>VZTA01000059.1:238319-305142 GCA_013398855.1 Mohoua ochrocephala | reverse complement strand
TTTCTGATAGGCCCAGCCTTGGCCAGCATAACATCCATCTTGGAGCCAGCTGGCATTGGCTCTGCTGGACAGGGAGGAAGCTTCTGGCAGCTTCTCACGGAAGCCCCCCCACTGCCAAAGCCTGGCCGTGCAAGCCCAATACAGCATCTCATCACATGAAGGCTTCTACAAGTATGTTCGGAAGGAGCATCCCCCTCTTGAGAGCAATTGCTGTTGTCACTACAAGACTGTGGCAAAAGGACTACTGAGCCTTTGATTATTCCCAAGCAATGTGCCCAATTAAACATAGCTCCCCAGAAGGAAAGCTTGGGAGTCCCTGATTTAAGCACAGCTGAGGAGAACATTTTCTGTGCAGTTTTTGCACAGTAAAGTAGGAAATGCACAGCTCAACCATTATGTGTTCTGGCTCAGTCATACAGACACTCCTCTTTTTCAGACTATGCTGAACAGTTGCTTCTCTGTTGGCATTCAGGAGACAAAACTGTCCTTTTAATGAGTCCTGGTTTTGCATAGCTGTGATGCTGCTGTGTTTTCTGTGTTCATTTTACACCCCAGAGTGGGTTTTGCAGACAGTCCTAGCTAGCTTCCCACTAGCTTCCAACCCAGCTGTCAGCAGGATCTACTACTTTTTGGGGCATACACAGAATTTCTCAGCTGCCAGTCTGAGTTACCATGTGCTGCAGCCATAGTACCCAAGATCATTGAAGTGACCTGTGAGGTAGCAGCTTTAGGATCTGAAACATTATTTAAAGTAGTTATCTTTTCCTAAGCATCTCCATTGTTCAGATCCTGTGAGTCTCAGAGAGGTGTAATCATGGCCTTCTTCACAGCTGAGTCAAGACTCTTGAAAACAAATTATGATTCCTCACAAAAATGTCGTCTTTTCTGTCCTGCTGCTGTACACCCAAGCCTGCAGAGCTAATGGCCTCCAGGGCCACAGGCAGGATCCTCTCAGAATCACCCTTGTTCCTGTGGGGTTTAGTTTATTGGCTTCTTCATGAAGAAGAGGCATGGCCCTTTTTTTTTTTTTTTCACATTTTTATTCTAGTTTTTTAGAGTTGCCTCTTTAAAAAGGTGATTCAAGGTGTCACCATCCTGCAGGTGTGAGTTGGTAAACAGTTCATCTCTGCTTTAGCCCTGGAAAGCTCTTAAGACCATTCTTCCTTTTTCTCCCTGACACTCATCTTCCCCTAAAGGGATTGCAGGCCACTCTCTGTTCTCTCATCAGCCAAAGGTGTTGTACAATGCGGTGCTGTTTACTGTCAGGCAGTATTTTGCCTCTGTTGGATGAGGCCCATATCTCTTGCCTGTCCAAGATTTTATGGTTTTTTGCCTTTGAAAAATGACCACCAAAAAGCACGGGCGTCATTGTGAGTGAAAGATGGAAAGAATTTGAACAAGTTATTTGGGTTGCAGCAAAGGGTACAGAGGTTGAAAACAGGCATCTGACCAAACATCTAGGGATTTTCACTGCTTTGCACCCTGCTTTCTGTCAGAGCCCAGCTGCACTTCCTCGAAAACAAAAAGGTGAACTAGAAAAACACAGCACCCTGACTTTCCACAATGGCAAACAGAACAAATGGCATCAGCAGTTAGGTTAAATTGATCTCTAGGTCAAGGACTTTCATATCCTGTGTAAATGGTATCTCCTCCAGCAGCAGGACAATGCTCCTCTGAAGCGTGCTGTGGTGTTAGTATCACTGAGATCAACATTGCACCTGATGGTCAATCTCAGAAAGTTTTCACTGCACACAGCTCCTCTGCAAGAAACCCTTCATCAAGGAAAAAGCACGTTAGAAGAATTGTACTACCAAAGCAAACACCGTCAGCTTATTTCATGACATCTTTGTGGTTTTAGGCAGCAGCTGCTAGCTTTCACAGGATCCTGATTGGTATGGCACAATTGTCCTTTTGCTCACACCGTAAATGGACTCTAGAAGAATTTGGACTGAGTGACCACTGTGTGTTCCTTCCAACCCCAACCTTTCTATGATTCTGTGATTCCTACTCTGCACTACTCAGAGAGCATTTCAAAGAGGAAATAAAGCGGGAGTGATGAAGGAAATGCAAGGATTGGGTGGTCTGGATATCTCTCAGATGGAGAGAACCATAATGTTCTGAGTTTCAATTAAACTGCAATGGAGGAGATTTGCCAACATTATTTCTTCAATGAAGTCACAAGTACTCAGTTCTGGGCACTGGAAACACGAGTGTGAATATGTATCATCTCACCTCCACTTCTCCTGTGCCTGTCACCTTTTTGGATTCTCAAGGAGAGAGACAAAAAGCAGTATATCATCCTGGCAAGGAAAACAAAGCACAGAGGACCATTTTGCTCCAATAATGTGCATAGATTACTACTTTTCTTGCACTGGGCTCTCATGGTTTTTCACCTAACAGCACCTTGTGGGAGAAGCCCATGCAGAGGATACATGTAAATCCAAGCCTGACCAGAATTTTGGGTCAGTGAGTCAAATTCACATTAATTTTATTGGGAAAAGCTCTGATCCAGAGCTTCTGGCAGTTTTGGTTAGTCTATGGTGTCCATAGCCTCTTCTGCTCACATTTGCTATTTCTATCCCATATTCCTCCTCCCCTTATGGGAAAGGACAATGAACACTACCCACTTCCCCAAAAAGCATTAAAGGTGGAAAGAGTAGAAGTACTTCCTTTAAAGTTAGATAGCTACAGGTTAAACAAGGCAGATATGTACATGTGATCGAGACATCCTTTGCTTTTTTTGGGTCAAAACAAAACTAAACTAAACAAAACAACCCTCAAGCACTTTGAGAGCACTGTAAAAGCTCAAAACTTTGAATTTTTCCAATTCCATCAAATGGTCTAATACAAGGTATTATCTTCTTCCTATAAATCCTGCCTCAATGTGTGGGTATCTGACACTGTGGAGATGATGTGTGGAGATCTTTACTGGGTGAGACAGGGATCCTCTGTGGAGCAGAAAATAATAGCTCCTGGTGAATTTCCAGTGGTACCAAATAGCCTTCAAGCAGTCTGGGAACAACAGAGTCCCTCCTGGTTTCCATGACAGCTCTAGCACTACCACAGAAAGAAGCAGGACCTTACACTTCTTCTAGACATTCTGGGATTAATTCTTCATTGCTTGGCATCAGAGCTGGTCTTTTACAGAAATACAGAGTAAGACAGCCCCATATATACTGTGTCTGTGGTTCTGAGAGAAAGACAGTCTTGCCCTGAATTATAAAGAAAACAAGTTGAGCCTAGAGAAAATCAAGAGTGAAAGCACACAGTACGGAATATACAGTGGAGGTTGATGGGCCATGTCCCTGCTCATTTATACACTGAGAAAGAAATGCAGAATGAGTTTGTGCTTTTACCATGAGCAACCACTGCTCATGATGATGAATTTTATTGTCTCCACTCTGACCAGCCTCTTGTAAAGATGGGGGCTCATTGTGAAAGAAACCTAGATCAAGCTGCTAAAATGTGAGACAGTTTATGGGCAATTCAGAGTCTATCTAGACAATGAATATTCATGACCTAGCTGGACAATTTCATATTCATGCTTAGATAATGCAGATTTATGCTCACACACAACAATGATTTGTGAATATTTATAGGTGAACACCTGGACAGTATTTCAGACAACCGTGAATATTCATAATTACATCTGAAAGAAAGAGAAAGGCTCTACCTGAAGTCTAAACCATAGAAAAAGAGAAAGGCTCTACCTGATGTCCAAACTACAGACACAAGAATCTAATCCTCTCTATCTATTGTGCCTTGATGACAATATGTAACAGCCAAAAACAACATAAAGGAAAACATTACAGGCAGGCATGTGATCATTCAAAGGATCAGTAAAAAGACAGGAAGCTTTTCTGAGCTGCTAAAAAAATTCCCACTGGTTTAGTCTTCTGATAGAAGGTTTCTAGGGCAGCACCTTTTCTATATGAAAATATCCTGGCTTTTAGGGGGTCAGGTTTGGGGGTTTTTTGTTGTTGTTGTTGGTTTTGGTTTTTTCTTAATTTTTTTTTTATTCATACAAAAAGATTAAAATATTTATAGTGAGGAAAAAATGTGTGCAACTGAATGTGTGTGCCCACAAGTGCGTCCATGTGTAAGGGGTCTTCTTTGCCAAGCTAGCCTGTGTCTTCAAGGTTCGTGTTTAAGTCCATGCTGCACCAATTCAGATCCATTGTGCATGGTCCTCATGGAGATGCTTCCAAAGCCAGCTGAGATGAGATCAGATCATCACCTGAGGCATGTACAAGTCCTAAGAGCCTTGGTGTACCTTGAGACAGGATAAGGATTCAAGGCAGAGATACAGATTGGGATTCCAGGAAAGAAAAGGCGGCAGCAGAGAGGCCCTGGTCTGGGGAAGGACAACTGCCAGATTCAGGTGAGCTCATTCATGTGAATTGTCCCCTTAGGAGGTGAGACGAGCCTGACATTGGAGCTCCCTCTAAGGGAGGGAAGAGCTTGTAGCTGGGGGCTTACCAGGGCAGGAGGAAGACAGATCACCATCTAGCAGGTGTGTCAGCAACCAGTTACTCTATCTCTGATGACAAGCCTCTATCCAGTCTTAATGCCAATTTCTAAATAACTCTATATTCAAGCTCAAAAACTGATCATAATCTCCTCATTCGTAAGATCACCAAAATCTTCCTCTCTGTGCTATTTCCACTGCTGTTCACCTCATTAAAACAAGATGAATTAAATTCTCTCTCCCCATGTTCGCTGGGAACAAAACAAGCAGTGATGGCCTGCTCCAGCAGCTCACTAGCAGCCCGAGCACAGATCCTGGGCTGGGTGCAGTCACATTTGGCCATGCTCTGTCACATTTCATCCTGCCTTGGGGAAGGACACAAGATATGGGGCAGCAGAACTACAGTAAATGCCATCACCCTTTCCTTGATGCTCCTCAACAAGTGTTTTCTACAGCCTGGTATTGTCTGGACTAAGCTGCATAGCAGGCTCTTTGACCTAAATTCATTGAGACAGCTGAAAATTATAGCAGTTGAAAATAAAAGCATCTCCAGGCCAGTAAATAGCCCACTTCTTCCCATTTCTTCAAATTATCTCAGCATCTGGCACTTTTCTGCTGATACCACCTCCCTGTGAGAGGGAAATCCAGCTGTCTGCCGTGATGCTCAAATGGATGGCACGCAGCAGTCAGATGTCAACACCGGGTACTTGTTTCCGTCCCAGGCAGAGATGAGTTGCCTCGGCTGCCCTCTGCTCCTTCCTCAGGTTTGAATTCTCATGCTCCCTGCTCACTCTGCTTTTGCCTCTGCTTGCGATGAAATCGGACAGCCTGAAGAACTGCCTGAGCAAGCGTCTGTTCTCAGCTCATGTTGAACAAACAGCCTTTGTGAGACCTGCTCAGGTGGATGGTGCCCCCACGGTGGGCTGTGGCTGTCTCTGAAGGCTAAAAGTGAGCAGGTGAACAGCTCTGCCTTCCTCTGCTCCAAAATGAGTTCCTCTTGGCAGCAGCTGGAAATGGAGCGGCTCTTGGTGCTGGTGCAGCATCAAGTGCTGGTGCAGCTGAGTGTCTCCTGAGGACAGCGCACAGCACTCCCCACGCAGCACTGACATAGCAGGGACAACACTAAATTTTACCCAGATCACAGCACGTGAACACTAAAGGATTAAACAACTGCAAAAAACCGAAGTTAATCTTTATAATTTCAAAACCACTTGGTTTTTTTAAAGGCAGCCTTATGCTTACAAAGGTTTGTTTCACAATGTCTGATAAATCAGCTTTGGACAAGAAGGACAACTTTGTGAGTGTTACCTTTTCTGTCCTGTTGCTCTAGTTTTTACTTATGCTGTACTTTCCATCATGAGAAATGGAAGAATTTCTGTATCAGGCAACTGCCTTTTGCCCAGTTTCTAGCAACCACCACCCAAAACATCAGAGGAAAAGTAATGTCCTTTCCCCACTGCCTAGTTTCTGAATTCTCATTGGACATGTCATTCATTTATTCTTTTTCAGGAAACTTTCTCCCAAGCCCATTTTTGCTTTAAGAAAAGAAAATGCAAACCAAAGTACAGAAAAGGTGAAATTGCAGAGACATTTGGTCACCAGTAGTCCCATCCCTTCTTTGAATTCCTATGTATATTTTTAATGCCTTCGAGCCAGGACTGCCCCTGTGCATCAGTGCAGCATCTGCAGCAGTGAAACTCCAGATAAGGACAGAAGCTGTTCATTGATAAATGATTAATAAACAGTGGGGGCTACCTCCAACTGAGTTTAAATCTGTCAAACGGACAATTTTTCACTGATGTCTCTCCCCATCCCTTGAACCCTGTTGCCTATATATCCAGAGGCTGTTAATTCCATGGGTTTGTCGCATACTGTGGAATAAAAGCGGCTGCTTTCAAAAACTGCTTCCATAAGTGCTGCCCTTCAGTTTTACCGCGTGTCTTCAGTGCTTCCTGCTATGGGCAGCGATGCCCGCTTACAGTGGGAGCATTTACATTGCTTCTGTCAAGGTCCTTCCACTGACACCTTGCAAGCACCGTGTCCTCGGGATCACTCGGGGACAAGCCTCGAGCAGGACACACAGTCCAAGGCTCGGTGGGAGCCCCCCGTGGAAGGGCTGTGTTTGTGCAGAGCCGTGCGCCGGTCGCGGGTGTGGAACACAGCAACCACCAGCAAGCTGTGAACACCGCTGTGCTTAAAGCCCAAGAGTCTGCACGTGGCAGCTCTTCTTTCTCTGCTGCTCCTCTTATGTGCATCTGAAATTCAACAGATTTGCAATAACACTGCAATTATCTCAATATCTTTGGAAATAAGTGCAAGGGAGGAGAAGGGTGAATTCTCATGGATGCTCTTGTCTTTCCAAGCCCACAACATACAAGTTTGCATCACCTCTCGGGATTCCTGAAGACCAAAGGAAGAGCTCATTATCTCCGTATTTAACAGGAAAGCCTGCAGAAATAAGTGTCAACCTGCAACATCATTCTGGTCACAGCAGCTGCCAGCTTTCACAGTAGCAGCTGCATTTACCTCTGGCAGATAAAGGCATGGAGAGACAGAACCATCCTGGCTCAAAGCAGGACACATCCTCCCTGCACCTGCTGCCTCTGAAAGCAGCAGCAATTCCAGTGAGCATTTGACCAAGAGTAGCAGTGTCTATTAGCCATCAGCTACTGAGCTCCTGCCTGGATCTCCACAATCCCATTTCGTCTCAGTTCCAGCATGGCCCTGCTGGAATAGTAACCAACCACGTCACCTGAAGCGGGAGGAACTTTAGAGCATTTATCTTCCTCTGACATCTGAAATAAAGCAGGCCCAAAGGCATATATTAATGAATGTCCTCACTGCATCTGGTCTGGAAATGTTTCAGTGCAATCAGCTTTTCAGTGGAAAGCACTGGTTTGTTAAAACCACTGCTCTTCTTGGGACAGGCTTGAATTCAGCAAAGTGCTGGGCTGGAAACATTTTTGAAATGTGAAATTACAGAGTCTCGGAGATGAAGAGAAGGGAGGATGGAGAAGGCACAATTATCATCCTGTTGACTTCATGAGGCCAAGTCCATTCTGTGGGTGAAAGTCTTTGTCCTGGGATGCTGCTAGGACTCATTAGGGGGACAGTGGCAGTGTTGATGATGGTATTAGAACATTCTGAAAAGAATTCAGCCTCCATCTCTGCCAACACACTCTTTGAGCATTAAATTCATGCACACACCAGGAGGGAGTTAAAGTAACATATTTACTCACAGCCTCTTATAAAAATGCCACTTGGGGCTTAATTAACACGCTTCTTTTTGCAATATCACCCCACAGCTGCAGCAAAATCTGTTTTTCTACAGCGTTCTAGGGCCAAATTCTGCAGTAGGTTGCACCCAGGTGCATCTGCAGGGTGTTTCATTCAGCTCAAGCAGGTATTTACAATGGCACCAAGTAGGGCAGACTATGCCCTTAAAGTTCATCAGATATCCTTTGCCTCCCACAGTTTTTATTTTTAGCTTGTCAGTAATAGAGGAAAACAATGAAAGTCTCATATTGCTCCAGCCAGATGGCGATTCCATTTTCTCCCGTCTGGCTGGCTGCGTGGTGAGCTGCACTTGTGCACGAACGCATGTGTCTGTAGCTGTGTCTGTTCTCCTCTGTCTTCTACCCCACTCCTCTCTGCCCCACACACTCTGATGAGGACAAATGGTTTTGAAGAGGGTTTCTGGAAGCTGTAGGTAGAGTGGGGCCAATCCTCTTCCTGGGGGCAGGATCCACTGGGAGCTCAGGAGGACCATGACCTGATATCTAATATTTTTAAGTTTTCTCTACTGAGATACCCAGCTGGGACAGACTTCAGCTTCTTTAGCTCCTTGATCTGGTCTGCCTGGAGGAGCAACAGGAATTCAGGGAGGGAAAAAAGGGATGCTAGGGAGAGAAAACAAGATGCAGGTTGATCGTTTTATCCGTGTTGTCTGGGTACCATCAGAATACATTAACTCCTTCATTTATCACAGCACTATCATTAGAAATCTCAATTATTTGTGAATGCCACGCTGGCAAAATGTTTAATTAGCTATTTTGTTGCATTTATCACTTCTCAGATGCAAGGAAGACTAGAGGCACCCGTGCGGGGCCCCATTATTTTTTATAGAAATGTGTGGAGAGTGAGGGAATCTGTAATAAATGTCCCCATCATTGCACAGAGATAAAGGTCAGACACCCCCACAGCATTCATGTATCTTAAGCCTTTCACAGGTAGCACATGCCTGCCAGCTACAGCCTTCTGTGCTAGTGACAGGAGAACATTATGAGATGCCTGGGGACCAACGTGCAGAAAGAGATCAGGGGTTTCCATCTCCCTTCAGAGGCTGATGCTGGTCCAGCGTGACAGGAGAAGTAAGTTGGGCAGGAGAGCATTTCAGAAGTTACCATCAGAAACCTTTTACAGACAGGTTCTCTCAGGCTTTTCACGAAATCTGCCTGACACTGCAGGTGCCATTTTACTGTGCATTATAAAAATCAGTTGGGCGTGGGCTGGATGATATCAGGAGTGAGAAGGGCTGGGTTTCATTTTTGCCTTGAAGTCACACAACCTACTGCTGTAAAGCCAGCAGCCATGGATGAGCCCGACCAACATTCCCATGTGACCCAGAACAGGCACAGCAAGAAAAACAACACCTGGATGCCCTATCAGCTCCTGCAGAGGTAGAGTGCAGTGATGCACCATGATGAGAGACAAGTTTGCTTCAATTCCGGAGCCTTTTCCCTGCTTTCCATCCAGAGGCAGCAGGCATTGCAAACAGCAGGGATTTGTCTAACCATTTATATTACACCTGTCTGTTGAGAATAAGACACAAGGTCACTTCTTGTCATGGAAACACATGTCTCTGGATGGAGTGAAGTTATCATCTCATATAAATTACAGCCATTGAGTGACTTCAGATTGTGACAGATTACCTCAGGGCAAGACCATCTGGACTACAACCCAGTTTGGGTAGATATTTGGCATTCAAGGCTCAGTGAGCAACACAAGCAACATTCTTTCCAACACTTAAAATCAATCAGCACGCTCATTTTGGATCACCAGACCTTCCTAGCAGCCTAATTGCATGAGTTCCCTGGAGTGCCACATCCAAGGCTAACAGGTACCAAATCCCCTCCAGGGACCCAATCCATCAGGTGTCTGCCTCTCCAGCATGCAGAGAGAGGAGAGACAGACAGAGTTCACATTCTATTTCTGAGACACTTCCCTGCCAAGGGGGCGTTTCAAGTGCCAGACCCTTCCCCAGCACTGTTCATGCATTAATTCAAAGAGTTTTTAATAAAAATGAATGTGTCTAAGGTGATGGCATTACAAATTCAGCTGTGGCTATTTAAGAACTGTTTAGCTTTTTCTCAAGCACTGGTCACCCACACACATCTCTGAGGTGTTTGTAAATGACTCACATTCGTGTAGCACCCAAAGGCTTTTGTGGTGCCAGCAACCCTCTTTCCACTGAGGCACCGAGGTCTAACAATCAGGGAAAGGATTTCTGCACAGCAATGATATGCCCTGCTCAGGATGCTGCTGGGTATCTGAGAAGACTTTCTACAATGTGCTGCACTGCCAGTCTTCCTGGCTGATCGCTTTTATAAAGTTCTGGCATTCTTAAATCTGTGAAGTATCTTCATTTCAGGAGCGGCCTTCATAAAAGTTTGCAGAGAAGAAAGGAGGGAGCCGAGGTGGTTGAGCTGAGAACACACAAAAAATAAGAAGCATCTAATCGTTGTTTCAGAAGGAAAAATTAATGCAGAGCTTTAAAAGAACATGCGCAGGGCAAAATGGGTTACATTTTGACTTATCAGTCGTTTCTACATTTCTTTCTTTATAGCACTTTTTAAACCGCACACAGCCTCAGAGCAAAGCCATGGAAAGCATGTGATTTCCGTAACAGACATATTAAATGGAGGGAGATGTTCTGGCTCACAAACCCCAATTAGTTCTAATATTAGACCTGCCCATAAAACATACAATCTCCCTTGCTTTCCACAACCATATCGATAAACATTATTGGACAGGGATATAAATATAACTCATGAGTTTGTTGACACTCAGTGGCTTATCTATATATGTAACGCCATCCTGCCATTATTGATGTTTTGTTAATGGCACAATATCATTAAGCAGTAATGTTTTACTTCTAATAATATCATTTGGGCTGGTTCTTAATAACTATGCCAGAGTGACTGTAGCATCATCTGTAGGCTGTAGATCAGCACACAATATATTCCTCAGCACATGTTCAGCATCCTCCATGGTCAAAATTCTTCCAACTCCAGCTGTCACTTTAGGAGACAAACCTACCCCAAAACTTGCCTGTTTGTTTCCCAAAACCCAGGATGCCAAAATCCAAATGTAGTGACAGGTTACCCCTGTGGTAACCACAGTGGCTTGGTGATGTGCTGCACCACAGTCAGATGCATGCAGGAAACAGCTGAATGGCTGGACACGGTGCCACTGTACAGAGGATTTTTCACTATGGCATGGAAACAGGGCAGGAGTTCACGATTTCCCCAAGGGTACATTGGCTGCAACATTCTTAGTCTCTTGGTGGCCTCAGAAAAGTTTAATCAGTTTTTCCCTGACTCCTCTTTCCTGCTTGTCTTTTGGTGAATTCACATTTTCTTTTGAAATATCCCTCATTTAGGAAATCTGGGTTTTTCCCCATGTTGTGTTAATGCTCAACAAAAGTCAAAAAGGTGGACTGGCAACATACTTTGCTCCTGTCACAAGTCAGATTGCAGAAGATCAGCTTCTAAGTACAAGACACCTTCCTGTCTTCAGGTGGTCCGACCCTTTATTTTCTTTGCTCCAATCCCATTATTTGCCAGCTCGGTCAGGGTAAATTTGGAGATTGCAGCAAAGGCCTGAGAAAAGTATACTTGCTTGTAAATCCTCCACTAAATGCAGGAGCTGACAAAACCTCCCCCTCGGTTTGAACATTCAGGAGCAAATCATAGAATCACAAAATCATAAAATGGTTCAGGTCGGAAGGGACACCTCGCCCTAGACCTGTTTGCTCAAAGTCCCATCCAAACTAAGCAAGGGGCTACGTACTGCAGCCCCTGGCCTCGGGCCCATCTCGGCACCAAGCTGCTGGCAGGGAGCTGGCTGTGCCCAAGGGCTGTGCCCAAGGGCTGTGCCCAAGGGCTGTGCAGGAGCTGGGAGCGGGGACAGCACGGCCAGGAAGCCCACTGTGCTGCAAACAGAGCATTCACTTGAGATCCTTTCTCAGTGCCCAACAGGAAGACAAACTGAAAGGCTCAGAGCAGAAGAGAATCACCCCCACAATAACACTACAAATTATGGGAACACGGATTAAATGCAGTTGCCTGCTAACCATCAGCTGTTTAATTACATGCTCTGGGTAGGGTACAAAATGCTGGTATCACTTATCACGCTCAGCCCAGTGAGTAATTCCTGACCTATACCAGCCTAAATGAAACGAATTTCAGGCTTATTTTGCTTTTTTTCCCAGGGAAGAAACAGGCACAAAAAAGAAACAAATGCTTTTTTGGGCACATGAGCTTGATCAGAAAAGACTCCAGGCAGCATCTTCTCACAAAGCCCATCCCTAGCCAAGTGGGGGAGAGAGAGAGAACCAAGCATTGACCACCTGACAGTGCCTGGGGGTGCTGTGGGTTTAGCACCCCAGGCCCCAGATCCAAGGCTGACACTTTACAATCTCTGCCTGGGAGCAAAGTCTGTCTCGTGGTGACTTTTAAACCCACCAGCTCTAATGACTTTGTCAAATCTAACACATAACTGCAGTTACTGCAGCCAGTAATTACATGGTGTTCTCCAGTAATTCCCTCGCAGCAGATCTGTAGAGGAGTAGGTTTGCATGGCATTTGTGCTCAGCAGCTGAAAAAGACATTGTCCAGTCATTTAGGCCTACTTTTTCTCAATGCCATGTGTGTGGGAGATTATAAAATAGCCTTTGTTTCTTAAAAAAGCTTCTTTTTAATCAAAATGTCATAGCTTTGTATGCCAAGCTGAAGGAATAGCTCTTCAGCTCAAGCTGTAGAAAGTTGTGCTTTGGCATTTGCTTTAAAGCCCTTTGCTCTGCAAGACAGAATGGGATGGCATTAAAGAAATGATTTTCTGTGCCTGAAAGCCAGATATCCTAGCTGACATGAAGCAAAAACGGCAAGAATTAAGTAAGATGGCCAAAAAGCAGAGCTGGTATTTTCGGAATGGGTGGCTTTTCCCACAGGAAAGCATAATCCTGGTGGTGACAGACCATACACATCTGCAGGTTCAGTGAAGCCTAGAGTGCATCAGAAGACCCTAAAATGGCCCAGTTTGTCTATGGAAAAAAAAAAAAGGCTGCCTGAGGTTGGAGGAGGTGATGTCATACAGCTCCAGCCACTGAACCTGCACGGGCTTCCTGTGAGGACAGGGAGTGCTCTGGAGGTTTCTTCTCCAGTACTAAGACAGTCTACTCTTGCTTGCCCCTCTTCCTCTGAAACTGGTGTGAAAACCCCTCTCTATAGGCAAAACAGCGGATCCTGATTCTGGGAAGATTGGACATTTCCCTTCTCTGCTTTATCTCTTCAGAGCCTTTTATGAACATTAAGCAGGGAAATGAAGGGGCCAAACTACCCAACAGAAAGAGGATTCATTATCTTTGCAGGTGTCCAAGGTGGCACAGCCCTGAAATGATTGAATGGTTAATAACAGATCTGGACTCGGTGGTTTTCTTCTCACCAATGCAAGAGCAAACGGCTTTATAACACCCAAACACTCATTTGCATGATGCAGAGGACTTAGGAGCTCCTTTTCCTTCAGCTGGCATTGCTGCCATCTGATTGGAACATCACATCATTTATTTACTTTACTGATAGATCCTAATTAGGTATAATTGCTGAAGCATCTTAAATAATTCTAAATACAGGAATTGATTTGGGGATTAAATGGAATATGATAATTGTGTAATTGAACAAAGTAGCTGGAGTCCTCACCCAGCTAAGTGGATTTCGTGATTGTGGCTGATTGCATCAGAATATAAATCAGTCTGATTTGCATGGCTGACATCAGCTCCCCTCCTCCTCTCTAGAGCTGGCTTTAAGTAGGTCACATCCTGCAGATCAGAGAAAGGGAACAGAGAGCTTGGAGAGAAAACCCTTGGATTTGGTGTTAGATGATGGATCACCCCATGGTCTCTGCTCAGGAGAAACTATTCCTCTTGGGGATGGGTGCTTTTCCTAGGGGTTTTGGGTGTTCTGTCACCAGCCAGGAGCTGTTCAAGTCCTGCTTGGGTCTAGGGGAATTTATGATGCTGCTTCTTTAATTCTTAAATCCCTCGATAGTTTTGGCCATGGTTTCCTGGGAGATCTCTCTCAAGACAACCCTATCAAGGGTAATTTTTAGCAGAAATGATGAAATTTAAGCAACTTCACCCCAAGGGAAATTGATCAGTTATTAAGCCACTTGGTGAAAGCATCTCTGTCTCTCGGATGTGCTTCTAGTCCCAGCTGAGTTAATCCTCCGCTTGGATCTGTCACCCTCCTTGCTTTGTTGGAGGACTCCAATTTTGCAGTGGGAGTTGTCCAAAAATGCTGGCTGAGGCTGGAGGAGGGCTCTTCAGGAGGATTAGTTCTGTGGCCACACGCCAGTGTACTTAGGAAGGCTGGAAGGTGTGCAGTCCTTACAAGCAGCTCTACATGAGCTACGGGTGCCCTGTAATTCTTTTTAAATTGAGAAAAAACACATGTAGTTCTAAAATGGGAGCTTTGCATTGTCAACATCATGATTTATATTTACAAGTAATAGCACATGCACATCAACATCAATTCCATTTAGAAAGGCATCATTCCCAAAACTTTTCTTTTTCATTTCATCTGTGTGTTTGTGTGTGTCTGTGTGTGCAATTTAAGCTCCAGCTATTGGTTCACTACCTTTTCATGAGAGTTTATAACATTCCACATAAATGTTTATAACCACATTACCTCATGACTGCACTGGCTGATAATAGTTTAAAATTGGCTCTATCAGTTGTGTACCTGTATTAGAACGAACATGAGGAATAGAATGTCACCTCTACAAATAAGTTGTTTCTAATATTAAGAATGGCACTAAATTCTACTAGCATTATTAATTATGTGCATACATATCACTTTGTTCCCAATGAAGCAAAACATTTAGAGAAAGATGGAAGTTTCTTGTGTTTGATCAATCAATCTGAACTTGTCATCACTCATTCCTAAGCCTTTTTGAAGGGAATATTGTCCTCCTTTCCCACCCAAAGTGACACATTGATTGCTTCCGTGCAATGAAAATGTTAATCAAAGGAAACGAAAAGAAGTCTGAGGCTTTGGCATGCTCCTCTCTCCTTGAAACATCTCTGCTCCTCTTTGCATTCACACGTGATCGCTGTCCTGCCCATGCCAAAGTTGCACTAGCAGAATGAAGACACCCTCCTGAGAACACCAGACCTGGTTTCAAATTATAGGAGGGACCTCTTGTCCTTCAGTCTGAGGGGTCTTTCTCAACACAAGGAACGATGTTAAGTTCCCTGGGCTGCTCCCTGGCATTTGAAGCTGGAAGTCAGCAAAAGTGCAAAAACATACTCTGCAAAATTAATAAATTACAAAATTTCAGTCAGGCTGAAAATAGGGCTCTGCGTGTGTGTAAATTAGAAAAGAAAAAAAAACCACCCTTATTTTGGGGCATCTAATAGCTATTTCACTTTTTTAGGCTACACTGTAGTTTGGACTTTGAAACAATGTGTTGGAAAAGAAGAGGAAATGATGGCTAATTGGAGATGTCATGCTGAGCTAGAAGAAGGATTCCTATCAGCAAGGATGTTAACCATGTTTACCCCTGGCATAGGCACAGGTAGCCCACCCATATTTACAGCATAAGCAGAGAATGAGCTTTGTGATAGGTACACAAAAAGAAAGTTTGAGTAGCTGAGGCCTCAGCTTGCGCTTCACAACCTGCTTACCTTCAGTGGGGATTTCTGTCAGCAAGGAGCAGCAATTTACACTTAGTGAAGGCACCAGACATTTGTTTCCAGCCATCGCTAAGCTTAGAGACCATTTTGAAATCTGGGGAATGTTTCTTCCTGCTAGGCAGGCCACCTCTCAGGGCTTCTTAACGTCTTGGAATGTATCTATATATGCAATAGCCTGTAATGTCCCTATAGCAAATTTTTACTCACGTGCTGAATTCCACAGATAACCTTATTGACTTGAAGTCTATCAAAACTAGTTTTTTTTGATTATTTGTTTTGAGGGATAAAGTTTAATGTCAAGAAGATCAGTGTATTTAGTCCATATATTGAGTATATTCGCTGAAGGTATCACTTCTAGGTTTAATCAAGGATGAACATTTGGAAGGGAAGGCAGAAGGGTAAATAAACTCAAAGACATAGGTCCATTGTCATATTTTCTGTGGTATCTACCCAATTAACTCCAAACACAATTTATTACCCATTTTATGTGTTGTGGGACACTGTAGAGCAGCTAGTATCACCTGTATCGTATTTCCAACTCATACTGGTGTGAGTGCTCACATAAAGGAATAGCAAAATTAGGTTTAAAGGCATTCCAGATTTCTCTTGTTAGCCTGTGGTACACAGGACCACTGTGAGCAAAAGCTTAAGGACTGGTGAACTTCAGCTGACTGTACTGATGCTGATGTTATATCCAAGCCTTTGGTTCCTGTAAAATCTACATTTCTAAAATAACCACTCTGGCTTACTGATGGATCTGCATGATTGCACTGGACGAGGATGAGCACTTGTATCTGAAGGGCCTAATTGACCATTTGCAATTTTTGGTGAAATTTTCTAGGCTAAGGACCTGGACCACAATGAGGAGTTCAGTTTCATGTTGCATCTTCTTTAGAATATGAGCCAAGAATAAGGGATGATGTTTATAAAGGCTAAAAGACCAAAAGGATTTTTTTACTGTTCTCTGCCTTCAAGTAGAACTTAAATCTAATTTCCACCTTCACTTAAAACATATTGGTGGTCTGGTGTTTAATATGGGCAAACTTTAAAAGTCCCTTGATGGATTAAATGTCCTACTTGAAGATCCAGCAAGAAATTAGCATTTTTAACCTTTTACTTTTAAAGCCTCAACACTCAGTCGCATAGCCAAAAGAGCATTAGCAAAAATGAAGATCCTTGTAGGTCCCTTCCTATCTGCTCACATGAGCAGTTCCTGTAGAGCCCTGATAAAGGCTTTGCTAATGCATTAGACACTAGAGGCCTTGCAGAAGCTTTAATGATGGTTGAACTGTTGACACCAACCTAAACGACCTAATGATAAAATAAAACAGAGCTTAAACATCTAAATCAGGAGGCAGGTAAAACACCAAGATGCAGGAAGATTGAAACTGCACACAGAAGGTTGTACTAACTTTTCTGAAAGACATAACTTGCTTGGATCATCTAGGGAAAGAGCAAGAAATCGTGCAGCTTTCTGTTGATCCATGGGATGTAGTTTTGAGCTAACGCCTTAACGCAGCCATCCATGTGCTACATCTCAAAAAAGGAAGCATTCTCATATCATGCTGGCTGTCATTATCGAGGTCTGTGAGCCTACAGCATGCATTCAGATTAAGGCTTTAGCCAACTGAGCTTAAAAGGCTGGCTTATGACCACAATCAGGTTACTGATGCAACTAGAGTGCTGAAAATGAATGGCTGAAGATGTGTTGTTGCTCTACCTGCAAGGATCCCTGGGCTACTTCGAAGACAGCTGAGAGCTGAACACATCTCAGAAATACACAGCAACTCCTTTCACGCTTACATATTTCCAGGGCAGTCCCATGCCGCTGTTTGAGCAATTTTTAGTCTGAGAAAATGCTATAAACAATCTATTTACGGTTCTACAACAATGGGTATAACCTCTTACGCATGAAATGTGGTATAGCAAGTCCCAAGAGGTCACAGGACATTTCTAGGCACTGGACTTTGACAGCACCACCCAGACACAATTACTGCCGGAGAGATACCTGCTTTTTTCAAACAGAGGTGGGCTACAGAGTTTTAAGAATTACTTCTGGTACCAGGAGATCTTGACAGTGAAGACACCACTCCCATCTTCAATGATGACCAAAAGCCTCATGTTATATGGCCACTGCATATTCAGAGGAATTGTTTAACAAGGTGTTTTCTCTGTGCACATAAAGACTCAGGCAGACATTGTCTATTTGCAAATAAGGTGGACGTTTGTTCACGGTATTGTCTTTTTGCTTGGTGGCTTTTATATCACTCATTTCGTGCCCTAAAGAATATTTGGAGGCTGCAGAACCTAGAATTTCTGCACTCAGTAGAAACATATCTCCATAATCCAGCAGGGTCAAGAATTGGAAGTATCCAGATTGCCACTGGAGTAGCCCCAGTGAGAACAGGCTCATTCTGCATCAATGTCTGTTCTCATTAAAACTCCCCTAAGTCTCAGGCTGAGAGGGGCTCTTAATGAGAAGAGATTAGGTCTTGAGATTTTGTGACAACTCATTTTCTTGGCAAAGACAGCAACAAAAACCAAGAACGACACGGCCTTAATCTCTTTCTCTGACAACTTTAAGGCTGTAATGAGAGCAGACAACTGCAGAAAATGTTTCCCTTTGCTTCTGGAACTGGAGTAAAGTGTCCCTGCTATGAAGAACTGGTAGCAAGCAAAAATGAAGATATTACTGCCAGAACAGCCACTGGCTTAGGCCCCTCATGAAGAGGCCACTGGAGCTTCTTCATTATTTGTGGCCTCGAGCAAAGGTTTAGTACTCAGTAAAGCTACAGTCCCTGCCTTCAACAGAGGTTCCAGAACTCCCAGCATCTCAGTTGATCCATGAATATCGTTCTGCCAGGAGTACTTGCCAGGTCAGAGAAGGAGCCACAAGAGGCTGCATCAGCAGAGCTACAATCCAATATTGCTTGCAGTATTGTGGCCTGTGAACATAAAATTAAGAGGGAGAGAGGCCCACAAAAAGCACACTGAAGTAGATAAGTTAATTATCTACAGCAGATGGTGTCACGCAGAATAATAAAAAGCCAAAGAGCCTGAAATATTTGTTAAAATGTTCAGCAGATAGGCCAACATTCTTTCCGTGTGGAAAGAACTGTGCAAATTAACATCCTGATTTGGAAGCATACTTAGCCCTTGAAAAGAAGACAGGATTCAAGAGGAAAGACTCCGTCTGGGACGAGAAGGCTGAGATGATGTGCTGTAACAGCCCATGCACAAAGGGCTCTGTAACCAAGAGCTTGCCCAGGATTTGTGCAGCACACGTTCTGCAGCAGGCTTCTTTTTTGGCACATCTTCAGGGCAAGGCAGTTTGCACAACTACACAAGCAAAGGGGACTCCACACATATATGCATAGGTGAACACCTATTTATATATATTTAGGTATATGTACATACAGAGTATATAATAGATAATTCAATATGACTTTCTGAAAGACTTTTATGTAGAGTGCAGACATTTTTCCAAACAATGGGGCAAGCAGACCTCTGCAAATCAGGCAGCCTAACCTTTCTCTAGGCTGCACAAAGGGAAGCCAGAATGAGAGGTCTAGCACAGGATAATGAGGTATTTGTGCATGTTTACATGAAATCCTCCAAAATGTGAAGAATAACATGGGAAAAAAAAACTTGCTGAGTACCTCTGCCAGCAAAAGAGACAGAAGAGACTATCCTTAAGGGCTGATCAGAGGTAAGATGCAAATTCTCACCTTGAAAGAGGAGACAAGCTCATGTTTGATGGAAGAGAGATGGGGAGTACCATTGCTGCCCCGTCATTCTCTGGTGATTTCTGGTGTCTGGACCCTGCTTTTTTTCTCTTGTTTTACACACAGAGTTACATTTTTTCAGGTTTAATCTTTGCCCTTGCTGTTTTTCAGGGCTGTGATCTGTGTTTCCTTGCAGTTCTGATGATTTTAATTATTATTGCACATTTTCCCAGGTCAGGCTCAGTGTTTCACCCTGCATGCATACATGATGCCATGCTGAAGGAAAGCACAGAGAGACAATAAAAAACAGTGCATTCCCCTAAGCCTGAAGTTGCTATCTCTCCAGCATTGACGGGAATCTAATTCATGTCAGATCCCAAAATACTGAAGGAAATAGTTCCCCAGCCCCCTCCACTTTTCTCTGCAAACATGTTCAGACTCCTGCATCATTTCTTAGCACTATTTGCTGTTTGCTGATCCACATAGTTTTGGCCATGTGAATTTGGGTGGTTGCTGAGGTTCACTTTGAGGTTTGGGGTCTTTTCACAGGAAGTGGCAGCACAAGGATTCATTTGGACTGAAAGCTTCACCCAAAAGTAGTCTAAGCTGGCCTCTGATTTGCCATCAGCCAGAGGACTTCTTCAGATTCACTGCCCTTTGCATAGAGCTACCACTGAAAGCTAAAATGTCTGCCTGGATTTTCCAATCTACAATGAAGCAGAGTTTATTGTAATTTTATGTAATAAACCTACTTAATATTTACAATATAAACCCGACCAGCTTTAATTTCCAGTCCTCGACTCTTTTTGTCCTGTGGACTTAACATCTGACTGAAGATGGATCAGAGCACAGGTCTTCATCTGCTTCAGTCACCTTTATGGTCAAGATGAGAAATAGACCTGTCTTCAGTGCGGTTCAGCTGTGTTCAGAGATAGACACCTGTGGGAACATTTGGGCTGCAGGGACTGTAAATTAAATTAATTCCATGATCAGACTGCTAAAGCCAAACTTAAACTTCTTTTTAAAAATGTAACAGTTTAAGCTCCCAGAGGAGCTCATCTCTAATCATCCCATCAGCTCTTCTCAGAAAACTTTGCCATCTTTTATCTCTGGGTTATATTAATATCATTCTTAAAAAACACATTGATCACAGAATGCACACTCTCAAATTTTATGCACCCTGGTTCCTTTCCTTCTCAGCAACACAAACAGTTCACTAAGAGACAGCTTTTAAAGTTAAGGCAAACAAAAAATAATATTGCTGTAGCAAAGTCAGCTGTGGTGAGAGGTCTTGGCGTGGATGAAGAAATAACATGGAAGTCAGCAAGGAACCTGAACCAGGCCCCATGTGCTCAGAGCAACTTAATGTTTTATTCTACATGATACATTCTGCATCAATAGATTTTTATTTAAAAACAAAACAAAACAAAACCAAAAAAAAAAAAACCCACGAGAAACAAAAAAAACCCCAACAACACAAAAACAACCACCCAAAACACAATCAAACAAAAAAACCTGAAGCAACCAGTGCTGTTAAGGTTAAAAAGACAAAATCCTTCTCACTTTTTGCAACAAGGCCACTAAGGAGATCACCTGTCCATAAAACATGCACAATGGGAAAAGCAGGGTAGGGATAGGCACTTGTTCAGCTTTCCTTCCAGCTGCCCCCTCTTCTGTGCTCCTTTCAGGTCTCACTGCAAACGAGAAAAATCAAGGCAGCAAAGATCAAAGGGAAACAGACAGACTTCAAATACTGAGTTTTGCAGAGATAACAAAATTATTCTTTCATTTAAAGAAGTAAAATGTCACATCACTGAAAACACCACGCAGATGTCCCAGAGGCCCCCTCATCTGCTTCACTGGAAGAGCACAGGAAGAGCACTGGCCTCAGCAGCAGGGGTGAAGGATGGAGCACCAGCCATCTGGAGAGCTCCCCTGGGATCTGGCTGATATCAGGTAATTATACAATGTAGCAGGTTTCCTCCACAAAGTACTTTACAAATATTCATTAATTAGCCCACACAGCTTCCCCTTTAGGGACAGAAGTGGTTCTGTATCTGTGTGTACAGAGGGGAGGAGCAGATGTAGATTAGATGCCTTTCTCAAGACCTTCTGAGGAGTAGCAACAGGGCATATGTTTGCTACAGTCCTGCACTTGCTCATGTGCAAAAAGTGCCCCCAACACCACCTGTTACAATCCCTATTCTGCAATAAAAGACAGAAAACATTGCAGTAATCCCAAATCTGGCTTTGCACTGCATACAGAGCAACAGCGACAAACCTGCGTGTGCAGTAGCACACATTTTTTAGTTAACAGAGCAGGAATAGTGCCACTTGCTTCACAGAGAAGTGACCCTCACGTCCTGAAGGCATCCATTAACGTGTGTTATCCTGTTGTTTCCACACGAGCAGCATCACAGGTTGAGGTTACTGACCTGGCCAGTGTATCAGAGCAAGAATCACCTGAGCGCCCTGGTTGGCAGAATGAGTCTCTATTTTGTTTATATTCTACTTAGTAGTAACAGAGAGGAGTCATTCACCACTGTGAGCATCTCTGAGGAGGGAGCAGGACCTTGCAGGAGCCTGGAAAGAGGTGAATTTGGGGCTTGAAAAGAAAACCTGTTGGCCTGAAGTCTTTGGAGGTAATTTAAAGGCTGGAGACCAGAGTCTCTGGGAAAGGGAATCAGATTGCACCAGCTCTTGCTAACTGACAATTTTTCTGTGCATATATGTAAGAATCCTACATCTGCATTAAAATGCTGCTTCCTGGGTCTCTTTACACGAACACTACTATTCACTGGCACATTTTAAGAAGAAGAACTTAGGACAACATTTGAGTTTGAAACTGTAGGGGGAAATTTAAGTAAGAAGAGAAATTTATTAATCTACTTGCAGCTTAAAAATATCCAGAGTTATGTACTATATTATTAAAAAGTGAAATTTTATACTCATCTAGTCACAGCTTCATTTTGTTATTGTACCTACCAGATGGCAGCACCAGTGCCACAGCAGTTTTTTCCTCCCTGAGAAGACCATCATACTTTGCAACCACTCCTGAACCCTACAACCAGCCTAGAATAGCTGTAATTTGTGAACTCACCCCGTGCCTCCTTCAGTTCATAGCGCTAGTGGGACTGGCACTCTGATAGCAGTGCACATGTAGCAGAGATTCCAGAGCTTCCCCTCTCCTCCCCTCACTCCTTTGAGAGGATCTTCAGGCTCTCTTGTTCCCAAGGTTAACTTTAAAAACCCTTTTTTCTCAAGGCTTGTCCTGTGTATTTGCCACTACTGCTGTAGCTGGGGACTCCCTTTTTTTATTAAACCTTAGTTTTCAAATGAAATGTCACAGGCAATTTGCAGGGTAAAAGAAGCAGCAATATCATTATGATGTTTCCAGAGCCGTGACTGTCCTCTCAATTGAACCCCCCCCTTGCCCTGAATTGTGAGCAATGAGGTTGTGCCTGAAAGAGAAGAAAAGATATTTCACTGACACACGAGACAGTGTTGGCTCTGAAGCACTCAGACAAAATGACTGAGTGTCATTTTTTCTGTAATTCAGAATAAAACACTGGGCCTGCATCCTCCCAAAATATTTTGGACTTACACAGCACTAATAGCCTACTGTTACTAGAAGTCTGATCTACTGAACTATCCATCAGATTAAATTGGTTAAAATATACAATAGAACTGGATTTATCCCTGCCATCCAGACTCCTAATTTTTTGCACTGGTACTATTAAGAAAAGAAAAATCAGAATTTCTTTGTCTCCTTTGTTCAAACACAGTTGCACTCTAGTAAATATCACGGATAGTATTTAGATGTAAATAGCACATATCTGTGCTTGCATTAAATTTTTTATCATATTAAGTTTTAAAGTCCATTCCAAATCTCTCCCCAGACAACATCTTTTTCAGAGGCACCTGCAAATGTTACCTCAAGAAATGTCCTAAAAGGAATTTCCGACTCACTCAATTATTGCATGTCCAAACAAAAACAGCAGAGCTTACCAGTCTAATGATGAAAGACTCACTCATGCAGACACTATTCAGGACTGTACTTCTGATCTTAAGAAGAAAATTCAGATGTCTTCCAAGAATCCTGAATGACAAGGTCAGATAATAACATTCTCCTCTGAAATATCAATGGCATTGCAGAGAACTCCCCACGTACTCCACAAACATGCTATACGCTCAAGTCAGTGAAAGACAACTTTTCAGACAATAAATACCCTCAGCCTGCAGATGAATTGTATTCTGGTAATCCTTTCAAAGTCCTTGGAAGAAGGAAAGGCAGAGGTGCCTCGTGCTGGGATCTCTGAACTGCTCGAACAGCTGGAGTACCCCTTCCAACAAGATGTGGGTCTACTTCCCCTTTCCCTTACACCACTTTCACGCCCCCGGTATTGAAATCACTGCAACAGTTAGTAAACTGAAATTTATATATTCAAGTTAATGCTTTCCTGCTTGCGGATCTTGACATGATATGCCTAAAACTTGAATAACCATTGATTGGAGTTGGTTTGATTTTAAAAGAATGTTTTACATTTTATTTTACATTTTCCATTCAATTTTGTTTTCACTTCAGCTGACAAATACCTTTGCTTAATTTAATGACAAGAATATTGAGTGGTTACTTGATGTTCTTCCCTCCCAAGTCTTCCTCTACTAGAAACAGTTGTTGTTATCACACGTGTTTCGAAAATCTTTCTCCCAATCACATGTATGGTTGGTCATAATTTCTCCACAATCCACTGCTGTGTGAAGGGACATCATCAAATAAATACAAACACACTGGCACAGGTTCCAGTGTTTGCCACTAAGTGAAATGGTTTATTCCCAGTCATAAAGAGTGCCAGTAAGGCTTCAGCTAAAACAATGACATCTTTATGGAGCTTGCTTTGTGCCATTTTAGCCTTGCACGGTTCATGCCCTCAATAAAATTACTCCTGGTTTACACCTATAAGAGCTACAGTGGAATCAAGTGTAAAATGCTTGGATTGATGTTTATTGGGAAATCTTTGAAGTGTAAATCACTTTTACCTGTTTCTCCAGCCCTGATGCCACACTCAGATTTCCTGCAATTAACTGCAAAGGTTTGCACGGAAAGCTGCTGCCTTAATACAACCTTTTACAAAATCATAGCCAGCATTTAACCTTGAAGTGTGCCACTTCTGAAAATATATAGGTGTTATTACTAGGTGAAAAGTCAGCTTTCATGAAATATCAGGTTTAATAACCACTCCTTGTAATAGAATTTCTTTGCTCGTTGCAAAGCAGAGAAAAAACTGGCTGCAGTGAGGGCCGAGAGTAGGTGTCTCAGCTGGCACAAATCAAATTATCATGCCTGGGTTTGGTTTGGAGATGAGCAAATTTGTATCTGAGGTGTTCTTCTTGGGTTATTTGGGGATGGCTTGTTTTGTCTTGGTTCTGTTGGGGTTTGGGGGATTTTTTCCCATTCTGTAACTAGGTAGAAGTTGCTGCCTTTGCAATGCAAAAACAACTTTCATGGAGCTCCTGGGTTAAAAAGTGAAAATGGAGACCTTGTGGTTAAGACCTGGACTGAGATCTCCTATTCCTTTTTGCTTTGCCTAATGTGTTTTTTCAGAGGAAGATAGCAGCCTAGCTTGGAAGAGCACCATGACCAAAGGGTTGAATAAATCTTGAGGGTGCCAGTTTGAGGAGCACAAAAAATTGTAAATCGAATACTCAAGAATCACAATTGTAAAAATGATTAATTGATGACTTGAATTGATGCATTGAATTGACTTATGAATTGATGATGGTCTTCTTTTGTCTCCCTTCTGAACTGTGAGAATTAGCACATGGCTATATCAGACTTTCCAGCTTACTGCAAACCACCTGAGAATTTCAGACCTCAATGTTCATTTTATTTTATTTTTGTGGAGAACAAAGGCTCTCATGTAATGTCTTGTCTACAGGAGCTGTGGAGCTGTGGCTTGGGGAGACACTTTGCTGATCACAAGACTTCAAATAAGCTCCAGGAACAATACAATTCCTGGACGTGATGGGTTAACCTTGGCTGGACACCAGGTGCCCACCGAGCTGCTCCATCAGTCCCCTCCTCTGCAGATCAAGAGGGAGAAAATAAAATGAAAAAATCCTTATGGGCCAAGATAAAGGCACTTTAATAAAGCAAAGGCAAGGGTCGTGCATGGAAGCAAAAGCAAATAAAAGATTTATTTTCTACATCCCATCAGCAGGCAATGTACGGCCACCTCCCAACTTCTCTGAAAGATAAAAATTATAGAAAAAAAAATTCTCCTACTTCTTTCTCTTAGCATTTATTAGTAAGAAGATCTCAATATGGTGTGGAATATTCCTCTGGTCAGTTTGGACCAGCTGTCCTGGCTGCGTGCCCTCCCACGATCTCGCCCACCCCCTGCTTACAGGTGAGGTGGGGGAATGCTGGAGAGAGAGCCTTGATGCTGTGCAAGCACTGCTCAGCAGCAGCCAAAACACTGCTTTTGTAGAAAACACCTTGCGAGATACCAACACAAAGCACAGCACTACGAGGGCTGCCATGGGGAAAATCAACTCCGCCTCAGCCAGACCCAATACACTGGACAATTATCATTAATTAATTAGAACCCAGGTGGTGAGTTCCGAGGGGTTTATTAATTTAAACTAGAAATTAGAAATAAAAATGAAGGGTCAAAATAACTACAAATCCAGAAGAGGTGTTTTCATTAATCCTTTCAGTTCAATACTACAGAAGATTAATGAGTTCTGCTCAATCCGAGATAGGCATCCCATACAAAGCCTTTCAAAATGTATATTTCAGAGCTAGGCTGGAGAGAAACAGCTACCAGAAAAAGGGGAGAAACCACAATTCAAGCCAAAAACAAAATTAGAAATTAGACCAATGCATCTTCAAATGTGCACCTGCATTTTCATGTGCATATTCAGTGACTAGCATTAAAATCATAGAAAGTGAATTCTTCTCCCCAGGACTCATCATCTTTGTGGATTATGTATACATGGAGGAAACTCTTGGGAAGCATTCCCCAAAGTACATCCATAGAATCCTCCCTTTTCTCTGATTTCTTGGCCTTGGACTGTTTTATGGTGCCTGTTTTCAAAAGGTGCAATTTATCTACAGGTAAGGGCTCCTGGAGAATTTATTTCAAGTATTAGTGCTTTAAAGAAATAGCATTTAACTTAAAAATGTGTACAAAAATACAATATTTTCCTCTTTTACTTTAAATGTGTCCAGAACAGCTCACTGTAATTCATAAAGCAAAATGTTCTTTGTTCACAGCTCACCAGCTCTGTCACATCTGGGATATAGCAAGCAGCTTCTGCAATACCCACTCGTTCAAATGGGTTCACAAATTCAATGCAGTACAAAGACATGAAACTTCATTTGTGCTAGAGATTCGAAAACTGGTGGGCATCAGAAAAATTGGTACATTACAGCATTGCAATGGCACTCAGAGAACCTCAGCTAGATGTGGGGAATGCCACAGCTTGCCTCACCACTTTCTTGAAGCCAGGGTAAGCTCAGCAGCCAGCTGTGGTGGTCAGGCTTGTCATAAATCACAAAGGAGGCTCTGGATGCTCTTTCCAACCAAACTTCAAAACACTCTAGCTGGAAATGAGCAAACCTGTCAATTCCACTGAGGTTCAAGGTCTTCTGTTCTGTGGCTTCCTGTCCATTACTGGCAGCACAGAGTTCCTCTTCTTCCTGCTTGAGCAGCCAAGAGAGGTGACATTTCATAGGACACAAAGTCACTGTGCAAAACACTACATGATTCCAAAGGGCTTGTGGTGGCTCCCTTGGAAAAAAATTTCACTGTAGCTTTGCTTTCCATGGTGAACATGTTTCCAAGAAACAGAAGATACATAATGAGATTCACAGAATAAGAAATAATTTAAATCTGAATCAGCTGAGACAAAGTGAAGATGAAGTAAACAGGAAGAAAAAGCCTGGTGCGTTTCAATGAAGTGAGGTGTTCACAAGAAGAACTAAAGTGACTTCAGGCAAAAAAATACCTGAGAGACCATCACACAACAGGAAGATGATTTATTTGATACCTCTTAGCATCAAACCATGCTGTACTTGTTCCCATAGACGACATGGTTTTTCATAACTATGAAGTCAGATGAAGAGCCCTTGATTGCAATTCTACTCAAGCTTCCTGCCCTGTACTGTCTCCATCCTTACCTTTCATACCTCACCGAGATTTGGTCGTGTACACTTCTTGCACCTGCCCCTTGTCCTTGTTTCCTCACCTCCATGTGTTCCCCAAGCAGCAGCTCTCTTGTAGGACAACCGTGCTCCTTCAGAGATACCTCCTGGAAGTCAGTGTTCCTACAGGAGCCAGCAGGATGGTCCTCAGAAAGACAATGTGACCAGAAAGTCCCACTGCTTGTGTCCTTTTCCTCCTTCCATTTTTTGTGCCTCCTTCCATCTCTCCATCTCCACAACTTGGATTTCAGCTCCAGTTGCTGTTACTACTGTGCAGAACTTAGAGTAGCTTCCAGCCTCTGATAATAATGGCAAATAATAACTGAGACTCGCAAAGAGGACAGCTGACAGGAAAGAGAGTGATTTCAGAACTGTCCCCTGGGAGGTTTCTACTCTTCCCTTGGAAATATCTGACACCCATGAAAATCATTCAGCACACTGATCATAACACAGGCCAGACAAAGTCTGGCAGCTTCTGTTTTAGCTGAGGAACAGATGAGGTGGTTTTAAAAGCTCACTCACAAACACTTAATTGCTGAAGATGCCTGAATGTTTTCATCAAGATGCAGGACTCTTGCCTATTCTCTAGCAAGGACTGAAAAGCAGAATGGGAATCACAAGTTTTCAGACTCTCCCTGCATTATAATATACTCTTCAGTGGATTCACCACTTGACTGTCAGGTAGTCTCTGAAATAAGTTAAACAAAAACTTTCCAAATCAATTCCAAATATAATACATCAGCTTCAGGTACAGTTTTCCTTAGGGGTCACTGTACATTTTCCTGTGTAAACTTCATAAATATATCAATCTACCCTGGGATTTCTGGTCATTAGTGCAGTTTAATGAGCCTCTTCTTTATATAAAACTAACATAGTATGTTTTTGACAAATATTTAGCAACTACCACTCTGAGAATAAGGAAGATGAAACAACAGATCCCTTGCCACATCCACCTGCATTTAGAAAATTCCTGTTGAACACTTATGTATTTTCTGTCTTTCCTGTAATATTTTTTTGTTCTTCTTTCCTTTCTCCTTCCATGGTAGATGAAGCAGATCTAACAAATTCAGTCCTTCACTGGCAGAAGAGTTTGCACCCAGCAGATCACCCAGCCCTTAGAATCTAGAAGCCCATGATCCCAGCCGTTACCCATCTTCTGCTGAAGGGAAGGATCTGTGACTAGGTGTTGGCAAAGCAGGTGTCTCTTCTCCCCCTACAGAAAATAAAACCTAATGATGACAACCTCCTGCTACTCTCAGACACTCCTTTAACTCGGGGGCAGAGGTCTACAGCCGTGCAACTGAAACGTTCCAAACCTCATGATAGTTCATCCCCAGTCATCTATAGCTACACGATGGAAATCTTGTTTTCAGCTACTTTTTTTTTTTAAATTTAGGATATTGCACACATACATTCAGGCACGCATGCACACCCACCTGCAAAGAATGTTCTTGTGGTTTCAAATTCAGCAAAAGCAAGCAAAGGACATAAATTTTAGAATTGAAGATGCCTATGCAACGTTTTTGTGCAATTATAATGTAGTCCCTGGCAGGCTAAGTTAATTTGATTTTTTTCAACCCCCTAAGGATTTCTACAAGATCTCTTATGCTCCTTTATTCTTGCTTTTTATCCTAGAGTCTTCTCTTTTTATTTTTGCAAGTTGAAAGATTTGCAGAGAACGAAGACAGTGATTGTAAACAAAAAAAAAGGTTCTGAAAATTGCAAAAGCAACTTAATGGTTATTCATGTGGCTATTTCCTTCTGATACATCATCTCGGGGTGTGGTCGGCAGAAGCACACAGAAAGCAGCTGGGTGGTGGACTGAGAGCAGAGCTGGGCTCACATTACAGGGTGTTCTGGGTATCACATGTGGGCCTCTGAAAGCCACAGCCCCTTTCGACTTTCTTATTCCCTCGGCTCCTTTGCTCCAAAGAGTGGAAAACAGCACTCTGGTTCAACTCGCCACATCTTCTGAAGACAATTTCATGGGGGAAGTGTGAAGATAGCAAGCATTACAGAAAAAAAAGTGGAAGTGATTCATGCTGTCCTCAGAGCAGAGTTTGATTAGCTCCCAGTAATAAGGAAAGGGGATGTGTCTTCATCAGCGATGGTAAAACAAAATATTGAACAGCTGCTCATTAAATGGACGCTGAGTATCCTGAGCCCTGAAAGGAGGCATAAAACATGTGAGATAATGTAATTAAAAACTATCAGAGCAGAGGTGCACAAAGCACAAGTTGCCTGGGCAGTGTTAGTTTGGGCACTGATTCCATTTTGAATGCCTGCTTTTGTGGTCCTGTTAATAATCTCCAGCCATGGGTACGATTACACAGAGACAAACGTATGTGTGTGGCTTTTCTCTACAAATGTAGTGGTAATACTGTCTTCATGAGGTTCCTAATGACAGGTGAATTATGAAAATAGCTAAGAAACAATTTCATAGCTTCTACCTCCAAATGGGACAATTATAATAATTCGTCAAATAAAACAGACCACAGAGTTTTACTTAAATGAATGCAATTATGTCCATTTCTGGTCATGCCCTCATCCTTGACGAGGGGCCTTTGAGTTTTCATCGAGGCAGTTCAGATGGCTGCTGGCTTACCCAGTTCATACACTGCTTGGCCCCTTTCAAAGGGAAGCAGCAGAGTCTCATGAGACACAGACTCAGGCTTCAAAACCTTCACACACACACTCCAGGACTGTCTTTTCCAAAGACAAAATTCAGCTTCCCTGCCTGCTGCTGCCTAACCAGACTACCATTCCTCCAGACATTAACTTAAATCACAAAGCACCTCATGCTGTGGTATGAGGCTCATGCTGGCACCCCACCCCATCTGCACAATCCACACAATTTCTTCTTCTCCAGCTCACTGACTCCCATCTCAGGCAGGGAGAAATGAAAGCTGTCTGAATGTCGAAGTGAATTTTACACGGCTGTGCCACACAGCTGAGATCCATGATGCCTCTCAGGGTTGCTTCTCTAATTAGCTGGTGGAGAGATCAGAAGAAATGACTTGAAAGAGAACACAACTGTGAGGGCAGGTAAGGGAGTATGTCAGGAAGGGAGGGAAGACGATGCAGGAAGAAACGCAAATAAGGGGTTTTGGATGCCGTGCTTCAATTAGTTGCTAAATACTCAATTGCAAGTCATTGGGCCATTTTATTAGGTAAGGAATTCTCATTTGATATTAAAAGAGCCCCAAACTTTGATGTCACAGGGAATGTACATACACAAGTAGCAGGTAAAAGGTAAAAGGAAATCGCACCACACGAAGTATCATGGGTTTGCTGTTATTGGGCTGGTGCCCACAGACAGCCACTTTCTGAAGTGTTGAGGACTGGGTGTCCTAATTCCAGGCCTGCATTTAAGTCAGAAGGCAAATTTCCAGCTCAGAGCATCAGCACCTGACTCACACTGTGCCCTGCTGCAAATCACTGCACAACTAAGCCATGCAACTAAGTCATTTCTCAAAGCTTAACTATCAAGCCCATTGGAAAATGAGAGCCTGGATGACTCATGTCTCTTGACTGTGCATTTCACAGCCATGGAAATTTTTGTGCTCTCAGCCAAAGAGTTTCCTTTGCTGAGAGCACAGTCCTTCTTTACAGAAGTTAAAGCCAATATGTTGATGACAAAGCACGTGAGAGAAAAATTGTACTTTGGCAGCTGGTTTGCCAGCCCCAGAGTCCTCTTCCCTGCACAGCTCCCTCTGCTGCTGCTGCTTCTGCCATGAACTGAAGAAAAGGTCAGGTTCACACCCCGTTTTTCAAACCCCTCATCCCAGGTTCCTGCCTGTGTGTTCTGGTTCCCTGGAAAAGGGTCGGTTGTACGGAACGAGTTGTACGCCTCAGTGCTGAATAGAGGTTGCCTTTGTGGACAAACCATGGTATGGCCCATGAAGCAGGTCCCACATGTCCTGAGGGGCACCCAGTTAAGCTGGCAAGACCAGAGGAGGCAGCAGCACCCAGCAGCTCTGTAGGACCAGTTATCGACATTTTAATGTATCTGGCATGCACCAGTAACGAGCCCTAGGAATGGGGGACGTTTAAAAACAAGGTTTAAAACCAAAACCAGAACGGCAATAAAAGGCAACAGGGAAAAGAGAAATAAGGAGCAGCGCCAAGGAAGAAGGGTCAGGGATACCTGCTAAGCCAGCTTTCCTATCAGAGGAGCTACAATGTAAACATCTGCTCTGGCATGTTAATTCCCCTGGGTTACACCAGCGCAAGAGACACCTGCAGAGCTAAAGAGTTGTTGGGACCAGTTGGGCTTCCCTCCTGCCACTCTGCAAGCAGTGGCACATCTGGCTACTTCCAATATTTCACTGGAATACGCATTATCTCTCTGAGCCTCTCTTCTCCTGTCCTTGCTACGCTGTGGGGAGCAGCTCACCAGGAACATGACAGGTGAGAAGTGACTCTCACTGAAATGAAACACAAAATGATCCCACGAAAGCCCAGCCCACAGATAATGAAAGCACCTTGTGCTGACAGCTGCTGCTGCAGAGGGAAATGTCGAAGGGACTATTACCGCCAGCGATTTCGCTGAGCTGATGGCAACCCTGGCCTTTGCTGTGCCTGCAGGCAATTTGTTTTCCTGGCTGCTGGAAAGCTGGAAAGCACCAAGAGACATCACAAAAATGATGCACGCCCTGACCCTGTCTCATCATCATTTGCTATGAGATGGCTCTCCCCTGAAGCCTGCGGCTGCCAGCGGCTGCAGCACAGCTCCCGCTGGCTCCATATGGTGACTCACGGGATGGCCTTTGGTGGGCACTGCCTCTGTTGGGCTGTCTCATGGCTAAGCAAGGAGCTGGGGGGCTGCAGGCAACGGGGTTCACAGATCTCTGCCGTTTCCCTGCTGCTCAGCTAACGCAACTCTTCTTCAAACTCTGAGTACTTTTGCAGTTACAGTGAAACCACTTCCAAACAGCAGTTTAGAGACACTTGCAGCAGAAGTAATAACCATAGGAAACAAATTTCAGTTTCCCAGAGAAATTTCTTCAACATCAAGCTGGATACTCGTTCTGTTTACACATGTTCAAGATATCCATGCTAATATCTTTGCAGGTGATCAAGTTCAGACAGTTCAAGATCCAAGGGAATGCACAGTCCAGAAAACATCTTCTGAAGCCTTGCTACTTTGACTACTGAAATCTTCAGGTACCTAGAAGCCAAAGCAGTTGAAGAAATGTTTGGTTAAACTTCACCTCTCCTAAAGGAAGTCTGAGTCCCACAAGCCTCTTTTAAAATGCTCTTTTTTTCCCTGATACATCACTTTCGATCGCAGGTCTTGTACTCAGCTGCCAGATCTATGTCAATCAGGCCTTCCATGCTAAGTCGGCCTTCATCTCACTTACCAAGGAGAAATGCAATTCTGCTGGAATTACTTTTTAGTATTTTTGCTTATGGAAGCAGGACTCTAGCAGTATATGAACAGCAAATTTGCCCTGCAAACACTTCCTTCAGTTCTTCTCATGCCCTTCAGCCCATTTGTTGTGGCCATTACTGCTGCATTCCAGTGCCGTGTCCAGTGGCCATGACTACATTAACCTGTGTCTACACTGCACCCTCCCCAGCTCATGAGCTGCATTTCTTGATATGGCAGATCGTGTTCCTTTTCTGTGTGACCAAGGCAGCTTTTGAAATTACATCTCCAGAGAAAAGTATGTTGATCCTTCCCTTGCCACTCCGACATTATCCTACTGTTATATTACATTCAGAGAGGACACAGAAGCATCCTTTCCCAGGAACTCAACCACACTTATGCATCCTAAGAACAATGATAAGCCACTCTAGATTTACACATCTAACACTTAGAAGTAATTCCCTAAGAGACAGCAGTTAGTCCTCTGCAACAATGAAAAAATGTAGTACTGGAGAAAGTGAGCCGGTTCAGGGCTGTTGGCTCACATGCCCCGTCCTTCCAGTCTCTCTGTGGCAATGGATCCCATCCTGCTGAACATGTCCCACAGCTTCCTCTGGGCCCCTACGTTGCCCTTCTGGATACTTTCCTCACAGGAAAGTTTTCTCCCTTGTCGCTGCAGCAGCCTCTCTATGTGGAGGGATATGGTCAATACCATATCCCTCCACGTAGATTTGTAAGAGGGCATTAAAACTTCTCTGAAGTGGACTTGCTGTTTCCCTATCGGGATCGGGATCTGGAGGCTCTCCAGGATGGCACAGTCTTTTGTCATTAAGCTGTCTCACTCATTGCACGGTAGATCCAGACACATCAAACACCGTCTGTATTTATAGAGGGCACCGGTACACCTTTTATGTCTGCTATAAAAGCCAGTTCTCTGCGGCCTCTTTTTTTAACTTATACACTGCCTGGGAAAGAACATGTTTGCTTTGAACAGGGGTGCAGAAAATGGAAAAGTGTTGCATCATTTTCTCTTATTTATATTATTTTACTCAAAAAATAAAAGGTGAAATAGGTGGTTTTTTGGTGAGACACCTTTTATTGGACCTTTATCAAATGTCAAGACTAATCTCTATGATTTTTTTTTTAAATCTAGTCTACCACCCTTTGCTTCTGATGGCCTCTTCATCTGGGAAGAGCAGGGCAGGGGAACAGGCATCCATATTGATCTGCTCTGTAATTAAATACTTGAGCATGACAGAGCACAGAAACAGAAAATGGGGCTGCTTTTTAACTGCCTCTAACAGTGGTACCCGCTGGGATGAGGAACAGGTTAAGGACTAACAAGTGAGAAAAAATTTATTAAATAAAATAATAATACCTGCAACATGGTGCTCTAGGATAAGACTCACAAAATTTGGACTTAAGCTGGAACAAATAGAATTTACACTCGAGCCCAGAGGAATGACCTCCTGTTCCAGTAAGAAATGTTTGTTACCTTTCCATCAGGGAGATTTCTCTGCAAAAATCATATTCAAGGCCACCTCTTGCTTGCCAAGCCCTTCCACAGCAATGCTCCCTGTCCCACCCAGTGAAAGAACCCTGAAGGTTTCCCTGTGTCAGTCTGCACTGCAGTACTGTCCAAGACATAGCTCACTCTCTGACATCAAGGCAAAAAATTGAGACAGGCAACAGGGATTTTTAAGTTTCCACACATGAAAGGGGCCACCTATCTTTACGTTCTCCTCAGCATAGCCCAGCAGAACAGCATAGTAGCTCCTCAGTAAGCAAGGCAAGGGTGTGTCTTCAAACCTCAGGAGGAGGACGTGCAAGCTCAGATACTTACCTCGCTGCCTCACTGCATCCAAGTGAGTCAGACTCCCACTGAATCTAACAGAAGCCTGTTAGCAGCATAATTTTGTTTTTCATTGACAGAGCAGAGCATACCAACTAAATGTCCCTTTAAAAAAGAAATAAAATGTCACCAAAAAAATTCAGGCTTCTCCTAGTGAGAGTTTGCCTTTCTCGGTGCTGATTTCAGCGCAACCTACATCAGAAAAGAAAAACCTCCCTCATCCGACAGCCTAAGGGCCAGTGCTTCTGCACAAGCATTTTATTCTTCCTTGGGAACAAGATTGTCACGCAAACACAACTTTCTCCTGGAAGCTCCCAGAGCTGAAGGGACATCAGTATTCAGCAAATAAGCACACATCTATACATACCAAATCTGCATTTATTCACGATGCAGCCAGGCTGCTGGCTATCCACATAATGCAGCATTTATGCCCACGCAAACCACTGTCATATCGCTGGCACTTTTATGCAGTCTCAGAGCCATGTTTAAATCTGTATAAAATCAGATAATCTGCTCCAAAGTAAAAAACATAGAAATCGCATGCAGCTTGGTGGTGAAGGGAAAAGAAGGTTGCAGGGGAAAATGAGCAGAAAAGAAATGTAAGCATATTTAAATGCCTGTTGCATTCTTGTGGCCATGTAGCATGAGAAAAAGGAAGAAATAACACCATCCCGTTTGCAGTGTCTAGCCATCTATGGTAGTTTACACTGCCTGTCACCAATTTCCCTCCCCACCAATTTTCCCTCGATCAATTAAATGCTGAATCAATCCCCATCAGACCTACACTAAAGTGTGACTGTACTGATTTCTTCACTGTTTTGACCAGCTTGCTTCGGGGGGCCCCTAGGTATCCTGCCCACTGTGCTCCCACCTTGGCAAGAGGGTTCCTGCAGTGAGCCAGTTCTTTGTTTCGACGCGAGCAGCCACGACCACACGGATGCCTACAGCTACAGCTCAGTTTCTCATCTTCCCAGCGTCTGATTGATATGCAAGCTGTAAGTTTCTTTGGGAAAAAAGAGCATGGGACACTTTTATTTGCCATCAGAGATGTATGTTTGATATATCGTTTCCACCAAGAGCTTTGGACTCTCCTGAGCCGGCAGCAGGTGCAAAAATGGCTATTCCTACTCAGGCCAAAGATTAAACTTCTCCAGTGGTTTGTCTCTGATAACTGCCAATAACTAACACTGAGGTGGACAGCATAAGAGGAGGATGAAAATAGAGTGACCCTTTCCCAATAACACTCTCCCACATTCTGGCAACCTGCTGCGCAGAAGTTTTCTGTGACGTTATCATTCTGCACTCAAAAATAGCCTGCGACAATTTCATCTATAACTTTTTCTAACTGCATTTGATCCTCTGACTGTGCTGCAGTGCATGCAGTTCAGTGGCAGCTCAGACAGGCAGTGGTAGAGACGGCAGGAGGCTGTTTCTGTACTGGAGGTTTTATTCTGCGTGAGCCTGGAGCAGTGCGTGACACAAGCTACGCTGGCATTGGGCCTGGTGGAGAGGAGCGGATACCTGGAAACTGCTAAAACTTAAATTCAGATGGAGTACCCAGACTGCAGACACATTCAATTAATTTCATTAGACAAGGGATCTCCCCCAGGCTAAAAAGCTTCAAAGTGGCAGAGGAGATGAATTATCCTTCCAATTCAGACTCATGGCCATCCACCACCTGGGAGCCTGCTTGGATTACTATTAATTTTTCCCCCCTCTGTAGCAGCAGAAAATATCTGTAAATAGATTCCAGAAGAGGGGACATTTCCAGAATACAAACTCCAAGCTTCCCCTTGATTCCTTTCAAACTCGACTCCTGCAACATCCTCAATTCCCCCCACCCTGACCAAGCCTATCACGTTTTTCTTTATGTTTCCGAGGACTTGTTTAAAAAGACTGCCAGACATAACACTACCTCATCATTTCCTCCACGAGATGGATTACTTTTAGGGAGCCAGAGTACAGTGATTTTCACTGACCTTACAAAGAGACAGAGATAAATAGCCTTTAAGGGGAAAAGTTAGCATTTTGTCATAAGATGACATGAAAGAGCCTGGTAAAGCACAAATTGATTTGAAGTTAGGAGGACAGCGTAGATGTGGAATGACAATCAATAGCTGTAGGAAAGAATTGTTCCATTTTTCAAGACACAGAAAAATTCACCTGCACTGATGCACAAGCTATTCCTACACATATTTCTTCTGCAGATGGTTTAAGTTCAAAATATTGGGAAGTGGGGGGGGAAAAAAAAGAGAAGGAGGTGTTTTTTTCATAAATTTCCTAAACTTCGTCCCATGTATTTCATGATGAGACTAATGCTGGGGGAAAATAGAGTGAAATTCTCATCCTGTTCTGGCTCATCGACTTGAAGAGAAGGGGCCAGCCTACAATTAGGTGGTCTGACATATTTATACCTACTCCCAGCACCGCACGAGACAGCAGAAGACAGTTCCGTATAAGAGGGATGGGAAGAAAGGCCACGAGATCAAATCAGGGCTATGTCCTTGGCCTCCACAGGACTGCAACAACCCCACAAAGTGCTGGAGCCCTGAAGGCAGCCCAAAACAGCAGCTGTGCTGTGCACAAAGCCGCTGACACTGCACTGCAGAGGAGTCCTGCTCCCAGATCAGCAGACAACAGCAATGCAAAGCATTGACATCAGGGCTCACACTGCCGTGTAGAAACCCCTGAGGGACTGGCCAGGAGTGGAATGCCCTGGTGCTGTTCATATGAAGAACTGTATGGGAGACTTTTGCTCTTAAACATCCTGAAAATTAGGCAGGTAAAGAGGAAAAGAAGGGGGTCTGTGTAAATAAAGTGCTCTGGGTGCAACAGACACATTCCACCTTTTCTGCCTCTTGCTGGGTTAAATCCAAGTGCATTAGACTGTCCAGATGCTGGATGGATGGGGGTGGATGCACACACACACACAAAGAGAGACTTCTGATGCTTGCCTCAAGAGGTGTTTAAATACTCCAGCCCACTTAGAGGCAAGGCTGCTGCACATTCTCTCCCTACCTGAGTCAGACAAACCCAAAGCAGCCACCGTCCCTTTTTTTCAGTACCGCTGACGCCTGCCTGACCTGCTGGATAGGAGTTGTCCCACGCTGCAGGGCTGCAGGAGGTGAGCAGGGCAGGCTGCCTCTGGGGGGGCTGAGCCACCCCTCTGGGAGGAGATTAGCTACATCACTACATTCCAAATTGTTCTGGCTTGCATTCCCCCTAATCCCATATGTCCCTTCCCCTCAAGGCTGCATGCACATGATCTCCAGGGAACCCTGAAGGGAGATCAATTTTGCACTCGCTGCATGCATGTCATATCAATGTCTTTTGCATTATGATAGCACCACAAGAATTTTGTTTCATTTTTTAATCATTTGAGCTAAACTGCTGCTGAGAAAGCAAGGCAGTTCCACCCTCCATTGTTTGGTCAGCTCTGTGCCACTGCTTTAGACTGTGCCTGGTAGGAGGTCTAGCACTTAAACCTGTCCCAGAAACTGAATTGTTTGGCTGTGGTCTAAAGTATAAAGACCAGGAAAGAAGAATGGGGGCCAGATCTGAAGTAAGGATGAATGACAAGAGGATCCAGGAATCAGTTTCCCGAGTCACAGATGGACTCCTCTGGCAGCAGAGGAGGGTGCCACAGCACCAGAGATCATCATCATCTTTCCCATCAGTCAGCTTCACTCATGCTCCTGCTCCCAGGAAAGGTAGAGCCAGGCCTTCCCCTGCCAGAGTCAGTGCCACTCTTGGTGTAGTCCCCCCACGGGAGGAAGGGAGAGGTGACAGAGCAGCGGCTGCTGCATTCTGACAACAGATCTGTTGTCTCCATCGCTGCCTCCCCCGAGCACCCACGTACACTCACACATCTATATGCACACATGCGCCCAAAAGTCACGGAGAAGCTGCCATGTATTAATAACACTATTAGGAATATCTAATGGAATTGTCAAAGCCACCCAATGCTGGCATAATAGGTAATTCTTCATCATTAACAAAACCTGCCAGTGGAACAGCTACCAGCATCCCACTGTTTAATTTTCAGACCGAGGAAGCTCAAAGCTCTCCGTGGGCTGCTCAAAGGGGAGGTTGCCCCGTGGCCAGTATCTCTCAGGGGCTGGTATTTCTCAGAGGCAGAAAGTGTCATTGGCAAAGACAACGGCCAGCTGCTGTTGACCAAATCAGAGTTAATCACCAGACCCCAAAATGAGACTTTACTAACCTATGAAGAAGTTATACCTGCAATAAAAATGAAAAAATAATAAGCACTTTCATTGTCACATCTGTGTCCCCTGGCCCCAGACAGGACAGCGGTATGAGAGCACCGGGACACCTGCAGTGCCAGCACAGCTACCTTGACTTCTCCACGCACTTACAGCCTGGAAAAAGAGCCAGGGAGAGTCCATGTTCCCTAAAGTTATTGTTAATATTCCAACTGCAACTCAGGGTGATGGCCAGGGCCCTGTCCTGCTCATTTCATGAACAGCACCTCAGCCAATATGCTGGAGACCCAACCAGAACCCTCAGCAACCAAAACCACCGGATGCTTCTGCCTCAGCTCATGCAAGCCCCAAGATTTTTATTTCTTCTTTTCTTAGTTCTTTGCTCTCAGATAAAGAGAATTGCTCATATTAATATGCACAGGGAAAAAATTAAACTGAGAATGAAAAGGGCAAAAATATATATACCAGACCTTTTGTAAATGCAGCGGATAGCATCACAGGATCTGCAGGATCACAGCTTCTGGGAAAGCTGTGAAGAGAAGATAAAGAAAGAGAAGAGGGGTAAATTGTGTTTTGCAGAGGGAAATCGCTAAATTATATCATCAGCTAAATGCTTTATATAAAGTCATTTTATAGAAAAATGGGCTCTTTATCTTTTTTTCCCAAAAAATGTCCTTTTTCCCTATGCTTGAAGAGTGTTATTTAAAAAGTCACCACCAACTACTGGACATTTTCCAGGACAGGAGAAGGAAGAACGAAAAAGAAAAAGCAGCTGTTTTGTAACCAAACCATTTTCACTTTATTGGAAATCAATAAATTTCATGGCAGACACTAAAATTCTGGGGATTTTTACAGCTGTATGTGAAAAACAGTTAACAGCTTTGACTCATACGCTGTCCTTTAGCTACCTACAGGACCCACTTTTGCTCCCAGGACCATGCAGATGGATGCAGCAGAAGCACACTCCTGACCACTCACCTGCCCACCTGTGGGTGACGGTGCCTTTCTCTGAGCTGGTAAGACAACCTGCTGGTTGGTAGGGTGAGAAAACCCCGTGGTGAGGAGAAGGAGGAGAAGCTGCTGCATGGAGGATGTGAAATGTCAGGTGAGGGAGGTGCAAGGGCAGACAGTGAGTGGCCTGCACCCACTCAGGGAGTGCAAGCAGTAGAGAGGAAGAGTGGGAGCCCCTGGTAGGCAGAATGAAAGCAGATGGAGGAGACAGAGGATTGCACATAACCTGACTCTAAAGTTAAAAAAAAAAAAAAACAACAAAAAAAAACTTATTTAAGTGAAGCAAAGACATGACTAAGGCTGAGATCAATAAAAAACGCTACTGCACCCATCTCACCAAGGAGATGCTGAAGCTTGGCTTCTTTTGCATTTATAAATTACCAGAGGCAGCAAAGGGGCAGAACTTAGGCTGGCAGAAAGCAACAATATTCATCTGGTATTAGAAGCATTAGAAAAGGAGTAGGGCAGGAATAGACAGCATGCCAGACTGTTCAAGTGCTCGGGGGATTTGTTTCAAACAGTGAAGGAAGATGCTGGCAGAGCAAGCCACTTTTCTAGGCTTGATTGCAATCAGTAGGTAGCTACTAGTTAAAAATCTCAGCTGGGAAGTCATTTGGGTGCAGTCATTCTGACATGCTGGCACTCCATGTTCTTTGAAAGTGAGGCAGAATTACCAGGAGCCCAAGGAAAATGCAGACTCTCCCTCCCAGACTCCAACAGATTCAGCAACATGGCAGATAAGGTCTCCTAAGAACAGAATTTAAGCATAGGGAGAGAAAAGAAATTTGCCATTACTGAGATAAACCATGTTAATGCACAATGGCAACCTATCCTATTGTGATAGAAATACAGAAAGCTGAATTAAAGACCATTATAGCTGTGTCAGGAGCCCTTTAGGGACCTGAAAATCAAAAAGAAAATAGAGGAAAAGTGAAAACTAGACCACAAAGCAAAGAACCAGCATAAAAATCAGAAATGCTAAAGCACAAATTTAATTACAATTAGTAATGGACCTAAAGCTGCAAGTACAAGTGTTAGGTTATCAGCAGAGGCAGAAAAAGAGCACATACAGGCTCTTATTTAACAGGAAAAGAGGAAATGATGGCTGATATAGAGAAGGGTGAAGTAGCCTAATCCATCTCTGCTTCAGGCTCCATAACATACTTCAAAAATTAATTTGAACAAGGGGACAGAAATACAAGCCAGAAAGAAAAAAATCTTGAGATATCGTCAAATTATCGGCGTATTCTGAAATTCAGCCTCAAGCACTGAAGGAACCAGTTGTAAGAATATCTGATCTGTTCAGAAATCATCCCTGAAATTCATGCCTTGGAAGAGGTCCCTGGAGACACAAGAAGGGCGAATACAATATCTATTTAAAATAAGGGGAAAAGGGAACATGGGAAAATGTCGGCTAGCCAGCCTCCCTGGAAAAACCCTAGCAGAGATTGGTACCTGATCTATATATAAAAACCCAAAGGAAAAGCAGCTGACAAAAAACAGCTCATCCTAATGAATTTATCAAGTAAAAATAATTTCAGTTCCTCATTTCAACAAAAAGGACGACAAGTCCGCTGTTTATTCCAGAAAAATCTAATTTCAGCTTTGAAAAGGTAAGGAGAGTAAGGAGAAAGTCGTTGAGATATATGTTTTAGCAAAGCACTCAATATTGTCCCACGTGGCCATAGGCAAACCAAGGAAATACAACTCAGTTTAGCAGTTCTTTCAGCTGTTTGGACCCTTGAGTTTAACCAGACAAAAACTCCCTTGCAAACACTGTCTGGCCTTACCATCAAACTTTTAATAGGCAAACATTCAAAAGGAAGAATTCTTCTTCGCAGCACCTGCAGACCACCTGCTATGGCTTTGTGCTCATCAGCATTTCACAGGTGATGGGGTGGGAGTCACTGGCCTGCGTGAAATTGCCTGTCAGTGCAGCAAGGCAGAAAAAACAAAAACAAACAAATGAACCAAAAAAAAACCAACAAAAAAAACCCAACAACAACAACAAAACAAACAAAAAACACCACACACACACAAAAACACAAAACAAAGCAAACAAACAAATGAAAAAACAAAACCAAAACAAACAAACTAACAAAAAGGCAACACCAAACAGTAAAGTGTCAGTGATTAACTGCCAGACTGAAATCTCATCTGGATCCCAAAAGAACCTGACCGAGTCCTGGATCTGTTCCAGCTCTTCATCGGTAACTGAAACAACAGCAGGGTGTGTGCATTATAAAATCTGCTGATTACTCCAGCTTAAGAGCACATTTGTAGAACAGGACCTGAATTCAAAGTAGTGTCTGTAAATTGGAGAAATGGTCTGAAATCAACAAGCCACAAATCAATGAAGTCTTCAACAAAATATTAGCTCATAAAAAACAATGCAAATGCTGAGACATCAGACAGGGAATAATTGAGAAGTTAGAAGCATGTACTTCAGGACACAGGGAAATGCAAGCCCAAGGGGAATTTGGTCTCATTTTGGCAACTCTTTCTCGCTGTTGTCTGCTAAAGTCGTGAGGAAATCTCTCTGTGCTGTCCCACTCCCATGAGGGCTGGGCTGGTGTCTGGGATCCAAGGGTGTGCATCAGATGTGAAGACTGAAGCAGGTGAAAATGTAGAAGACAGCTGAAGAAAAGACAAAATCTAAGGAAGCCTGCAGCAGAGAAGATAGTGAACAACACAGAATTTTCTGATCTGGAAAACCAGAAAGGTATTTTTCAGAAAAAGCTGTTAGAAATAGGTTTCAAACAGAAACTGACCTTCGTTTATCTTTTGAGTGTTTTGTTGTTTAAAATATAAATTTTTGAAAACTAATAAAAATTATAAATTTTTAAACACTCTTTCGTCATATATACTTTGGATCTTAATACAGGTTTAATTCACTCCTCTATTATTTTCTCTTCGCTCTATTGAGGAAAAAAAATAGCATAATGAAAATGAAAAAACCAGGGGAACAAGAGAGGAAAAAAGTCAAAAAGTTAGGATTAAAAACTTGTTATTTTGTCAATTCTCAAAGATGGCAGTTAAGTAATAAAAGATAAAACAAAAATAATTAATGTTATTTCCTATTTCTCAATTACAAAAAAATATGAAAGAAATGGGAATACTGCTATTATTTTCGATAAAAGCCTTACTAGATATTTTTCACCAATCCTTCAGCTGCCTCAGGAACTGAGATTATCTCTCTCTGCCACTGAAGAAGAGTGTAAATACCACAGATCCCTTTCCATGACACTCTTTTCTCACCTTCCTCCCAGTGAAAAGTGAGACTTTATCAGCAGTAGCACATGGATTTTTTTCTGTCATCCTGTATTGGTTTGGCCACCCTATTAGCAACAATATAGATCCTCGTCAGAGCTAATGCATCATCTTTGATCATCCTCCTAGTTTACATTTCTCATGTCTTTTATTCCCATCTCACAACCCTCATTATTATACACATTTCCAAGCTTTCATCTCCCAAAGGGCAGAGAGGGAATAACAGGGAAGCTGGAATGTAACAAGATTTGGCACTAAGCTTTGATTTATCGAATCAAAGGCCACGGGGAAGGAGCACAGAGAACGGAAAGGGCAGGAGAGGAGTAGTGCACAACAATAATTTGCAAAGATCTTAGGTGCCGGCGAAACCTTGATTGTTAATGAGTGTCTGCTTTCTGCAATGCTGATGGTGAGGAGATATCCCTGCAGCCTCCTGGCCGCACAACTGCCCCTGAAACAGGGAGTCAGGCAAGCAGCTGAGATGGAGCCCAGCCAGCACCTCAAGAGCTGTCACCCTCCCCATGTGCAGACACTGAAACACCCTCTGGGACAGTGATCCCCGGCCAGGCTCAGCGAGGCTGGGCTATTGACCGCTTCTGTCCGTGCAGTGAGACCACAGGCACAGCTCAACCTCTCTACTCAGCTGTGTAAAAAACTTCTGATCTCTTGGCTGTCCTGCCATGTTCTGTTGCGGTGGCTCAGCCCTCTGAAGGGCTGTAGAACCCTTGTGTCCATTGGGCCTTTCCCCCACAGTGGTGGGAGCAGTTGAAGGAGGAGAGTCACAGGGGTAGTGTGCTATCTCCCTCTCCCTCTTAGTTGGGGTGATCTCCCACTATCCCTCTGTTTATCTAATGTAAATTAAGTTCAAGTTAAATATATACTTTCCTATGTTAAATATGTATTCCTTCATTGCTTATGTGTTATGTTCTGGAACATTCAGTTATACTCGATGCCCCATTGGTTTCTCCCTTCCTAGTCCCTCCTTCCTGCTTCCTTATCGGTACCCTGGCTGTCCCTCAGATATATGCCTTTCCCTGACTGATTGTTGTGTTCCCCTTTTAACCTTGGACCTTCCTTGGTTAGGGGTCTTTTTGCCCCTGGGCCCTCCAGAATAAACTTGTTGCTGCTGGAACCCATGCAAAAGACCCTTCCTTCTCCTTTATCTCCGGTGTTTTCCCAACTCAACGTCTCCACGGGCACCCCTTCCCCCTTGAGAAGGACAGCGGAACGTGGTCAGCTGCCGACTCCTGCGTGAGGCTGTCCGAGCCAGGGATGCTGCAGGACAGTCGCTGATTCCCTCAGAAGGGCGGCCCGAGGGAACGCGAAGATGTCCCTCCTCTGCCTAAGAAAGCAGCTCTTCTGGTGAGAGGGAGCAAGGTCAGCCAGAGGAGGGGGAGCCCTGGTGCACCCCGACCCCTGCTGCACATCTACAGCAGAGCAGTGGGGCTGCACAGGGGCTGCTCAGAGGGCAGCAGAGAGGGGAGCTGGTCTCCATCTTCCTCCCACTGCCCAGCAAGGTTGTGCTGGCCCCGAGCATCTGGAGGAAGTGTTTTTCACACAAGTCCATCCTCCAGAAGAGTGCCAGAAGAACAGCAATGTCTAAAGCCTCATCAAACCTCCTGCTCCTCTCTTGGTGTGAGTTGCTGCTCCCCACAAAACTTAAGTCCAGTGTCTGTGACTTCAGTCACCACTTCCACAGATTTAAGGATGAGAAAGCTGAGCCACAGCTGGAAATGCTGCTTGCTCCAGCTAAATGAAGGACAACACTGCCCAGCAGTTGCAGCTGTCAGGACAGAGGTGCAGCTACTGAGAGCCCACCGTGGGGTCATGGAGGGAGACAGCTCTGTTGCTCCTCGTTTAACAACTGTCTGCCATGTAAAGATAATAAGCACTCCATCTAGTAAGATCCCTCTAGCTGTTGACATCTGCAGATGCAACAAGCCCTTTGTAAAAGACAGAGAGACACATTTCCTAATTTAAAAATCAGTACCCAGGACACTGGAGGTACAGGCAACCAGCCTTGCACAGTCAAAGGTGGCAGGAGTCAGCACAAATTGATCAGAAGCTTTGAGATCCTCGGTGCAAATATGCTAACCCTGTGCAGAACAGAAAGGTTAGGCTGAGCAGAGGAGAGACAGCAGTACCACTGCTTACGCTGTCCCTGTTTACTGGATAAACAAAGGACTCCTGTAGATAAACAAATAGTGTAAGTCTAGCATTTTTCCCACTGCCAGAACTGCCAGATTTAGAGATAAACACACAGATGAAAAGCATTTCTTAGAATAAGCTGGACTGTTTTGGCTTTTGGCACTGGAAATGATAGAGATTTGTGTCAGTGGGGCTCCAGAGTACATTAATCCTTTATAAATGTTTTTTAAATAATACATGTGCCCTGAAAGAACATGTGAGGACTGCCTTATTAAACTGAGATCTAAATTTAAAGGTGTATTTGAAGAAAGGCATAATTTATTAAACTGCTGGCAGCACCTTCCACTCTCACAGGAAGCCCTCAGCACAAATGTCCCCTTCCTGCCCTGCTGGGTCACTCCCCAGCCCCGGCAAAGCCCACAGTACCCTGCTGAAGGACAAGGCAGGGAGCTGTGTGGCCCCAGGGCACTGGGATGCTCTTCTCATGACCGCTGTCAGACCAGAGCAGGGCCACCAGCACAGGGAGCCCCTGCTGAGCCTCCTGCCCAAGGGCTTGGTGCAGAGCCCAGCAGCAAGAGACAGCAAGCAGCCACCTGTGCAGACCTTGCCTCCTGCCCCTGAAAGCCCATACATGATGCAAAGTATATTAGTGTATAGTAAGAAATCCTTGTGACTTTTGCCATGACTTTCTAGTGCACCAACTTTGGCTTCTGAATTTCTGAGCCAGCAAACTCTGTACGTGCTTGTTTTAAGCACCTGGATAATTTCCATGCTTAAGGCACAGCCCCCAGTAAGTGTTTTCCTCTGTTAGAAGCCTGTTGACCTACCTTCAGAAGGAGAAACATGTCTGTCCAGAAAGAGAGTTCTCCAGACAGAACCTACCACCTATCCTGGGCCCCAGGTAGGTGCTGGGCTGGTCTCTTGTGGTTGACTCCAAAGCCACAGTTTGGCCAGCAAAGATGGCCCTGAGAATTTATCTAGAGGATATTTCATATGCAGGATATTTGCATCTTTTAGTCACTGTGAAGCCATACTGGTGATTCCCCTTTAGCTCTGGCACAACCAGCAGGAATACCAGCCTCCTTTTCCTAGAGAAGATGCCTCTGGGCACAGGGTGCATTTGGGGATCTCCAAGCACCTGGGCTATAACTCACTGAACTACAGGAAGCATTGTTCCTGCTTTATCCTCTGGAGGAGATCAGAGCAATTAGCAACTCAGGCTCCTGCCATGAGGCCATGGCAGTGTGGGGAGCAGAGCATCAGGGACGTGGGCTGCTGACCCAAAATCCTCCCTCCTCCCCTTGGTCCTACAGAGGGTCTGCCTGGCCTGGGACTTGTTTGAGGCATCCTAGTTTACCCACTCAGCAACAAGAGTTTTGACATTTATTATCAAGTGAACAATCTCATGTCCAACAAAAGCATGAAAAAATAGACAGAAAAAAAGAAATTCCTGACATGGCCTAATTTGAGGTGCAACACCAAAGAGGTCTGCAATAAATTGGAAATTTTCTTCACATAGCAGAGATCAATAAATGTAATTATTTGGACTTAAACCTCATGAATTCTGAAAAGCTTCTCGGATTTGCTTGGAGAATAAGTGCTATTTTATACGATGTCAAAGCTGATCAGAATAACAACACCCACAGCAAAGACCCTATCAGTGGGAATGAAACCTTACAGTATCTCTCTGTGTTGTTGCTTTTCTTAAAGGAACATTACCCCGGCACAAATCAAGTTAAAACAATTGATGCCCCCTCTCCAGAGCTATTAACAAAGCAGGCTGGGCTTGTCAACCTCTCAACATTCCAGTCTCCGTTTCTTATCTTAAACCTAACACATTCTTCACATTTCATTTGTTTTCCCCGGTAACACTGGCTGTTCAGGCTTATGCTTTCTTTAAGATGCTGAAGTTAGACTGCCTGTCAGAGATGGGGCTCAAATCCAAGCCCTATTTCCACAAATCTGCATTCTGGGATTTGAGAGAAAATAGGATTGGCATTCAAGACACACTTGATATCAGAAAATTAAAACATGAACAGCAAGCTAAATCAGATGCAAAATCCACATTGGTTTGGTCTTTTTCCAGAACCTTCACGTTCACTGGTATGAATCAGGGGTAATTCCGCTAAAGTCAAGGTGCTGCTCAGCTGGAAAACTGGCATTAGAGGAGAATTTCTCAGGCCCTAGGGTTGAATCACTTTCACTTTCCATTAATCCTCCCCGGTTTTCCAGCACTGCACATCGTGGCTGTGTTGAGCTCACAGCAGTACAGGACAAAGTCTGAAACCAATTTGTTCCCAGCAGCAGCCTACCAGCCCAGAAGTCTATGCATTTTAACCAAGGCCACGTGCTGGAGCCAAAGTGCCATCCTTAGAGATCAGATCATTTAGGCTGCACTTGCCTTGGTAGCAGTAAACAGATTTTTAACCAGTTCAGATGGTGCCTGACCTTGTCTAAGCAGAAAATACAGCTCAGTCCCTCCTGTGAACCCTGTGGCCGAGCTGCCCCTTCCTGGCTGCCAAACCCACTTGTCCTTCTCTGGGCACCACTCCTGGCCCCTGGCAACCACAACCTGCCTGAATACAATCCAACAGTCACTGGTAGGATGCGGGTGTAGATTGATGTATATTTCAGGTCAGAATCTGAAACACTCCAGCAGAGACAGATCCCAGATCACAGCTTTTATTGTTCCTGCAAGACAAGCTTCGAGCCACACCATCTGCTGAGCTGTTCTTTTCCACTTAACTAAGACACGGGGGAAAGTGCATCCCAGTCCTTTGGCTAGAGCCCAAAGCAGCTGCCACTCCACATACCTGGAATCTGCACGTGCAGTGAAAGGGGCTGGTCAGTATATGCAGAGAGCTGTAATTATTCCAGCAAGTCTTTCTGTCAGAAGCACAGCTAATCTTTGCTTCTGCCAATCTGGTCCAGAGCATTTCCCAAACTGCAATAAGCTCAAAGTTCACAAAACAACTTTTTTGACTGGTAGAACATTGGCTTGATTTGCCAAGCTCAGCCAGGCTGCAAAGGCAGAACCAATAGGCAAAGAGCAAGTGAGATGAGGAAAAAGGATAAAAATACCTGGAATTCCCCACGCTTCAGGAAACAAGCTAGAAAACACCTTCAAAGCATTAATAAACTTCAAGGAGAAGTAAGCTAAGATAAACCTTCCTTTTCATTTCCAGCCACTGCAGGACAGGCCACTTTGCAAGGATGCTACTAAAGGTGGACATGTTGGGATGTGGACGGTGCCACTTGACAGTGCCATGAGAGTTTTTACGGAGGCGGGTGGAAAAACCAAGTAGGATCAAGTCAGGCAGAGGAAAGGAGATTAATTTACTTTGTGCCAGAGCCTTTATCTACCCCAAGATGTCCAAAAGATATCACGATAGCTGATGGTCACTCTAGCTTCTCTTCCTCGGGGCAGGACCTATCTGTGTACGTGTGGTTCACTCCTTGGAGGCAGCTAAAATCTGAAAGGCTCCTCTTGCCCTTGTTCCTGAGCACGCTACAGCATGGACACTCTCATCACAGATAGGGACAGCCCCTCCCCAGAGAGACACCAGGATCAGGGATTTTAGGGGAAAAACGCACCCAGATTCGAAAGAAATGTTAAACTCAGAAAAGCCCAGTTTCTAAGTAGGTAACCATTCTCCATAACTGACTCTGGTAAAACCATGCTGTGCCTGGCATCTCTGCTGGTTGCATTAATTGCTCTTATAAGTTATCCATTTATCACCTACAACTGCATCTGATAAGTGAAACAGCCTGTAAGGCCTGGTTATAAAATCCCCCCCAGGAAGCAGGAAAGCAAGTAGGATGAAGGCTAAATTAGTAGAGAGGAAAAGGTTGATGACTTTTTTTGTTTTCCAAACAAAGCCAGAAAATGCCACAGGTGACCAAAAAGGAACCTCCATCCTTCTGCACAGCAGCAATCTCACCATATTGATCATATTCCCCACAGACGTGGGCAAATGTTCCCTTCAGTCAGACAAACTGGTAAAGATGATACATAACCTGACAGCTCAGAACGAATCCTGGTCTGTCCATGGCAGCACCAGAGAAGATGCAGAGTAAGGGCCTAACTTCATTAGTTATAACTGAGCTGAGACAGGAGTCAGGTTCAAGAGCTGACAAAACCAGCAAAAATGCCAACTGCTATCTGACATTAGGAATTAGGTGTTGTCAGACACCCACAAGGACGTCCAGCTGATGTTTCACGTCAAAGGAATCAGCATTCCAAAAAATCTTCGAAATAGTAGGAGGGAAGAACATTCCCCTTCTTCAGCCACACAGTTCTTTGCTTCTGCGTTTTCGAGGTTTTCTCTTTTTTCATCTCCAAACAAGCAAATTGAGTTTTTCAGCAAATAATGACAGAGGACCGTTGGGGGATAGATGTCAGAAGCATCTCTGTACGTATGTGTCACGCTCCTGTTTCTATTATTCTTCTTCTGCATCTTCTGTTTCAACCTGTCTGCGTTATAGACAGATATTGCTTTCTGCTCTGCGGAGATCATTACACTCGTAATTGGAAACCTCGAGAAATTTTTCTTCCCTCATCCCCTCGGAGGAACAGCTGACAATAGAAACTTGGGTGTCAAATTGTCATTCAGATTATGGGAAAGGAGGTATAGCTATGGAAACGACCTAGAATTTTTTCACTTTCTCTTTCATCCTTCAAGTACAGCTAAGAGCTGATAAAGAGGTTGCATAAAAAGCCCCGAGTAACTGGGACCAGGGTGAGCACAATGATGGTAGGTAGAGGCAGATGCTCTCATCAAGTGCAGTGCAATTTTTAAGTCCTGACTACTTTTATATGCAGCTGATTTTCTCTTCCAGTACATTATGGGCCCATTCTGCTCCAAGTTTCAACTCACAAGGAGAAATGCTCTTCCATAGGAGAGTCTCTCCTTCCTGCCACGTTGAAACCACACTGACTGTATCAGCTTTAACATGCCACCCCTCTGTGTGTCGTACTACCTAGTATAAACTGAGATTTTTTTTTCTTTCATCTAGAAGCTATTTTGCTTCTATTTGCTTGCTATTTTGTCATGTGTCTGTGCAAAGAATGGCCAAAGCGACCTTGGCCAGAGACAGGGTCTCCTAGATGCTCTTGCTCCACCAATAGCTATATTTCATCATCTTGAGAAATTGCAGTAAACATTCATAATAGTGATGGTATTTGATATTCCTTCTATTACTGGTTTCACCATCTTGTGTAAAAGGCCCTGAGGCTGTGAGCAGAAAAACACAGCAACAGTGGAGCCTGGAGTAGATCCTAATGGAAAGGTCAGCCCAAGGAGAGGAACGGAAAAGAAATTTTCCTGGGTAATAAGAAGGAAAAGATGAAGTGGAAAGAATGGTATAGGAAAGGTTTCCCCTTCTATTAATAAAAAAAATATTAAATTGGGGCTTAAACACCTTGTTGTGTGCAAACACTATCAAAAACTGAGGCAAAAGAGCTTTCTGTCTATCTGTGGTACAGAAATACTTAAAGGCCTTTTTCTCTGTATAGTTGAAAGGTCGCATAAGGACTGTGGTGAAGAAAAGAGCAAAGCATTCTGTAATCATGGTATATTTTCTAAAAGGAAAAATAAGAGTTTCAACAAGAAATGAGAGAAGATGTGAGGAAGTCTCCCGTGTTTCACTAGTCAGGTTAGAAATCTTCTGCAGTACCTTTCATATTGATAATTTCTTTTTTAAAGTTCTGTCTGTTTAAAATATAAGGAGCCCTGAGCTGGCCATTTTGTCCACTGTCTCTTCAAAACAGTGTGAAGCTGAAGCTGTAAACTGTCATGCTGTACTTATTTATTACATGTTTACAGCAGCCTGCCACGCATGCTGAGCAGTTTCCAAACACTGGAGAAGAATGGAGCCACATCTCAAGACCTCACACTCTGAGAGAAGATGACAGAGGTTAAGGGAACAACAATATGCAATCTAGGTTTAAAGCTCATTTTGCACTCAGGCGAATTTCTATCACTTTGGCAACGTAAAGAGGATTCCACACAGTAAAAAGGGTGATTTATTATTATTTTATGGCTCCTTTATATTTTCAAGATAAGAAAAAGAACCCTTCTATAAATAAAAGTCGATCTCCGACGTACAGATCTGTTCAGTTCAGAGTAAACAACCCAATGGAAATGTGTCTTTAAAAGGATTCTAAAAGTAGAAAGAGAAATGCTACCATACATCTTATATTTCCAAACTCCTTTGGCTTTTTCTGCCTTCAAGCATGCCCTGGGCAGACTTTCTATCTGTTTAGCTGATATTTCTCCTTTGCCGGCAAAGGCGAGACATTCCCTCTCTGCTCGGCAGCTGCAACACGTTGCACTCCCTGGGATCAGCGCACTGAGAACTGAAGCCTCAGGCAGGGGAGTGATCTCCATCATCCACACAACGTTCTGTGCGCTGCCACGTGGATGATAAACTCACTGGGAGGACAAGTGCACCCCGACCTGAGCAGGCAGGATGCTGCCTGCTTGTACACCCTGGCACACAAGCGGTTGACTCAGGGCAGCGCCCGGAGCCGGCCAGAGGACACAGAAGTGCACCTGTGTCTGCTGGCAAGTCCACCAGGAGCTCATTCATTTTCACACAGAAAACTCTGGGAAAACACTTCTCTGTTCAATTACCTCTACATATCTGGTGATCAGGAGTTGGCCTTCTCCACAAATGACCCTCCCACCCTGTGTTACACCAGTCCTTCCAAAATTCTTCCCACATCCATTGCTCCATCCATCCCAGGGCCACACACACCAGCACCATACAGCCAAGCCATTCTGTACCCCTGCAAAGATGGCACTCGCTTCACACCTCAGGAAGCTGTGCAGAGCAAGGTTTAGCACTGATTTATGAGGCTGTCACGCTGCAGGCCAGATTCCCATCACCCGGTTTGTAAATCTGAGTAACCAAGCCCTATCTCAGAGCATTTTTCCAGCATATGCTGTTGTAGCAGATACAGTTGTCAGCACAGGATCCTTGACAAGAAACAAAATATTTTTATTGGGTTCTCTAATGCAGTGATTCATCTTTTTTTCAGGTTTCATGTATTATTAATTGTTATTATTATTTTTTATAATTTGTTAAGCACTTACAGCATATTTCTCCACACACATGACTAAATTATGGTCCTGATCTTTGAGAGGCTGTATTTTCAGTAGACAGATTTTTCTCACAGACTGCTATAACCTCATCATAATTTCTGCAATATTTACAGTGTGTCTTAAAGGTCTACCACCTAGATCTTCAGCTTTCATTTTATTTTTGTGGGCCTTTTTTCTCCTTCTGTTTGCAATGAGATGAAAGAGTCTTAGAAATCTAACAGATCTTTAAAAACATGCCTGTAGTTTTTTCTTATTAATCATTTGATTTCCCAGCCAATCCCATGAATTTTGAAGAACTACAGAAGACTCATGAAAAAAATGTGTGAAAGCAAATAGCTGCCAAATTACACTCTTCGAGCACCACAAAAAGAAATACTCCATGTTTTATACTCATCATCATATTTCCTATACCACGGGTTGTGCTACAGGAGGGGATACAGGAGAAATGAGCTCTGATCTCTTCTGGGCTACATGGTTGGTTCACGCACAGGGTAGACTCTGATCTGGGGGTCTGGGCTTGACATGGTTCCTGCCCACCCTCTCCCCCTGACCACAGTTTCTCAGGGCATGTGTTTGCCCTGTGCACTACAAAACAAAAATGATCCAAGCTTTGAGACAAAGTTTTACTTTTGGCCTTCGCAGTCCTTGCACAAAGCACTGCAGTTTCTGATTTAGACTCTCTTTTCAGATATAATGAATAAAATCATAGAATGGTTTTGGTTCAAAAGGACCTTAAAGACCATCTAATCTAACCCCACTGCCATGGACAGGGACACCTTCCACTAGACCCGTGTCCGGGTTTTCAGCCAGGACAGAATTAATTTTCTTGCATTAGCCGTGAGGGGGTGGAACCTGAAGATGTGAGGGCATGTCCAGGTTGTCACTCTTTCCCCCCTCACCTCACTGCCGGAGGGCGGAAGGAAGGGATTCCCACTTTTGGAAGGAGATGGGCATGGCTTGCAGCAGGGGGAGAGCGTGGGCACGCAGAGGGCCTGTCCAACATTGGTTTTCATTGTCCCAGGCTTGGTGAATATTTTTGTCTGTAAATCACCCTCTCTTTCGTACACTCTTGTCATTAGTGTTGTTGCTGTTACTGTTCTTTCCCTTATCTCATTGGTGTTTCCGGTAAATTGTTCTTACCTCAACCCGGAATCTTTCATGACTTCCTCAGGGAAAGGAGAGCAAGCAAGCTGTGTGTGATTTCACAAGGCAGGGAGAGTCTCCCAGGGCAGGGGAGAGGGCATTAAATTAGAGAGTGCCATTCCTAAACCACAACAGCCAGGTTGCCCAAAGCCCCCTCCATCCTTATCTTGAACACTGCCAGGGACGGGGCACCCACAACTTCTCTGGGCAGACCATTCCAGTGTCTCACTACCCTCACAGTAATGAATTTCTACTTTATATCTATCTCTCTCAACCTGCTGGTCATGCTGGAATAGAAGAAATAATATCCATGGCTATGGACAGGGCCAGCAGGTGCTGGGATCTGCTGTTCTGAAATGGCTGGAGCAGGAAAAGCAGCTTGCAGCAAGGAGTAAATGACAGGTGTGAAAGCTCAGGTCAAACAGGAGTATTGCAGCTGTTCCATGCATCACCTTTGAGAAGTAGGATCTCTTTTCAGCACCTGGAGGCAGGAAAACAGCTGAGAGAGATCCACACCTGATTCTGCTGGCCAAGCAGTCACCTTTCACTCTCCCAGCTGATAGCAATACTACATACGAGACAAGAGAGAGACTCGTGGTTATTTATTGTTTTAAAATGAACTAGGCATATTGATTATTTTTCCCCTTTTCTTTCTGAAAACACGATTAAGCTGGTATAACAAACAGCTCCACTAATGGACTGTGTCAGTAACTGATGGCCATCTTTGGCTGAAGTTAATTGCATCCTTCTCTACTTGTTTCACCCCAGTGTTCCTTGCTCTGGCAGTGGCCACATACTGGCTCATGACATCCTTCCAGACCCACCAGGCATGGTTGTCATCTCAAAGCCAGTGTCATCATCTTGTTTCTAGGGGGCCATGGTGCATGAAATGAGCAGATGTAGCTCCTTCATCTGGCCCTGACTCCCTGTCCCATTTAAACAGCACAGGGCAGCCACTGTCAGCCAGGGGCTCAAGACAGTGCTTCATGCCCTTTCAGAGTCTGTCTGCTGGGGAAGCACAGGAAGGTGACAGCCCCCACACTGCTACCTCTCCCACTCCCACACAGATAACTGTCCTGCTGCTCACAAAGGTAAATTGGAAAGAGGACATCCAGTCACGCAGACAGTGCCTCAGCCACTGGCAACCCAGAAAAAAAGCCCCTGTTTCATGAGTCCAGAGATGAGACTAAATAGAGTGAGAATGTCCCAGCAAGGCTCCTGCAAGCAAGGAGTGGCACTCTTTTTAGTGCTGTCAGATCCTTCCAGGACCACCTCCCCAGGTTTCCATCACCAAAGCATCACAGTGCCATGACTTTGAGCCCACCTTGGGGGCAGGAGCTGTCAGGCTCGTGCCAGGCCACTGGATGCCCTCTGCACTTACAGCAGTGCTAGCACAGCAACAGCATTTGTTGTTGGACTGGCACAGGGTCACGCACCACAGCTGCCTGAAGGTCTTCTGTTGGTCTGTAATAAGTTTGGTGGAATTAGCCACCTCTATGAACGGAGCCACAAGCTGGTGGGGCTGCTTGCACACCCCAGATTTGGCACATGATTCGAAGCACCACTGAGTCAAGGGCCTGTTAGACATGGAGAGGGCCCCAGCTGAAAGCACCCACCCCCTGTGCTGTTTCAGGTGAATGAAAGAACCTTGTGCAGAGGGCTGGGGGCATCAGTCATCTCTCTGAAAGGATGGCAGAGAGCGACCTTGCATATAAATAACTGAGACGCACAACCCGGGACTTTCTGTCTCTGTCAGACAGCCCTCGACAGACAGTTGTGAGAAATACAGCAGCCACACGGTAATAAAAAACAGGCTTACATTTGTCACCTCATTGCATCCAGGCATAAAATATGATACATCTTTCTCCAGCAGACAATGTCTTCTGTGTCATCTGCAGGCCAGGCTCAGCCCCTCCGAGGCTCCTGAAGGAAGGTACAGATTACACGCACATGCGTGCACAGGGGAGCTTCCACAAGCACCTAACATGGTGAATTGACCACCTGCCTGTAGGGGAAACTCCTGCACAGAGGATTAAATAGCCACTGCTTCTGCCTCTTTCTTTCTACTGCCTCCCGTGAGAACCGTGAAGGTACACTCAAAGGCAGAGGCTGCCTTATAAGTCTTCACCTGAAGTGTCTAATAAAGCAAAAGCCCTGCACTTTCAAACAAGCTGACTGTCATGCTACATTGCCTTCTCATCACAGCAACACCTCAGATACTTGCAGAGTACTGGTGTGAAAAAAACTATACTTGTACACAGTGACTGTGCATGGACAAGATACTGCCCAGGGAACTTGCAACTGTTGGCAATGCTGTGCTTTTCCAGGTGTTTTTCTACCAAATTATGTGAGGAGTAGGCCAGTTCTTCCAGAACTGCAGCAGGACTGCAGAGCCACTGGAGCACAACTCCATACCCCTACTCCACCCGCCACTGTGGCTGCCCAAGAAAAACCTTAAAAATGCAAATATTTTCCAGGGAAGCACAGTTTCGGTCCCAAATTCATAAATGATGCTCAGAAAGCAAGGATACTTCCCCCAGCCCACCAGAAGAACCTTTCTCCTGCTATCCTAGACTCAGTCAGCACTGGGGATGGCTGCAGTCAGGCTTCTTGGATTGAGTTACATGGATAGTTGAACTTCTTTACATCAGAGTGGTGTGTCTCCCTCAGATCATCTCTGGATTATGCTTGAGAATCTCCTCTGTGTCTAAAGTTGTTCTCATACAAGTAATGTTTCATTCTTTTACCTCAGTCTGGTGGTACAGTTCCTCTCAAAACATACAATGGAGATGTGAAAGTGGTTTGCAGGTGACTGGGTTGCACAGCCCACCTTGCAGGTGGGCAACAGGGCTCCAAAACCTTGAGCTGAACTCGGAATTTGGCCAAAGCAACTTTCATAGTATGTAATTGGGGGTTTTCTCTTTTTTTAATCTTTGTTTCCTTATTTCAAAGGCAAAAAGAAGACAGAGAGGAAAGCAGTCCAGGAATCAACCCACTTCAACTCACAGTCAGGGAGAAGTCCTCCACATACTCCCAGCTTGAATGAGACCAAAGCCTATCACTTTCACCACATTTTCGCAGAAAATATTGTGAATTCATTGACCATCTATTTTAACCATGTAGCTGCAAATGCAACTACAGAGAATAGATGAAGTAGTAGGACAGGACTTAAGACTCTCTTTAAACAAAAATCCAAGGCTGCCCAAGAGTACCTTGAGACTGATAGATTCCATTGCATTCAACACACATTTCCCACACCACCAGGACCCTGAAAGCCCCCAGTGCTGCCACGTCCTATGATGGGACCTGTGAGTTCTGTACCTGAGCCAGGCATCCTCCAAAGGCTCTGCTGGGGAAGGAGAGAAAAGCAGTACTCTGGGGAAGAGGGGTATGAGCACAGGCCAAGGCCAGGAAGGCAGGTAGTGCCAGACTGGTATTCCTAGAAATTGTTCTGAAAGTCCAGCTTTCCATCTGAGCAAATATTTGTGTTGGTACTAATCACAGCTGCCTTTCTCAACTTCTCCCTGGTAATGCCTTCATTCATATTCCTGTGTAAAGTTCTGTTTGTAGTTAAGAGTCTCCACAGACTCCTCTGCACGTACCACTGAAAAGGGGTTACTTCATGCTCCGGCAGATAGATGGGATTGTACTGTGTATATTTACATTTTTAAAAAAAGATATTGCTAATGCATTTTAGTAATGATAATTAAAAAAAGCCTTTCTAGCCATTACAGTAATGGCTTGGAGCTAATTGCTTGCATTTGTGCTCAAATATGGTTCTCCCCTCTCTGATTCATTTCCATTTTTATGAAAATCAGCTTGCTTGCTACACTTTTAACTCACAGCTCTTGAGGACCAGCTGTTGTCTGACTTCCTCACTCAGGTAGGAACCCACTCCACTGATTGCAGTAGGACCACTTGCAGAAGAAAATGCTAATTAGCACAGGTAAAATTTCCAGAACCTGACTTACAGTCCACAGGATGTGCTGGAAGATGCTGTGTGTTTTTTGTACCCGGTGAGCTACACCCTGAGGGACGCAGGCAGGCAGAGCCATCTCCCCTCAGAATCAGCTTTCTTGCAGCTCTGCCTATTGCCCGATGGCATTAAAAAATAAATTAGGGAGCTCTTAGTGACTCTTTCATGTCATGGGCTGAACATGCAGCTGCTCCAGAAAACCTTTACAACGTGGCAGTCCCTGTCCCCTCAGCCTCCTTGCTGATGGCTGGTACAATAATTTCCATGTTAATGGGCGACCGTTCTCCACAAGGGTCTATGCTGTACTTGGCACAAATCAAAAAGGAGGACCGAGGTTGCTTTAAGTTCCTTTGAACTTCCTGTTTGACAAGCTGTTGGAGCCACAGGGAAAGACAAAGGACTATGAGGCTGGAAATGTGCTTTGCCCAACCGAGAGATAAGAAAGCCCGTTCCACAATGTATGAGCTGAGGCCGTGGTCTGATAGGATCCACAGCAGCTGACAGTCCTGCTCCAGCAACTACAGGATGGCTCCTTTTCTCCAGAGCACCAGGCAAGAGAAATGTGACTTAGACATGCATTTGGAGTCACCTTCAAGCATTTACTGAAGAACGCAGTGACTGAGTCTGGTCAAGGATTGTTGCACATTTCACAAGAGAGCACAAAACCTGTCAGAAGGTGTCTGATGCATAAACACTCCCTCTGCTTGGAGCACACCCAGACTAGCTTGAAACAACTGCGAACCATGAGCAACAGACCCTGAACTCATGGAAAAAGAGCTCCAGCTCTGAAACCTGTTGGACACTGACTTGCAAATGAAAGGAAGATATTCCACTGCCTTCCTGATGTTCACAGGCTCTTTTTCCACATGTAATCTGGCCATGCAGAACCAGAGGGTAGGAAGGTAGGGGTGCCTGAAAGAGGGATGTGTGTTGTGCCAGGGTCTTGTTTCTCCAGGGCATTTAAGAGAAACAGTAACACCTGCTGAGCACCTTCATTTCATCTCTGCTCAGCACTGTGAAGTCCCAGTACCCAGTATGGGGAGGACAGCTTTTCTTAAAACACCTGCTTGTGTTGCTGACAGACTCAAGTTTGGGCTTGAGTTCCCAGATCTAGATGACTGTACTGTACTCAGGTGCAACTCTCACAAGACTTTGGTCATGTTAGAGGAATCTCCCTAGGCACCTGTGTCGGAAGGGTAGATTCTGGTCATCTTCCCTTTCCATTCACCAGCTCAGCTGTTCCGAGGACCCGCAATATATTCTCTCATTCTACTTTGCACAGATCCATGTACTCAGTGTTCTCCTCATCTCTTTGCATGTTATCTATCTGTTATTTTCCCCTTTTCACTCCAGGCTTAGAAAAAGCAATCCTGTCTTTCTTCAGGCAAAAGCATCCGTAGGTGTCCCCAGGAACTTTGTCCAAAGATGGTTGTGTCCACTTCAATGCTGGACCTAAATTATGCATCTATACCCCTGAAAACTGAATGAAGTTACTTTATTATTTTGTCCTACTGCACGCATGTGGCTCTTTTTCCTCATTCATGAACCAGCTGAGGGAAAAATTAATGAGTATCTTATAGATTTACATTCCCAACACAGAATTTGTTGCTTTATGTCCCTAAATTTATCTGTCAGCTTGGAACAACGGTTCCACCATTCTTAAATTAGTTTTCCTTGTTGGTGTTTAAATGAAAAGAGACATCTAATTTGTGACTGAAAATGTTTGTCACTTCTTAGGGGGATCCAGACACACAAAATACAATTAACATCTCTGAAGAACATTGCATAGAGGTTCAGCAGCAGCTGACAGGGAAAATGAAAACAAATAAAATCAGTTGTTCTAATACCATAACTGGAGTGGCAAGTGTAATCTTCTCCCTTTATCTGAGGTTGGAATTGCTTTCCTGAAACAGCTTTCATTATGAAAATGCGGCACTTCTCAGCACCAGAATATTAAGACAACACATGCCCACAGGGGCCCAGATCATTTTAACGAGGAGCAAACAATCCAGAATGCAGCTTTTATGGGTTTTTTTTCTGAGCTAACACCTGCTTTGCAGCAAATGAACAATGGTAATGATAAGCACGACGACTCACACGTATCTGGGCTGAGATGTGCGTCATCGGCATCTTTTTCTTCCTACCACCTAAAGAAGGGCCCGGTGGCCAACGTTACTTTTAGGACTGCCAGAACCTTTGGCCACTGGCTGGGGACAAGCTCTGTGATTCCTCAAGCTGTTGATCTTATGGGGTGGCCCTGACCTGCTCAGGAGACTGTAAGATCAGTCAGGCTACTGAAGGTCTCCCAGCCTCTTGAGACATTTATTGAGGAGTGCATGGCGTTTTACCCCTATTTCACCACTGTGGCTCAGGACTCTCCTAAGATGTTTGCTTACAGTCACAGAGTGAATAAATGGCCCAGGCAGAATAGAAACAGAAGGTCTGATCCCTGCTTTGTGGCAGGTCCCACAAGGGTCCCCAGCTGTGTATATTTTCGACATCAGGTTGGGAGTCGGAAGAGATGGACAAAGCAGGAAGATGCATACCTACCTGTAGTTTTCTACAAGTAATTGTATCAGATACCTTTCTTAAGGCCTAACTGACATCACCATCCAGAAAAAGAAAAAAAGCTCTTGTAAATATACTAATCCTTAAATCCAGTTTTATTTATTCTCTAAATCAGCAGTTATCAGCTACGTCCGTGAAACTTATGTGCCAGAACTCCTCACAGTGGAATCTCCTACCCAGACCAGATTTGATATCTTGGGGCTGAACTCTGCCGAAGTTTACACAGTGGCATGTTTCCCACTTTACTGGGAAGATCCTGTGTTTTCTGACACTGACTCTGGCTCTCAGAGAGCAGCTGCCCATGTTCTGGCTGGTGAAGGCAGAGCAATGCCTGGCTGGCACAGCCAGCCCTGGAGCCAGCGCAGTGCAGCCCTCTCAGTGAGAGATAAGCCACCTGTCTGGAAGCAACCCATGGACTAATCAAGGCTATCAGTTGAGCCACTCTGTTCTGTGAAGTAACTTCAGAATAGCGAAATGTAACCCTGAGACTGAGATCCAACTGATATAACAGCTAGTGAAAACATTATTAAAAAGTATTAAAAAATATCTTTAATTCAAACAGGAATTTCCCAGATCTTGGAACTTAGTGCAAAACCAAAAAGCATTGTCTTTGAGAATCATATGACCTGCCTTCAGTTATCTGCCACTCTTGTTTCTCCAAAACTGTATGTCTTGTCCTTGGCTTGCTTCTATCCATTTTTTTCACTACACATTGGATCATGGAAGAGAGATTATGCTTACTAAATTTGCCAGCACTAAGCTGCACGGGACTGCACGTACAGTGGAGGACAAGGTCGGGACTCGGAATGACCTTAACAGGCTGTAGAAATGGTCTGGGGAAGGAAAGCGTCAGAGAAGGGGCATGCATGAGATTTTACACAGCACCGCCAGCGCAGAGACAGAATTGAAAGGCATGGCTTAGACAGGAGTTTTACAGGAAAGCAGCAACACACCCTGTGGCACCTTAACCTGCAGCAAGGGACGTGCAGGCTGCTCGTCAGAAAATACATTTAGAAAGTAAGGGAAATAGCTTGGCCATGTACCAAGACTCTGTGGAGTCTCCTACCGCTCAAGATCTTCAAGGAGAGATGTGGACAAATGTCACTCACTAATTATTTGTGTACCAGTGATCCTGAATGAGACAATGGGCTACGGGGCCACCTCTTCCATCTCTTCATTTCCAATGAACTCTGCAGCAGACCTGTTGCAGGACAGCTCTGTTTCTGCACAGGGGATTCCAGATGGGCACAGGAGAACAACTACCCAGTTCATCCAAGATCTGAAGATGGCCAGAGGCTTGACATCTGGAACAGCCAGGAGCACCATTAACCTCGTAACTACGACAGAATCCTTAATGTAGAGCAAGCCCAGTAAATGTGCCAGTAACATCTGCAGAGAAGCTAAGATTAATTTGACCTAAGGATTATTTTTTCTCAGGCTTAGGACTGAATCACAGTTTGTGGTATGGCCAGTAAGATCCTGTCATCGCTTAGGTAGTGACTTGCACAGGATTTGCAATGCTGTAAAGCCAAGACACTTGGAAAGAGTTCATTTCCAGAGCAAACTCATGTAACTGAGCAGCCAGCTGTGGCCTAACTCCCTCTGCCTTCCCAGTCCCTAGAGATTACAGGTCTCATACAGACCTCTTGCCTCAGCTCAGGTTATAAAAGGGGGTCATGCTTTTAAGTTCTGGAAGTTCCCCAGCTCAGTCCCCGGTGTTAGCCGGCATAGCAGCCATCCCAGTCACATTGCTGTTGCATTATTTTTGCTCTGTGGATGAAAAGAGGATTAAAGTCTTCAGAGCTGCCAATCCAGATTCTTTTTGTTGCAATCCGCTCATTTATGCAAACAAAACCTGCAAAGCTGGAAGGAGACTGACACATAAGATTTAGAGTGGAGTGTGGAATAGTGATGCTGCATTTTGCCAAACAGAAAATCTATGTGCATCTCACTGGGAAACCAAGCAGAGACCTCAAAGAAGAGGGAAGGGAGCAGAAAGGATGCCACAATTCACCCCCGCACATTGAAAGCAAAGGACAGGAAGACCCTCAAGGCCTACAACTGACAAGATAAAGAGAGAATGTGAATAGCTTTGACTGAGAACATGCTTTGAAAACATATGAAAATACTTCTGTACCTTCTGGTTACTTCTGTTTCCCTTAGGGATTCCACCGTAGTAGGTGGGATGGCAGTGGAAGTGACAGAGGACAAAGAGCACTGTTTTTCTGTTGGCAGAACTTTGTTCTTCCTCCTCCACTTTCCTTGGAATGAAATCATGATTCTTCCATTCTCCACAGCCCGCTCCATTTCTCCTTTCTCAAAAGAAGATTTTCTGGTTATATAAAATAAATAATGGAACCCAATTCAGATGCAGGAGCTACAGATGTCAGCTCTGCCGCTCCCTTTCTCCCTTTCTCTTGCTCTCATTAATAGGAGAAGCTCATCACTCCTTTTGGAAAAGGATAGAAAAATTTCTTTGCAAGACAAAGAACATATTTTTACTAGTCCTTAAAGAATTACTGCTCAAAACTTACAATCTGTTCAGGATTACACGCTGAACATCTACATGGAGAGCAGAATTTCCAGGACAAATCAGGATTTCTCAGAAGGGTTCTGAAAGGGAAATTTTGGTAAAAAGATCTACTCTTGCATAAGCTTTGTTCAGCCTGCCAAAAAATTGCTAGCTTTGTCTAATCCATCACAAGATATGACACATCAGAAAGCATGACACAGCTTAAATGAAGGGTGGTATTTTGTAAAAGCATCTGACCCCATGCCAACACCCACCTGCATTCCCACCCTGCTCACGTCCCCATTTTGTCTCTCTTGTTTACCAGGAGCTGGAGCCTGCCCAGAGCACTCGGCTGCACACACAGGCATCCACTAGCAGAAAAATATGATGGAAAGCAAACGTTTACCAGTGGCCAGTATGCTTTAACTTCTGTGTGGGCAAACTCAGTCTTGACAGAAAATGGTGAGAGTGATAGCCCTGGCTTTTGAAAGCCTCGCTGTAGCGAGACCAGGCAGCATAATGCGAAAGCAGAGGTTGTTATATATTCACAGGTTGTCCCAGTGCCATTCTGTGGGGAGACAGGCCTTTAGCCTCCATTCAGGCTGATCGTGCTCCTCCGAGGGTACAGTCAGGGAGCCAATTAGCACTAACGATGGCAGAGGTGATTTAGTGAGATGGACATTTGTGTATAAGATAACGATGGGCGTTGCCAGATCAGTGGAATAAAATAACATTCCTGGAGCAGCTCAGTCATGGCAGTTAGCTAGAGGCATCAGGTGTCCAGAGAAATGAACTGCAGATCCTGACCTAAATATAGCCTGATGAGCAGTTTTGGTTTGGGTTGTTTTTTTTTTTTAAATTTTGCTCATTACTCTGCTGTACTGCCCTTATTCAGCAAAGCATTGAGGCATACACATAATTCAAAGCACATCCACAGCCAGCTCTTCGTACGCTTAAAATCACAGACGTGCTCATCTGAATTGCTAGATGAAAGACTAGGAGCGCTACGTGGTTATCTCCAGCACCCAAAACTCCTCTGGTCACACATCCCACAAGACGATGACAGAAGCAGCGCAGGAACTACTCATAATCCTTAGGAACTGTAAATGATATGATGGCAACAGCACAGCCACCTATATAACTGTTCTGTAGATCTCTGCCTTGATAAATGCATATACAAACCCTAACTAATTCAGGAAATCTTAAATACGTGCCCACATATATTGCCCTCTCTATCTCTTCAGCTCTCCCTATGTCAATTTGAACCACTGACATCTCATGGATGCAGAAGGATTCCTGGCAGAGGGAGAGGGAGGAATCAAGACTTGCAATTTTTAACTTTTGGAGTTCCTAGAACAATTAGTTTCACCATTGTCTCTTTTCTGCCTCTACTTTCACTTTTAAATCCTTCACCCCTGTATGAATTTTCAGTAGATGCTCCAAAAGCTCATGTTTTCTGCCCATGTGAGGCTGCACACAGATTTTCTGTGCAGACTGTCACTTTCTCTTCTATCTGCCATTCCAAAAAGAAACCAGTTCTTTCACAGTCCCACACTGGCACTCACAGGTACGTCTACTTGCAGCATGACTCTGCAAAATTACCTCTGTGCCTCATTAAAACACCCTAGAAACTCCCACAAACAGCACCGAAGTCTGCGTCTGTAGATTCTGAAACTGCTTACGACTGCGGAAGACGTCAGACTCAAGAAGAATTTATAAAATAGAATAAGCAGAGTCTCTGCATAAAGGTCTGCGGCAAGCCCACAAGCAATCTCCTTTCTAGCCCACAATTTCAAGATCAGATATCTTTCATTCACGCTTGCTTCAGGAGCAGGACATCAATTAGCACATTTTCTAGGATGATTCTGTATCATTAAGCACCTCACAAGACAGAGATCTTGGAGGGTATCTTATTAAATGCTCTATAGCGAGAAGTACATGCATTCATTGTGGAAGTACATTTTGCACCCAACCCAACAAGAACACAATTTATCAAAACTGAGCATGCAAACAGAATGACAAAACACAAAGAACAGCAGAAATCACTGCTGAGATCCATACAGCTCTGCCGATTTTTGTGAAATGCTAATTTTTTTAAAGACTAGAAATGAGTGCAGGAAGGTCTCAGAGCTTTGGGCTAGAGGAGATGAATACATGAAGGACAGTGTCTCTTTAGTTATTTAATTTCTCTGCTTCCTTTGAAGTCATTGTGAAAGATTTGGTTATACTGAGATGTAGCCGGTTTGCTCACTGTTTCCCACAGAAAAATCCATTCAGTAGACAAAGAATCATATTTTATTTCATCCTACCTGCCTGTTTAAAAAGACACTGTATTATAGAGCATCTGTAGTTAATAGGGCTGTGACATCTCAGCCATATCAGACAAATTTAATTCAGATATCACAATATAAATGCAACTACTTTGCTTTTCAATGTGACCATCAAAGAAGCTGGGAAGTGGAGGTGTGGTTTTGTTTCTTTAGGCCATAAGAGGAAGACTCGGAGGGTTTTTATATACTACAGCTTTTTAGATTAAAATTGGTTCATGTAATTTTCTTTAGGCATTCAGAGTTACCAGCAATTGGCTTCCTTGTTTCCTTTCTTTACTAGAGAAATCCAGGACTGCTCTACAATAGAAGAGTTTGTATCGACTCAAATAATAGCAAAATTATGGTATTACAAGAGTCAAGAGACTGACAAAGGGGGAAGATGGAGAGTGTCAAACTGGTCTGGTTACATTCATTTAAGTCTATTCACTACTGGGCACTGCAGATGGAAAAGAATGGTTTTGCTAAACATTCAGCATCACTGTCTTCAGAGGAGCTGCTGCAGCAACAGACATGTCACATGTCACCAATGCTCACTAAATTTCCTCCAGCAAAATCAGGAACACCAAAACCAACATTGCAGCTGCTCCATGACTGGAAAATTTAACGAAAGGGGGGAAAGAAAAGGAAAAGGAACAAAAAAGACCCCAAAACCCACCAACAGGGGGAAAAAAGGGCCTGCTTTTCTTGCTTGCTTGTATTAGTATTGGCAAATACTATCATTTTTCCAGCCTTTCTCCAAATACTCTGAAGTTGACACCCAGAAAGGCTAAGAAACTGTAGTTCACAAAATCTTTCATGGGGTTACCTTTTAACAAATGCCAGCTTTGGCACAGCAGGGTAACACAGACCCCAGAGCACGTGCCACGCTCAGCCCTAGCACCACAGAGACCTCCTGCCTCATCTTCTCCTGCTGTACAGTTCTGCCTGTTCCCCTCCTTCAGCCTGAAGGCATCAGGGATGGAGGAGCTTTATGCCAGAGCCAGAATGCAGCACACCTTCCATGCTGGGAAGTTTGTCCAGCAGCAACAAGACGGAATAACTGAGACGAGCCATCAGCTTTTACATCTGTTACATTTACAACAAGTTCCAACTTCCTTTCCCCCACCAAGAGAAAGAAAGTTTTGACTAAAACTACTATAAGTAATCTTAGTGGATTTTTTTCAATTTAGGGAAAAAAGTTTCTTCCTAAGTCTGTTTGCAACTCAAGATGGGCAGCAACAGTGTGCCACAACAAGCTGGGCAGCAAGGGCACGGAAACGCTGTCAGGAGCTCAAGAGGAGAAGGAGCAATGCAAATCAAGGGAGGGATGAATCAAACCGGAGTGGCAAGGATGAGTAGAGGCAGCAGGATGTTTGGACAGGCACAAAGCTGACAGTGAGGCACACCTACAGGGGCAGCTTGGGCTCAGAGGTGGCAGCCCAGATTTGAGGGAAAAACACACAGTGTATGCCAGGGCCCTGACAGGCACCAGAAGCAAAGATCCCTCGCAACACCCAAGCCTTTCATCCAGCTCGCTGCTGCGGCCCCGTTGCCTACTGCAATGACAGCCTCCACACACACTCGAGCAAGGTCAGCTGCAGTCCAGGTGGACAAGTGATGCTGACACGACTCCCGAGCCGATTCCTAAGGGAAAGGGCTGGTCCAGGAGCAGGGGCTGTTTCTGGCCTGCTGAACCTGAAGGGAAAGACCTACAAGCTCTGAAAACCACTGAGGACCACTTCAAAGGGGGCGACGCCCCTGCCACAGATCCCGCAGCCCCATTCTCCCCACTGCAAGGGTGCTGAGCCCACCCCTAAGGACTTCTCATCCTAACTCATAATGAGGTCGCCTTCTCTCAAGCAGCGTTTCCATAGCAACATAAGAGGAGATGCTAATCTCTAATATAAAAGACGCAGCGAAAACGACACGGTTTGGAGTTCGGGGTTTTTGGGGGGAGCGC
>VZTA01000059.1:219380-238157 GCA_013398855.1 Mohoua ochrocephala | reverse complement strand
AGCCCCTGGGCTGCAGCCCCCCGCGGCCGGCAGCCCCCGCAGCGGCGAGCGGCCAGCACCACCCCGTGGCCACCGCAGCGGGCACGGGGCGACACCCGGGGAACCCGAGGCTGCTGGAGCAGAGCGATCAGAGGGCTCAGGCTTTAACCTGGTGGGGGGAATGGGAAGGGGGGATTGCTGTCCTCCGCTTCCAGGTCCTGGCAGGGAAGAGGAAAGTATAGGCCCGGACTGAGGACTGGGAAATCCATTCAGCAGAATAGGCTTGGGAGGAGCAGCTGTGCAGGCGGACTGCGCTCAAGCACAAGGGTGATGGGAAGCACCATGATTATTATTCCCTCTCTCCTGGCAAGCGGCACAGGGCAATATCCTACTTCAGGGTGTGCTATTTGCAATTGCTCAGCAGGGCTAGCAAGCATCAAACCTCCTTCCCCAGCCCTACCATGACAGACAGAGCAGAGGGGAAAGCACACTGTGCTTCACTCCCTGCACTCTAAAGCAGTTCCCCAGGAAAAAAAAAAAAAAAGCGGAATGTAAAATAAGTAGACCAGCACATAAAAGAGCAAAGCACACGGCTTGGAGCCGGGCTCCTAGGTAGTCTGTTAATATAAGTAGTAGAAGTATATATAAGTAGTTGCCCCAGAAACAGCACTTGCTTATGCTGGATGAATACCAATAGTAGCACTGTGGTTCTAATATCACTTCAGGGGCTCACTAGCACTGGCACCTGTGCAAAATAAGACTTTCATTTTCCCTGGCCACATCCTTGAATAACATTTCTTGTCTTCCTGGCTGTGACATTAACACTGATATATCATCCCAGTACCTTATTCAGGCCTGCAAAAGGTCTGCTCCAGATCCCACATAAGCGTAGACAGAACCCCGAGACCAGCTTTTGTGTTCACGGCCTCATTCTCCAGAACAAACAAAAAAATCCACACAACACCTTTAGGATTTTTATTTCTGAAGAGTTTTATTTATTTTGTTTCCTTAGAAATTTCAAAGAAACTCTCTCCAGGAGAGCAAGGGAAAAAAAAAAACCCAACCCTGAAATATTTCCAAGTAATTTTGTTCCATATAAACACAAAGCAAAGTTACATATTTCTTTCACATGCATGTACAAAAACATTTTAAGTAAAACATCCTTCACACATAACATGTGCATTAGTCTCAGAACTGAGCACATAATCAGATTGGCCTCACCTACCCTACCTAATCTTATTTTCCTGTTTTCTTTTTAAATTGTAAATTTCTATGCAGGAAACATCTCTTTTTCTGCACAGATTATGCATATTCAAATTAGCATGGATGGCCTTGGAATTAAATCACTAGGTAGCGTAGTGTGACATAAAGCTGTACACATAAGTTGTTACACTGCCATTTATACAGTGAACTTCACTGGATACTGGCAAAACTCTTCAAAAGGAATAAAAAGGTATTGCTAGAGGGAAAAAGGAATATGATACACAGCGCTCTCTCAACTACAATCCTGTATGATTCCTATGCAAAACACTTCAAAAGCCAAGTAATTTACAGATCTTGCTCTCCAAATTGATATCAAAGCTCCTACCAATTTCAATCGTGGCAAAATAAATCACTGTAAGACATCAATGCTACTGGATATGGACATGGTCAATACTCAATATTCCCACTTTTCATCCACCCACTTTTGGAAAGAGAAGGGAGAAAGATGAAAGAACTGTAAAAACTGCAGACTGCTGAAGCAGGTGGGTCAGCAGAGCGCTTTACCAGCCATCAGCAAGAGACAGCAACCGCGAGAGCAGAGCTTCATTCCAACCCACCGCATGATCTCACTGTGGTTTAAAATTTGGGGATTACGTGGTCAATGAACAGACCTCACGAGTCGCCCAAGGCTGCATTAACACCCAGCAAAATCTCATTTGATTCATCAAAAGAGCACATTGTCTGTACCTGACTTTGTGAGCTACATTTTAAATTTCACTATTTCATGCATGATGAACACCTCTGTAAATCTAAGAACCATAAATGTTCAGAGGAGAAGGGCTCACCCAGAAGGTAAAGCTTCCACATGCATAAAGGGAAACATCAAGCACACAAAAGTCAGCTGCAGCCCTTAGCACAGTGGGGGAACAGGAGGTACAGCTATGACTCTGCCTTCATTTTTAAGTGTATAAGCGATGCTGATGGGTTTCTCACCTCTGCATAAACATGCATCCCAAAGAGAATCAATAACACTTCTCCCTTACACTGCAGCAACACAGCTGACTCCAAGGACAGTGAATATGCACCGTATTTAAATACAATTGAAGCACTCAGGCTCGGCTCGTTGCAGAGTGTGTGTCACAGGATGAAATGGGTGTGGAAAAGGGATGTGAAATTCAAAAAAATTCACAAAAGTTAAGACAGAACATCTGCACATGAACAATACAGAGAAAGCACTTAAGATTAACACTTAGGAGATTTAACCAAAGCCCTGGAGAACACTAGATTTTCATTTTTAGCCCACTTGAAATCTTGCAAATGAGCAAGCGATGCTGGCAGCACTCACTGTCATTTGGCTCCCGAAAACAGTGCAATGGACTTTGCATAAGTGCCCTGGCTGCAAGAACACTTTACTACACCAGTTTGCAAAGCACCTACAGAGAAAGGCCCAATGACAGGTGTTCTCACACAGTGTCAAAGACACAAGGGGCAAATCAGGCTGAGCCTCAAGGCCCCATCCTGGCACATCGTGTGTGTCATGGAGAACACTGGATCTGCTGGTGTAGCTGAGATGGGCAGCCTGCTCTTAGCCCTGTACTACCATTTGAACAGCAAGCTCCAGTAAATGTGCAGAAAAGAAAAAGCACTGGCCCAGAAGGAGGAAGTCTCTGATTCCCACCCAGGAAGGGCTTAAGTCACGTCATTTAACTCATACACTGACAGGGTGGATGTCTTCAGCTGAGGTAGTCAAGTTGAACTCACTTTATGGGCACACAAAGGAAAAACAGACATTTCTAAAAATGCCATTTAACCTGCCATTTGTACTTCTACCTCAAGGCCAAAAGGACAGTGACCTAAGAATGATTATTTCTCTTCAGCTGCAAGCGTGGCCCAAAGGAACAAGTTTAAATGCAGACATCTAAACTGAGTGAGAAGGTACCACCCCAAATGCCTTCCTTGTACCTGAGCAGTGGAACAGAAGAGTTGTGCTGTACTCCTTTGTGATCAGCAGTTTTGCTTAAAACCTGTGTCATACGGGACATTTCACTGACCACCTCAGCATTCTCCAGCCAGCAACAGTCCAACTGAAATGGAATAAAAGCTCGCAACTCCCACAAAACTCTCTGAATGATTACTGAGCCTTTTTTTTTTGCAGAGTAACTAAATCTCAAACACAATTCTGAAAGGCAAATATTACTATTCTTTTTTTACAGCTGAGAAAACTGGGACATTGCAGCTTGGCTAATGGTGACTCAGGGGGAATCAAAATAAAGATTTCCTGGTATGCTCTTCTACTACTGACTAGGCTTAAAATAGTGAGAATTTACCCCCCAGGAGAGACCTTTAAAACTGTGATGGACAGTTTTAACTCTATTGTCCATAAAAGCCTATGGTCACGCATTCTTATTAGACATTGAGGAATTTTATGTTTGGATTCCACTTCTATAAAGTGGAAGAGAAATACAGTTAGGAAAAAAGAATTAAGGCCAGGCATGTTGTACAGAAACAAAAATACTACGCCTGAAGCTCATTCTTTCAAAAGATAAACCTGCAATTGTAAAGATAAATGGGAGGTTTGGTAAATTTCCCTCAACCATCCCAAGGGGTTACAGGTATAAAGCCAGTTTAAGTGGCTGTTCATTCTTGATTCATGTTCATTCTAGCTCTTTTGAGAGAGAGACACACTGAATCAAGTTAAAGACCAAGTTGATCAACTGAGGATTGTGCAGAACAAAAAAAATGCCATCAGTCAGCTGAGCCATAAAAGCAAGCAGCAAAATAGATTCTGTTTCAGACTAAGTTGTCAAGATAACAACCTTGAATATGAGTGCTCAGCCAGCCTGAAGTTGCTGCACTCAATCCAGTGACACCGAAGGAAAAGTTTGCATTGCCAGTACAGGCTCACACCAATAGCAAAAGCTGTTTCATTCTCTCCAGAAAACCACATCAGCTTCCCTGAACGGCTGATCAAGTAATCAACTAGGGAGTAAGCTCTGCTGGTCTTGTTTCTAACAAGGAAGAATCGGTGGAGAATGTGAAGGTCTTGGCTGCAGAAGACATAGAATTGGGGCATTTAAAATCCTGAGAAACGTGTACAAGACAGAGTCCTGTACCTTTAGGTCAATATATTTTGGTTTATTCAAGGAATGTCTTAGCAGAATTTCACGAGGGACTGTCCTGGCTGCCCAAAGGAACCCAAGTGTGCAGCTTTATCTTCAAAGACAGCTTTGTCAAAGTAAAAAAATCAGTCCTTTCTGACAAGCAGAAATTACAGCAGGCATGACAGAAGGCCAGCACAGATGATCGAGGAACTCCTGACTGATCTCAAACACAAACAGAAAGGTACACAGAAGTGGAAGTGAGGATGGGCTGGCCAGCAGAGATAGAGAGACACAGCCCGAGGAGGCAGAGACAATTAGGAAAGCCAAAGCTCAGCTGGAGTTGAAACTTTAAGAAATAAGAAGGGCTTCTTTGAGTACACTGCAAGCAAAAGGACGGTTAAAGAAAATACAGTTTACTGTTTAACAATGCAGGCAATATGGTAACAAAGGATGCTCTTTGTACTTTCAGGCTCATGTACACAACACCTTTTTTGCCTGTTTTCACTGGTAAGTTCTGCCTTAAGGCCTGCCAGGTCCTCGAGCCTTCTAGCAGCATGTAGGAATAAAGCATTGCCTACAGCAGAGGAAGACTCAGCCAGTGAGAACTTAAGCCCATTGAAACCAACAGGCTGAACGAGAAGGCACTGAGGGAGCTGGCTAAGGGCACTCTGAGACCACTCTACAGCATCTTTGCTAGGGCAGCAGCAGCAGCAGCGACAGCTCTCAACTAAAATACCCTGACTTATGTCTCTCTCGCTGCCCACCACAGTCAGCAAGCAGGTAGCCAGCACACTGAGGGAAATTATTATTCCTCTTTATTCAGTGACTGTGAGATGGTGTTTGGAGGACGGCATCCACTTTTGTGCTCCCCCTTACAAGGGCACTGCAGCAATTTCAGTGGAAGGTCACAGAGCTGGTTTGGGGGCTGGAGCACAGGACAAGTAAGGAGAGCTCAGAGAACATGGTTTCTCCACACTTGAGAAAAGGCTAAAAAGAGATCTCATTGCATATAATCCCTTAGTAGCTGGGTTAGAGAAGGCAGTCAGACTCTTCTCAGAGATGAACAATGACAGAACAAGAGGCAGTGAACACAAGCTGGAACACGGGAAATTCCAACTAGATGCAAATACATATTTTTTCTCACTGTGAGAGTTGTCAAATACGGGAAAATGTTGTCCATAGAGATTTGGTATTATCATCCTTGTAGATACTCAAAACTCAAATGGACAAAGCCCTTAGCAACCTGCTCTAACTGGCTGAGCTCTGAGCAGGAGGCTGGAGTAGAAATGCCACAAGGTCCCTCTAAACCAAACCATTCAGTAGCTCTGTAACTTGGAAAATCTCCTCACAACTACTCCTCACCGGCACGTTCCTCATTAATCTGCCAAAGCAAGCCACGCCACCATCAAATTTAAAGGGTGATCTTCAGTCTCATGAATCAGGATGGAGCACAGAAGCCAGGAAAGAGGGCAGCTGAAGTGCACTACACGTCAAACCTCTCATAGTAATTTTATGCAGGTCCCTCACACACCAGGGCCAGCCCTGTGTTGGAATCATCACAGTACTCTCCCAGTTCCTTTCAAGTGTCTGTTGCACACCATCAGGACTAAATAAAAAGACTGTTCCTTTTCACATCTTCTTCATCTTTTTCTTGCAGCGCTGGTTGAAGACAGGTGAGGATCCCATCAGGCTGTCAGCAGAATGAGAACCGTAGCTGCTCTCAGAGCCATTGGGGCTTTGTGGCATCCCAGCTTCACTCATGCCTGACATTGGCTCCTCAAAGACATCACTGCCTAGGACCCCGTGGCCGTGTACATTAGCCTCCTCATTTTCCTGTGGCTCCATTTTCACCTGTGCCAAGTTCCAGAGAGGGGAAGCATTCACCTCAGCCCCTAGAGAAGGAAAAAGCACACAATGGTAACTGAGTAAAAAGATAAATCACAAAGAGCACGCAGATACAAGGGACAGCAGCAAAGGCAAAGATGGAGCAAAAGGTTAACAGGTTAACTATGCTGGGGGAAAACAAACAAAACACACCAAGAACTGTGATCAATAAAAAACAGCTGTTGACTTGTTTAACAGCCCAGCAATTGCCGCTCCAAAAAATATGACGGTATCCTTTCACTGTGAGTCTCCATGTGATTTTCTCCATGAGAAACAACTTCACATCACTCTCCAGAAGGAGTGTCCCAGCAGCAACGAGTACACCAACAGCACATGGACTGGACCCTGCACAAGCAGGACTTCGAGGCAGTCCAGAAGTCATTACGAGGTCCTTGCAACTGTCAGACACGCTGGGCTTCTGCAGGGGAGGTGAAGTGAGCAGGCAGAGGAGTAGGCAGATGAACAGTCCCAAATGCCACTTTCAGCACTGAAATGCAGGGCCATCAGAGCTGCAGTCAGCCACCTGCCCGCCTGCCTCCTTGTACTCAACACCCACAGGTCTCATCCCATCCTTCAGCAGAAAGGAAAGAAATCCTTTTGGCTCAACCTCACAGTCGCCCTGCTGGGAAACAGCTCCCCCCACTCTGCTTTTCTATAAAAAATTTCTGGAGTAGTGTGCAATCTGAGCACTGATTGAGGATTTTCTGTACAAGATTATGAAACCATATTCCTTGATAATAGCAAATGTTATTCTCCCCAAGAGCTGTAATTATAGATTGCATTATTTCTGTTTATTTAAAGTTTTAAGAGAGACAAAAATCCTACTAAAAATACACTAATTGGTCTCCTTGCTGAGATGGGCATAAATAGCCCAGAACTGAACAAACTGTGAAATCTCTCTCTTGTGGGGGGTCAAATTCACATGGAAAATAAAAAGAATTAAAAACAAAACAAAACCCCAACCAACCAACCAACCAAGAACCAAAAGCCAAAAACAACAAAAAAGACCCACTAAAAACCAACAAACAAAATAGGAAACCAGTTTCATTAAGTTTTCCAAACTTCATGTCTCAAAGAGCACGGCTACAGTTTGAAAGCACAACCAAAGCTCCTGCACTGAGCCAAACCTACTACCATTCCCTATTATCAATATACTAGTATCAATAGTCCCTCATCAGCAGAAATTACAAAGAGAACAAATGTTCCAACATCTCCGTGCCAAGAATTCTCCTTTATGAAGAAGTCAGGAATCTTTCCCAGACCAGCTTAGCCCAAACCGGAGTTTATGAGACCTTTATGATAGCACAGCCTACATTAGCTCAGTTGCCTTAATGAAAGTCCTTCCTATGTTAATCCTAAGTAAATGCATCCCTCTCAACAACAATGGACATCTCATTAAAATGCTATCGCTTCCAGAGTTACAGCTCCAGTCCACAGAATAATCAAAGGTGCTCGCTAAACTAAACTGTGTCTTTCCTTCATCAACTGCTCTTCATCGCTCAGCCTTATTCCTTTCAGCTCTGTCACCTGTCACTAAGAGTGTCACTAATGACTAAAAGTACTTAAGCATCAACACAGGATGTTTCATCTTCAAAGCACTTTAACTTCAAAGTACTTTACAAATAAGCTAATCTTCATGTTATCCTGAGAGGCAGAGGAACAAGGAACGATTTTGCCTCCATTTCTCCAACTGCAATGAAAGAAAGCAGCCAGCTCACAAATGCAATGTCAGGCATCCACGGAAACACAGGAAGAACATGGAAGGCTGTAATGAGAGTTCTGCCCTCAGACACTGAAGCCTCGCTGCCCTCCCTGCAGGCCTCACACCTGCATTTCGAGACGGCGGTGTCCTAATTGCAGCAGCTTTTTCTCGCTCCTTAGGATATTACGCTCTCCACTCTGCCCAGGTCTACACTGGAACTTCTCACAGAAGAGATTTCCAAAGGCTCTTGTGAAGTGAAGAGGGATTTTCAGGGAGGAACAGAGCACTTGTATTCTTAATTAGAAAACATCAATTCTGTATCAGAGAACCAAGAGGCATTTAATATACAGCTAGCATGCTAACCTCGGGGTCTCAAGTGGTAGATGCTAATACAAAGCTTTCCAGATGAATCACTCGCAACCCTGGATGCGCCAGAGGAGTCTGCTGTTCCTTCTCCCACAAAACTGCAAACACTTCACATTTCAGAGGTGCTAAGGAAAACAGCATGAGCTTTCAGAAAAACATGAGATGGATTTATGTTTTCTAAAGCTCATCACAATGCAAAAAAAACTATCGGACTCAGAGGTATACTCTAACCTCACTGTATATGCTACTTAGCTTAGGGTTAATAGGAGGACAGGCCTCGTTGTTTTTTAACCAATTTTTAAGTGAAACAGGTGTTACTGCAGGGACTTCCAGAGTTCGGATGGTTCTATACAAAATCAAAACGGCCTCTTTTTCATTCCAAGAAGTTCAGCTTCACTAAACAGTGAAGAGAATGAAACTTATATGTAGATATAGAGCAGGCACAGCCATTGCAGATTCTCCCATGCTTGCCATCCCAACATCAAGGGATGGCACTTTGACAAAAAGAGTGCAGTCTCCATAACCCCACTAATACACTCACCATCTCACTTTCCATGGCCTCAGCCAAGTCCACCGGGCTTTGGGGTAGAGACGCTAGGAGGGATTCCCAGGAGCCCATTTCACACAAGTCACTGATAAGCCTTCATAAAACAGTTACTGTCATTACCAGGGTAGCTCATGAACAGAGGACAGCGCCAAGCACCATTCGTATTTCCAGAACTCATTCAGCGCCTAAACTATGTAAGGAACATGGCTTTCAACTTTCCAGGAATATGAATCTCTGGACAAAAATCCAAAACTAACCAGAAGAAACAAGATCACATGGAGCTGCTGAAGGACTGTTTCCAGGAGAAGCAAGAAACCCCTACCTGAAGTCTGCGGGGAAGCTTCCACTTCCAAGTTGGCAGAGAAGCGCTCACTTTGAGCTCCAAGAACTCCAACAGGCAAAGACTGGTCACCAGAAGCCAGATCTCCTTCCAGCTCTTCACTTATGGGGAAAGTAATATCACTAACAGGCTCCTCCTTAATCTTCACAGGTTTTGTGTCTTCTGCTGCCTTTTCAGGGTTGACAATCTTCTCATATTCTTCAGAGAGCTGCTTGCTAACCTGTGAAAGATCAGTGGGTGAAAGAGAGGCCAGAAAGGTGAGAGTGACTTCAGAGGCTCTGATGGCAATTACATTGCAGGGCACTCTGTTCCCTGAACATTATTAGCATCTGACCTGAACGAACAAGTAAACAACTTACCAGCTACCCAAGAGAGATTTTTTTTCCCCTCTAAGTGCACCTTCTGTCCTGTAACAAGGGACTTTAATAAGAGGTTTAATCCACTAACATCTGACTGATAAATATGAGCACCTTTATTTTACAAACAGAGGCGATGAGGCTCAGAAATCTAAACAGAGCATGAAACCAAAGCAAAGTGTCTCAGTCTTACTTGTTGGTTTTACCTACAAGACTGCCCCCATCCTCCAGCAACAAATTCACCCCAGCATTAAAAATCAAGCACCTCAGATCTTCAACAGCCCTGTAGTCACCACCGGGCAAAGCCTGAGTACATTCTGTCAGATTCACAGCAAAAAACACAGAAGTTTTCTCCAGTTAGAGAAGTGAAACAAATGCAGGAATGAGATTTAGAACTACCCTGTACTTCCAGAAACTTAACAACAGTAAACAATTAAATTTAAAAATTTCAGATTTCGTCTGCTTCTAACAAATGCTTGTTTATACAACTAAATCCCAACAGTCAGTGAACTGTGCTCAGGAAAATCCCAAGACATTTTAACAGCAGAAGCAAGGAGGAAAAAGAATAGCAAAGCCTACTTCCCCCTTCTAGATAAACTTCCAAATAAAGGAGCTACTGTGGACTTCTGTCCTGCATAAAGAACAATGATTGTTAAGACATGATCAGCTGCAGGGTGAGAGTGAACTGCAGCAGCAAAACGATGCAGAAAACCCAGATTCCAGAAGGACACAACATCTGAACAGAAACATTTGAACAAAAATGAACAGAACGGGTATTTTGAGTAGGAATGTTTCTAACAAAGACAAACCTTGATGATGTCATTATTACATAAGAAGAAGGTAGCACCTGTGTGACAGCTCAGATCAGCAAAACACTACCCTATACTCCTAAAGCTTAAGGAAGTCACTCCTTGCTTGTGAACACAAACCACTCTACAGCCTAGCAATTTATGGCCGTTTACATGTTTTCCGAAATGCTGGCCAGCCAAATATCCCACTAAAGCAGAAAATTCAGCTCATCAGTTCTGATTTTACCTCTACTCGATAATTTGTCTGGGTAATTCAAGAGCTGGGGGACTCTTCTTAAACTCAGGTAAGCCATTAGTAAATGGCCATTAGCATTCTCAGTCTCAGTAGGGACACAAATAAGGGGCTGTGTCTTCCAGTCAAAAAGTTCCTGTTCTTTCCCTTGATGACTCCTCTCCACACCCAGCAGGTTTACCAGTCAGATTTCCCCTCAGTAAGACTCAGGCCTTGCCACAGGAATAAGCAACTGCACTGGCGGGACATTTCTTGGTGCCGCCAGGTCCCTACTGCTCTTCTCACCTGAAGCATGTAGCTGTGATAGTCTTTAATGCGGTGCTGCCAGAACTTCTGCAGCGAGAGCACGCTGCCAATGCCCACTTCGTGGAACACCTGCTCCATGACGTCAGGGAAAGGGGTGTGCCCGAGCCGAGCCTCTCGATCCACGGCGAAGCGCAGCAGCTTGGTGAACTTGAGGCAGTACTCGTGGGCGATGTCCGTCAGTGTCTCCAGGACGCTCTCGTTGGCGCACTCAAAGCCCGTGTGCGCCAGGATGGTGGCCATTGACTGGTACAGCAGCTGCCGGCAGGAGGACCAACTCAGCTCCGTCACTGGCTCCCCTTTTCCTCTAAAAACCAGGAAAAACAAAAACAGCACACTTTCAAAAATCTGAAGGAGTGCATCAGTTGAAGAGGTGCTGTCAATAATAAGGTGATGCACAAAGGGAAAGCAGAGGGTTTGGGGCTCTCCGTGGCTTCTCTGTTACATATGAACACCACCTAATAAGGGTTTATCTCCTTTTCCTTCTTCCCCTCCCTCCAAATCAGGACTTCCAATTTTTGTTTTCCCTTCTAATGCCACAAGATTTTTTGGGTGATTCATGAATGTGGGATGCAAATCTTCTGAACCCTTAAGCATCTCCCTTCCCACCCAAGAGCTTTTCTCCTGGAGATGTGAATTAAATGGGTCCTTGACACAAATAAAAAAAGGCATTTTAAATAACATGAATGCAAATCATTTCCCCTTTCAGTTAATTACACTGCTCTTCCTTATTATCTCTGATGTCACAGGCCTAATAGACAGATACAAAGGCTTCTGGGATAGACAAGATTGGAATGTCTAAAGCAAAAGACAGATATAAAAAAGCAAGAAATGGAATGCATTTCACAGAGGTACACTGTAGCGAAAAGGACTGTTTCTCTGCCCTCATTTCCAGCAGTCACTAAGCACGACACTGAAAGAAGTATCCCCGTATGCAACCTAAGATGTGAACACCAGGCCCTAGGAGGAGGCCTGGAAAAGTTCGGCCATAAAGCACCCTTCCCTGGACTTGGGTTTGAGACCTCCTTCCTCTGTTGCTAAGCAGGAAGGAGTGACTACGCAGGATGGAGGAGATGGAGAACAACCGACGTGAGCACTTCGATCACTCACTCATAGTCAGCCAACCAAATTTTTCATTAGCATGAGTTAACAAACAGAAATTCCCCAGAGGAAAACGAGGAGTTAAGGCAAGGCCTCTGATAGGTAAATAAATATCTACCAGATTTCTCAACTCACAATTAAGCGCGTGTAATCTATTTGCCCATATCAGTAACGTGGACTTCAAAAGCTGATATCAAAAAATCAAATTCCATTACTGCCAAGTATGGTACTTATACACTTTTTTACACTCTATTCAGCACCAAGGGCAAAATTGAGCTAACAATTTCACTCTTCATTTGTTTCTGATCAATTTCTCCCAACATCTTCCACATCCCACCGGGAGATTCTCCTCGTTGTTACCCTAGATTACCTGTGTATCACCACACACTCTTTCCAGTAAGAAAACCTGATTAAACAGCACACAGACAGTACTGATGGCTTGATAAAACTCTCACTACTCTGTCTCTCCAACAAGTCATGAGGTAGCCTTCAGTCTCACTGAGAAGCTGGGCCACAGAGCCTCAGCTTCCCCTGATCCTCAGAGCTGACACACAGAAAACCACTGAAACATAGCAGTAAAAAAGTGAAGAGGAGTGAAAAGGAAGGTGAAGCTTAGAGCTATCAGGATGAAAATCGTTCATTTTTAAGAACACCAGCGCAACACTTTCCGATTATTCAAATAAAGGGGGAATCACACTATATTAAGAGTGGCATGTGATCATATTTCTAAGTAGATATTAAGAACAGCATGTGAATCTCAGGTCATGGATTCATCCCAGTTATTAATTGATGGAAAATGACTAGCATCCCAATTTCTACCCAGTTATATAACTACTTTGCTAAGAAGACAGCAGGCACCCTGACAAGATGAATTAAAAGATCATCAGTTTCTTTATAAACCAAGTGTCACCCACGCTATTTTTACATCTCCCTCACTCCCCCCTCCACCTCAGCGGCAGAATTCTGAAGTTCACAAACAGCCATATGTCTCACACAACACCAGGACCAAGAGGTTACAACAGAAATAAACAACCATCAAAGAAAATCAACCAGAAAACCATCCTTAAAGTTCATGTATATAGAAAAGAATCTCTTATTTTTTCTTACATATGAAGGACATACCTAGCTGTCCAGCAGCCATCAGTGGAGAGCATCTTATGCTACCAAAATTGAACGCCAGGCTACTATTAATACAGAGACAGTCACTAAAAACACTATGGGCAAACTTAAATTAGACAGATTTTGGTAATCCCAAGCAGGATACTTAGCCGCTTGCAAAGTAGAGTAAAACAACCATTTAGTAATGCATATCACTGCTCAGTAGCAGCAGAGAATATTGTGCCTCTTTTAAACTCCTGGAGGAAAAGAAACTAATTGTGAGCATTAAAATGCAGCGAGGTCACTATGCTGGAAGGCATATAATCAAATTGAAATCTAATCAATTAAAGACAGAGAAAAGATATTTCAAGTACTGTACTCAAACCCAAGTCTCCACCTCTTGCTCTTGGTAAGGCAAATCAATTCTGTTTTGGTTTTTGTATGTTTTCTTCTCTTGTCTTCCTGTTTCTCACAATAAATAATAAATATGGTTAAAATCCAGAACAGAGAGCTAGAAACCAACAAATTAGAAAATAATTTTTCATCATCTCCTTTAACATCAAGGTACTCTCTGATGAGAATGCACATAAACAAAAACAGTCATACAGACACATTTATGTTGAGAGCAGGTATCTAATGTCAAGCCTTCCCAAAAAGAACAAGCAAACTCCTGGTTTTCCCTGATGATCATAGCTAAAGAGCCTCTGTCTTAGATTTCCTCCAGATACTCAGCACCAAAAAAGCACCCATCCAGATATGATCATTATGCAGAATGCCACCCTCTGCAGCACTTAGCTCTTTTCCTGAAAGTCTCTCCATCCAGCAACCATCCAAAGCCAAACCTACTTAATGTATTAGCAGGGTCATATATCTGCAAGTAAACACGAGTGCTTTAATCCCTGAAGTTTTGTCGACAGAGATTAACAGGACAGGGAATTAGGCCTGTGATGTGGAGGCGATCTCCTCTACAAAATATATAGTATGAAATTTATCACAAATACTGGCCAACTTGCCACTCTTCAATTTTTCATTTCCAACAGAGTGCTGTATATTTTATATATGGGTCACCAACACTAGATGATGTTCCAGACAGAAATCTACCTGCCAAGCTACAAATTCATTAGACCCAACGGCCAGCCTTCTCCCACCACTACCCAAAACATGCAGAACTTCACAACAGAAGACAAGAAAATAGTGTCCATTTACACCAACCAGACTTATTTTCTGATTTAGTCAGTTTTCAGAACTCACAAAAGGCCCATCTTCTGGGCCAGTCAGTTAAATGATAACAAGGCACCCCAAAAAGGCAGCACAACCCGTTCCCCCAAAGCTCCCTTCCCATAAGGTTGTTCTTCTTACAGGGAAGGGGAGCTCATGGTTCCTTTCCCATGTAATTGTCTTCAGGGGACAGCGTCTGAGGTAAGTCAGCACAAGGAGGATCAGCAGATGAGGTTCAAATCAGCTGCAGGAATGAAGTGCTCTGCTCCCTCCTAGGTGAGCATAAGCCAGCAGCAGATGGAGGGAGGGACTGTTTTTCCTACGAACAGGACAATTTGATGAAACATTACACTGTGAAGCTGAATTTCTACCAAATGAGGTGCAACAAGGCTGCTTTACAGCCATTTTCCCAAAGCAGTAAAATAAAGGAGAACATTGTAGAAAGAAGATATACTTGTCAGAGAGAGCACCAAAGAACACAGCACACTAACTCAAACCAGAAAGTTGTTTTCTTTCAGGAAAGAGCCTTTTTACTCTCATCCTGGGTAAGTCTCTTTCTAAACACCTCTGCTCTGTCTACAGAAGGCTGCACAGGTATGAAAAGAAACTGCTCAAAAGATAATGGCAAAAATAAATTGGGTCCCAGTGGCATAGCCCAGACCAGTCAGTTTAGAAACGGGCTAAGCCAAAGCGCTTAGATCATCAGGAAAAGTGCCTTCTGTCCACTTTAATTATCACTGCTCCAAATCCTTCCCAGCATTAAAACTGCTATACCACTGGCATGTGATCCTCTACCTCTGTGCAGACATTTCTTCACTACAAGTCCTTCTGCCAAGAACTGTCTTCCCATTGCAAGCTCCCAATTTGTTTACAGATTACCTTTCAACACAAACCAATGTGGCCAGGAATGCAAATGACAGAACGACTGAGAAATCTGTCAAGAAACCAACCATGCACGCACAAGAAGAGGCACAAGAGCGGGTCAGGCTTCTTTTGAAGATGGATCCATGCTAATCTGAGGAATCTGAGCAGAGGAGATAGAAAAGCTAGCAGCTGTTCTATGGTAAGTCTCCTGTTGAAATGGTAGCTTCAAGTCTGCAGTTCCTTACTCATTCTTCAGCAATTACACTTTAAGCTTCTTTTCTATTTCTAAACCAACTAAAACCAAATGTTAATCCCTTATTGTGCCTTCCAAGAACTGTAACATCACCAGGACCAGATGGTAATTAATCCAAGAATACTAAAAGAATGCAAGGATGAAATAGCTGAATAGCTGTGGTGAGTCACCTCTTGCTTTAAACTGCCTTGGCCCATGAGGACCAGAAGGCAGAAAATGTGAAAACATTCTCCTTTAATACCTTCAGAAGAGATGTGAAAAACTGCAGGCTGGGCAGCATGGATATATTTTGGTGCATCAGGGAAATTCAGAGAACTAAAGGACACACGAGTAAACATGGTATGCTCAGAAAGAATCCAGAGAGGTTTCTTTAACTGTAAAACCTGCTTCACAAACCTACCAGAGTCCTCCAAATCTATCAACAAGCAAGTAGGCTACAGATCTCCACTCTGGAGTCCAGGTCTTCCCTGGGGGATCTGTGCCAGAATCAACATTTTTTTTATCATGTTTGTTTCAACGTATTTACAAAGAGTCTGGAAAACAGTAGGGGAGGAACAGTGTAGTGATTATAAAAGCATTGTTAGTACAGACTTTGGGGGATTGAGAAGACCAAACCAACTCAAAAATAGCTGTAAATTAGGCTCTGCCTCTTCCTCATTGTACGAGGAGGTAGAGGTTACACATTTGGGGCAGGGTGGAGGAAAACCAAAACGAATTCAGGGGATAACAAAATAAAAGACAAGGGGACAGTGTGCCAAAGAATGAAAATTAATAACAGGGAAATAGAAGAGGACATTAACTAAACCTCTGATCTGATTCAGGCTGGCTCTCTTATCTTCCTTTCTTTCTGTGTCTAAATGTACCTATACACTACTTCTCAGACCCAGGCTACTGACCAAAAAAATGGAATTAAAATATGGATTTATCCAAATATTGTCATTCTGACAACTGTACTTCAGAAGGCAGCATAGAATTAAGCACTACCATGTTTTATCGGGGGTAAGTGTTCTTCCTTTAATTTGATTTTGCACACTAAGAAGCGTCGGCAAATCATAGAACTTCATTTTTGCTACTAGAACAGCAGCTATTCTGAATTCACGTGTCTCAAAACAGTTAAGAACAAACATGCAATAACAAACTCAAAGCCTTCCTCCTGGAAAAGCATAAATGTGTTTGGGTTAGCAAGCACACAATTAAATTCTAGAATACACTGCAGCTCATTATAAATCCACTCTTGTCAGCCACAAAACATTTCATTTCAAAACTGTCTCTCCCGTTTCCACACCGTAGTCCTTACACTCCCCCACGTGGCTGATCACTAAATAACATTTTTTTACCCGGACCCCAGAAACTCGGAAGGAACAACAAAAAGACAAAGCAGCCCTCAAAACATGGCCAGAGCCATAGAAGACTGAACTGCAAGCTGAAGCCACTGTGGAGGACAGAACAGAACCCTTCTCAGTTGTGCAAACCACAAGGCCGCAGCACAGGAGTCACAGGCCCTGATTACTCTCTCACAACTCTATTTCCCTTCACCCCTCTCTGCTAATTACTTCGTATCTTCTGAGAAGGATGATGGTGTTTCCTCAGAAACAGCACTAAAGAATCACTCTACTGTTCAGAGAGACTCTGTCACCAGATGCAACATCTTTCAATAAAATGCATTTTACACAACCTCAGGCCATGAAAGATCTCAGTGGCATTTAACTGACAAATTATATTCCATTGATGCACATTTACCCATTTAAAAAACTAAAACGTGTTATCCTCCCCCTCAAAATGTGTTATCCTCTCCCTCATTAGTGCACATAGTAGCAAGGATCAATCCCTTAATTTAAATGGACATAACCTACAAAGTATTGCAAGATCCTGCAAGGGATGCAGCACCTCCCTGTGAATTTATTGCCTGCCAGAGGGATAGACAGGCAGTGCTGGCAATACTATTTAATCAAAGGCTGGCAGCAGAGGTAGAAGCAACGCAAATTTTCTTTGCACTTTCTCCAGCCCTTGGCTGGTGGAGCCGGCAGCAGAGACAAGAATTCCCTTTGCTCGTACTCACGTCCAGCTCTGACTGGAAGAGCACCACGCTGGGTGGAATGTGACAGCCACTGTGCCACGGGTCCTCGGCCACTGAAACCTTACAAATACATTATCGAATCATCGTTTCAGAACCTACAGCTGAACAGCCAAAACCCAGTCACGTGTTCTCTGGATTTTCAATTACAGAAGCACAACTTTAGGTTTAAGTGACCTAAATAGAAGAGACTTGACATCCTGTAACTAAAACTGTCAAAATACCACTGACAAAACCACGCCCAAGAATTTAGCATAGCACTAGCAAGACAGAAATCAGCACTACGCATCCACATTTTACAGACAGGAAGCAAAAGCAAGCAACGTGCCTGTTATTCACACAGGAAAACTCCAAGTATTTCCTTCCTGAAGTCTATTTTATACTTTACATACAACCGCTTGACCCTTCAGCCTAAGGGAATCAACACAACTACATATATCACTCGGCTTTCCTTCAGCCGAGAACGAACCTAAAGAAATACCAACACACCTGTAGAAATCACTCTCCGGGTCACTGTGCCTCAGCTGAAATGGCATTTTGGGGGTTTTGCTATCCAGAGGAAGCAGGTCATCAGGGAGAGGTGGAGAGGCCGGACAAGATGGCAGAGGTTCGTTCTCTTCGGTTTTTATGCCCTCCGCTTGCTGCTGGTTTTGAGCCTGGGCCGCGGCGATGAGGCTGCGCAGCCGCCGGTTGTGCTGGATGAGCTGGATGGTGTGAATGGTGAGGCTGCAGGGCTCGGAGGGGATGTCCAGCATGGTGGTCGGACGGGGCTTGTTGGCAGACGGCTGGTGCAGCGGAGGATCCTGCACCTCCACGGTACGGAACTCGCGCTGCAGCAGGTCAAAGGAGCTGCGGTTGGCCTGGTTGGAGGAAACCGGGATCTCGCCCCAGTATCGCAGCATTTTCACACAGGTCACCTGTCGTGCTCAGAGCCCAGAAGGCGGCTACCAGGTACCGTGGGTACACGGGACCCTTGTTGCAGGGAAAAGCACTTTGGGCAGCAACACACACTGGAGCAGGGATGACGCTCCGACCAACTCAAGTTACGGCTGCCAAGCAGGCTGTCCCTCAGTGCCTCGCTGAGCAGCGCAGTGTCCTCGTCGGCATCAGGTTGCCACTCTGGCATTTAACAGCTCGCATCGCGCTTTTCCTGATGGGAGAGGGGGCAGAAACAAACGCACTCGTGAGATGGAAATCGTTTCTGTGTGTAACAAGGGCTGGTGGGGGCCCACCTGGGCCTCGCTGAGCGGGACCCGCGGCGCGGAGAAATTCCGGGGGCCGCACTCGATTCGCCCGCCAGCCGCCCTCTTTCCCTCCCCGGGCCCGCGGCCGCCCCGCCCCCCGAGC
>VZTA01000059.1:98149-218856 GCA_013398855.1 Mohoua ochrocephala | reverse complement strand
AGGTGCTGAAAGGCGGCGTGGTGCTGGGCTCGGTGCGGCTGGAGGACAGCAGCTGGTTCCTGGTGGGGCGGCTGCCCGGCTGCGCCCTGTCCCTGGAGCACCCGTCGGTGTCGCGGCACCACGCCGTGCTGCAGTACCGCGGCGCCGGCTGCTCCCCCGGCGGCGCCGATGCCGCCGGGTTCTACGTGTACGACCTGGGGAGCACCCACGGCACCTTCCTCAACAAGGCGCGGGTGCCGCCCCGCACCTACTGCCGGGTGCGGGTGGGCCACGGGCTGCGCTTCGGCGGCAGCTCCCGCCTCTTCTTCCTGCAGGTGGGTCGGGACTCGGGCTCGGGCGGCTCCGGAGCGTGTGCGGGGGTGGTAAAGGCTGGCCCGGCTCCGGCTCAGGAATTTACCCGGCTCCATCGAGCGGTTGTTTCACTTGGAGGAAAGCTGTGGGTATTATCTGGTGCCGGCTCTGCTGCGAGCTGTGGGGTTGCGGGTTTCTGCCGAGGCACAGTGAGTGTAAAAGGCATTTCTTTCCAGCAGTGTGATGTGTTAGGAATGTCTTTCTGGCGGTATGATGCCCCACTAAAGTAAAGAACTAATACTTCTTTGTGAACAAGGGGAGCACGTATTAGTAGGAACTTTGACAGCACATCGTGTGCTGTACACACACTGCAGAAGCTGCTCATTCCTCACATTCACCCGTTTAGTTCTGACGGGAATTTTTGCCTTCAGCCTTTAAATTACAGCTATATGTGCGATGGATCTGACTACGAGTACACAATAATGCTTATTTCTCCCTTCCTTGCTTTTGAAAATGCCATTAAAACAAGTATATTTTGGAATGCAAACCATAACTAATGGTGTAATAATTCCACTTTCTGAAGAGCAGTGTAATGATGTGTTTATGTGATTATACATAATCTGCACATGTGTTGGAAATACTCGTTTGGAGTTTTTTAAAAACAGTTCTGCTAATTTTCTGTTTGGGCTTAGGGACCCAAAGAGGACCAGGAGTGTGAGTCGGAGCTCACCGTGACTGAGCTGAAGGCACTGCGCAAGCAGCAGCAGGCAAAACTAGAAAAGACAATGCTGGGAGAGGACTCCGATGAGGAAGATGAGAAAGAGGAGAGAAGTGAAAGGAGTCAGAATAGTGATATGAGCTGCTCGTGGGGAATGGGTAAGTGATGATGTGTCGATTGGCTGATCTGCATTAGAACGTCTGTAAGCAAGTTTTCACTGAATATTAGGGTTGATATTCCACCTGGCTGCCAAGAGTCACAATCCAGTCAAAATTTTTGAGTACTAATTAATCCTTGTGCTGTTAAAAAGAAGGGTATGTGGCAAGCTAACATCTGGTAAGCTCCTTTTAAACAGGAGCTCCTTTTAAACAGGAGGAGGTGATTTGCCTATGCCTATAAAAGGCCATGAAACTTAGAGTTTATTTAATGCTATTTGGTTTGTTCTTGTGATGGTGTCCACACTTTTGCCCACGAGGTGAAATTTAAGTGCTTGAGACTTCTATGAAGGATAGCTGTCTTTACATTTAAGCAGGAAACCCACATATTAAAGCTAGATAAATTCTAATTAATGAGCTTTTTGCAACAAAGTGAGTTGAGTTTTTTTGAATGAAAACGTATAAGCTCATAAACCTTTGAAAGTGCTGAAACTGACATGGATCTGCAAAACTGTTTCATGTGTTGGAATAACTAATAGCAAAAAAGAGGGATTTTTTTGGATTGGGTACAGAAATAATAAAGTTTAGGGAAGCAATTTAGTAATTTTGTGACATAGCTGCTACTTCTTTCAAACTAATGAAAGCTGAAATAGACTGGTGTTCTCTTTCTGATGTTTCACGGGGTTTTTTTGCACTTTGTATGTCTTCTAGGTGAGGATGCTGAGGAGGATGAGGTTGAAGAAAACCCTATTGCTGTTGATTTTCAGGATGTTCAAGATGCCTTTTATATGAAAGATCCTAGGAAGGCCTTGCAGGGCTTTTTTGATAGAGAAGGTAATTTTTAATTTTTTTTTTTATTAAATGTGTTTCTTTTCTACTTAGCAAAGTGTTACTTTGTTGCTTATTTTTGCAGGGGGATTTAAGGAGCGATGTGGGAGCAAAACTTTTCTGTTACATTGTGGGTAACATTTTTTGTTTAATCACGTGTTGGTGGGGATTTTTGGTGGTTTGTTTTGGGTTTTTTATTAAAACTTGGCTCGCAGTTGTACATCTGAGACTTCGTTACTAATTCCTGAACTGGGAATTGCAGTGAGAACCTTGTATTCCTCTGGAGTGACACTCAAACTTCACCCATGCTTTGAAGCTATGTTGAAAAATCAAAACCCATCAATTTCCAGACTATTTGCTTTGGAGATGGCTGTAGTTGTGTATAATTGTAAAATGGGAAAATATAAAGATGGGAATATTAATAAAAACGGGAATATAAAAAGACAACAGGCAATAACTAAGTGGTCTAAAGTTTCAGGGGTTGCTGGTGAAACTTAAAGGATATTCACTTACTTGCTAAAGTGAAAAATCAATCTTCAAGATGAACAATATCTGTGAATTCAGATTTCAAACTGTTGTTGCTTCAGCGTCATTTACTTTCATACATACAGAGACAAGATTGGTTTTTTCTTTGAACTTTGTGTTCCTAAACAGGCCACTTAGAGATTTTTTGATCTGAAAAAGCCTTGATTTTGAAAGAAAACCCAAATGAGTTTAACAGGTGAAGATCCCATGGCTTTAAAAAAAAAAAAACCAAATAAGGCAAAATCATGATATATAACAAGAGTTTGTTATCCCTTTTGTTTACAAGAATGTCCCATGACATTCTTCTCTGCCGTAAAGATTATTCCTGCTTATTTCAATTTTGGTTACTGCATCAACTTTCTTTTCTTCTGTAGGAGAAGAGTTAGAATATGAATATGATGATCGTGGGCATAACAGCTGGCTGTGCAGGATCAAGTATGTACATCTCCATTCCTTTGGTGCCTGGAAGTTGACTGTTGAATTTGCAAACAAAAGCTGAAGGAATTACTTGTGTTGTGTCACACTTGGCAAAGAAGCCAGCTAGAATTACACCTAAGCCCTGACACTGAGAAAAAAGTTCAAGGATCAGTGCCTAGTGCAGTGTCTGCACTCCTTTTTGTTCTGACAGGATTTGGTTTTCCTAAGGGATGAAAATCGGGAAAGCAAGAGTCTAGGTTCTGTCAGCTCCCCTTGTTTTGAGCCATATGTGAAACTGAAATACAAGAGAAGAAACTAGGAAATAATCTTTTTCAATTCCTATTGGGGAAGGTCAAAAAAACCCCAAACTTAATTCTACTGTGTGCCCAATTTCAGTTCTGTGTGGTCTAAGACAGCTTTTGATGGGTTCCTGCTAGAGGCCACTAATGCCATTCTTTTGTAAGACAGGAGAAGGTGAGGTGGAAATTAAGTCAACAAGTCTCAACATGGTAATGATTGTACTGCTTAAAAGTCCTTTGCTTCAGCATGGAAACTATTTGGTACTCATGTTGTAGGGACACGAGGTACCTGTACTTAAAATGATTCAGGGATTGACATTGAACCTTTTAACTTCCTGTATTTCCAATGGAATAAATAGAGGAAAAGTTATTGTTTGGACTAGTGAAATACAAATTTACTTGCACGATTAGGAAATCATGCTTGTGTTTTGCTTGGTTCTGTATGAAATGAAAAGTGGAAATACTTAACACAAAAAAAGATTAAAATGAAATGGAAGGAACAATGCCATTGTCAAATATCTGAGTAGCATCCCTGAAAAGCTGTTTGTATCTGAGCTGTTCTCTGATCCTTCAAACTGAACAGGTTGCCTGTGGATGATGCATCCGGGAAGCAGCTGGTGGCAGAGGTTCTCCATTCAGGAAAAAAGAAGGAAGCAATGATCCAGTGTGCACTGGAAGCTTGCAGGCTGCTCGATGCTCGAGGAGTACTGAGGCAAGAAGCAGGTGAATAACTGGGATCGTTCTAAATGCCCTAGATTAGGGATTCGAGATTGCTCTCTTGAATTTGCTTTATTGCTGAGTGGTATGCAAATCATTTTGTTTCTTGCCTTCTCCCTTGCCTTTCTCAGTATCCCGAAAAAGGAAATCAAAGAACTGGGAAGATGAGGATTTTTATGACAGTGATGATGACACCTTCCTCGATCGAACCGGTGCTGTGGAAAAGAAACGACTGAACAGAATGAAGAAAGCTGGCAAAATAGAAGAAAAACCTGAGACTTATGACTCCCTGGTAAGATTAATTATTATGACATGTCAGGGTTACTCTCTCATGCCTGTATTATATTGTGAATAAGGAGAAGTCTTAGTGGATCATGGCAGTGGATGAATGAAATGCCAGAACAGGATACTTTTAAATTAGTTCTAAATCATCGGAAAATATTTCCAAGCTTTTAAGTCCACAGGACACATCCCAAAGAAATACCTCATTCTGCTTCAAAGAATAAGAATCCTGGATTGACAGGCATATGACAACTATTAAGTCCTACAAAGACAATAGGGTGTGAAGAATAGGAGGGGTTGGAGGGTACAGTGGTGGTATAACACTGCTGCAGAAGAATTATGCATACTTTCATGTTTCAGAAACTGTTTAAATAATTTTCTGTGTCAAGGAATGAATAAGTTGTTTAGGAACAATCTAGACTTCTAATTTTTTTCAGCCCAGGAAGTCCTGGTGAAAGCTCTGAAGTAGAAAAGTGGAAGTAATTTGATGGGAGTTACTTGAGTAACTGTTAAAATGAGATTTTAACAAGATAAAGTCTTCTAAGCATGTTGTTCTCTCATAGGTCACAAAGCTAAAAGAAGCAGAAAATGAGCTTTCTGAGATAACAGAGAAGCTGAAGGTTTCAGGGAAAGGTAAGGTGTGAAGTTTATTTGATCACAATGCTTCCCATAAAGAAAAATACAGAGCCAAAAGTTATCTTAGGGATTTCTCTTTTCAGAGGTTTGTGGTTTGGATTTTTTTTTTTCACTGTCCACTTTTCACAAAGGGATAGGAAGGTTTGCAGGTCACTGAGTTAGTTCGAGGGAATTCTTACAATCCTCATCTGATAGTTTATGTACTCTGTTTGTAGTCACTTGATAATGAATGCAGCTTTTTCCAAAGCAAGCAACATCTAAGTTAAAGTAAGGTGGCAAGTGTACAAGCTCCTGGAGTTCTAAGAGGGTGAGTATTATTCATGTTTATCTGCCCATGTTGCTGAAAGTGGAGGAACTTTTTTCCATTTTTGAGGAACGCTGTTTTTTCCACTCCCTTAAAAAAAATTAACAAGGGAAGAGGAAAAAACTCTCAGAAAAGGTAATATATTTTATTTCACTTCTCTAATTGTAAACACACTGTAAAAAGGAAAGGTGGGAAGAGGGAAATGTGGAGACAAAGCAGTTGACGCTTAACCCGTGTGTTTAGTGAACATTCCAGTACCATGAGGGTGCCACTGAGGTTCCAGGATTATGCCTTTGTTTCTGAAGGCAGAGCCTTCCCAGACCAGTGATTGTATCTGTTAGTGAGTTAGGTTTGAAAGCAAACTGTACCAATAGCTGCTTTAGCTGCATTTTGCTTTCTGTTACTGATGATGTCTTGTGGAGTAAAAGGAAGGCGGGAAGGAGATGTGTTTAGGCTGGGTCTTCACACAAAAACCTTTTTAACAGAGTTGGCATTAATAAAGGTTGCAGCATTAGTTTGTCAGAAGTTTCTCTCCAAGAAGCCTAGCAATGTGACAGCTGGGCTATCTTCTGTGCATTACGTGGCTGTGTTTCTTTTTAGTTATTCAGCTCCACACCAAAACTCATTTGTATCAACATTTTTGTTGGTGACCGACTATACCAGATCCCTGTTCAAGAAGCACTACCATTCCACCAGGCGTTCTAACTGATGTTCATGTGTTTGAAGGAACTGTTTTCAGCCTTGTACTTTTGATAAGTAGTTAGCAATTGACTGGCAAAAGAAGCTAATGCTTAGATTGTCTGAGAGGTGTAATTCCAAGCTTTCATATGTTCTGATACCTTTGTTCCTACTGATACTGTTTCTCAGCAAGGCTGTTGAATTATATTGTAGTAGAGGCTGGGTGAAGGGAGAGCCAGTCCATTTTTATACTTCTGCTAACACCATATAATGCTGCAGGCCCCCTCCCCACCAAAACCTGGCCATGCAAACCCAAAACACGTGTTTTTGTAAGTTGCAGGTGGTTACACACCTAGTTCAGAGCCTTGAAATAAAGTGCATTCCTGGCACTTACTGAAGTACAGAATCATTCACTATTGGATGGGAATTCCCTAGAACTAGGCCAGGATAAAACAAACATAGCAAATATTGCATCAATCAGCTGCTTTGTTTGGGTGTTTTCTAGATCCTTGGGTTTTCTCTTATTTGAATGCTTTAGGTTAATCACAGATGTTGAGAAAGCCAGGAGCAGGGTTATTGACCATGGAACATTCTTACCAATGTCATGAGCTGTCCAGCAAAGCTGCTGCATTACATACAGTTCTGAAACCTTGATGCACTTTCATTTGTTCTAAATGATTATTTGGAGCCTAGAGACAAGAGTGTAGAGACACCAGTGAGTGAATGACAGGCTAAATTGCTACACCTCTTACCAAGCACTTGGAGAAATTAAGTAGTTGTCTAAAAAAATCTCAATCGAAATTCACAAATTGTTCCCTGGGGTTCTTCAGAACTAATTACTGATGGACTGACTTGGTATCTCTCATTCACTGATGCTGCTGAATGCAGATCAAATACATGGAGCTCTTCAGTCTCACCTTTGGTTGCCTGTTCAGGAAAAAATATCAGTAAGTTGATGGTGCAGTAAATGCCCTGTAGCTTTTTGTCACTGGGATATGAAGTATAATAGCCATGATTGATTCACCTCCTAGTAATGTCAGCTTTTACTTCAATAGTGCTGCAGCAGATCAGGAATGCTGACTGTAACCCTGCAAGCTGAACTGGCTGGTGTTAGGCCCTGGTGGTGAAATGGAGCAGAGAATCCGATTTGCAAGGAGGGGCGACCTGGCTCCCTCAGCATCACCCACTGACTGAAGCACTTACACTGCTCTGCAGTACAGCAGTGAGCTCTGGATTCACTCGTGGAGCTTTAATTGTTCTGAATAATATGACTACTCACTAAACCACATCTTTGTAATTTGATGTTTAAATCAAATTATCATTCTGCTCAGCTCCTGCCTGCAAGGAGGTTCAGACTGATTGTTAACAATACCTTTTCCTTGTTGGTTTTTATCTTGGTTCATATAAATAGTTGTGATGAAAAATGAGAGTGTTTCTATCAGAATTTCTTTTATGACGTGTTTTGTCCTCATTTGTGCTTGCATGGAGGTGGATGCTACAACTGTTTCTTATCTTTTGAAGCCTATTAATTCTGTATATCTTTGAACAGTTACTGTTATGGCTTTCATGTATTTTCAAATGGTAAACTCTGCTTTTTTACATCAGAAATATCCTTTTCAATTGAATCCATTTATAAGCACAAGTCTTATTAGACGTTCCTCTAATTATTTAAGTCTTGTAAAAGTGCTCCAATATGTACTCTTTAGAATAACTTAGTCTGTTTTATTTTTATGAATTTAAAATTTCAAGTGCTACTTAATTAGCTCAAGTCGAACTGGAAATAACTCATCGATCAAATAATTATGCTTGTGCATATATACAAAAACACTTATAAGGCAGAAAATACACATTGGATTTGCCACTTTTCATTTAATATTGAAAGGCACAAAACTATCTGTCAAAAGACTTGTTAAAATTCTGGAAAGAACATTTTTTTTGCCTCCAGGTTATTTTTGTATACTGTATAACAACTTCTGAAGCACTGTTCAAGCCAAAGAAAGGCATTTTTCTGGATCTTTTTGTTAGGTTATTTTAAATCCAGGTGTTAGAAGTCTGTATTTATTTTTCTTAGTCATTAGAGATTTAGTTTTACCTCCTGAATTTTATTTTAATCAGTCAAATATGCATAATATTGTTAATATTTTGAATTAGGTGGAGTAGAAAGACTGTCATTACTCCTTTTCAAGTTCAAAGCAGTTTTCTTGCATATAAAATCTAGTCAAAACAAAGGTGAGTTCTGTGTGATTGGTGTAATGCATGAAATTGGTTTTGTATGCACTCTTTCAGGGGTCGAAGGTGGCGTTGATTGATTTTGAACTTTGCAAATGTTATGACATAAACATTTTAGGAAAGTCAAAATCGGATTCCCTATGTAGTTGTGTAGGTTTTTTTGTGGCTGGGATTATTTTAGTTTGTGACTACAAAAAAAAACCCCAAGCCACTTTTTTAGGGAGAGCAGATCTAGAAGTGAGATGAGCAACCAGGAACAGTGCTCACAAAGAAACATTCCGTTTTAAGAGAGGCTTTGTTAGGTAAGTGAATTAAAGTTTCCTTTCAGGCTTTTGTTAGGAGAAATGCTTTCATCTTTCCAGGCCTAACAACCTCCATTATTTCACAATTCAGCAGAAACTCACGGAGAGGATAATACCTTATTCTCCATGTACCTTATTCTCTAAAGGCAAGACCTGCTGATTACAGTTCTTATCTCCCCACCAGAACATTATATATCTTTCCTTTATCTTGCCTAGTCCAGTCCCATCCAGCATCTCAAGATTCCCTGGATGAATTCATGACGGAAATAAAGTCAGGATGCACGTTGGACAGCGTGGCGCGCAAGAAGCTTCACTTGCGGTCATTTGAACTGAAGAAAGAGCAGCAGAGACTGAAAGGGTTAATAAAGCTTGTCAAGCCTGCAGAACTGCCTGAGCTGAAGCCCCAGTAAGTCTTGGTGGAAACATAAAACAATTACTTTTCCTTTATGGTTATCCATGGGCAGCTGTGCAAGCCCAGTAAACAGACAGCTTTCCACTCACAAAAGCAGGACAGCCTTCCAGACTACCTGGCTCTTCTCTTTAAGGAGCTGCTGTGCCTCTGGGCTATTGCAGCATCCATGGCTGCTGGAAATGCACAACACTGGAGTAAGACCAGCTCAGGCTGGCAGGATGGCATGGGTGAGGAATTGGAAGCATAGTGTTAGCTTCTTTAATTTTTTTCCTAACCTGCATCCAAAAGAAAGTGTAGAATTTTACAGATATTATGTACAACATGAAACCCACTTTCCCTCTGTGAAACATATTTGGACATCAAATGTAGTGGCTGTTCAACTACTGCCTAGCAGCACCCCTGCAGTTTGAGAGGGTGTGTGCTGGGTTCATCATTTACTAGCGGCAGCTTGATTAGAGGTTAATTACTTAATTCATTTAAATTAAGGCTTGGCCTGCAAGTGTGTTTTTATGTATAAATACGTGTGTATGTGTGCAGTTGAATTTGAGGGAGTCTATATGATACAGAGGTTTTTTTTCCTTGTTTATTTTTTGCTTCCTGTTATGGCATGTGCCTGAATCCTACAACATATATGTAGGACGGAGGAGTCGCCTCTTGCAGCTTCCTCCTTGGATGCTGCAAGTGGTAGAGAAATAAAAGAATTTTTATATATCCACTTCTCGTAGGCAGACTTTCCTTTTTTTGCATTTGTATCTATAAGATTTGTTTGATACTTTGTACACTGTTTTCCTTTGTGTCTGATTTTTATTAGGGGTGGGAGTTACAGTCTGAATGCAGAGAACAAGCCTAAAAAGATGAACCTGCCTCTCTTTGGTGCAATGAAAGGGGGGAGCAAATTCAAACTGAAAACTGGAAGCCTAGGGGTAAGTTGGACTTGTAAGTGTTCCAAGTCAGTGGCTGTTTCTCAGACACCTTCTCAGGCTGTGGAGGCTGCAGGTGGCAACTGTGTCTCCTCACATACATGGAAACAGCTTGGACGTGCAAACCTGTGGCAGTGGAAGGTGCATGGGGAGCAAGCAGGGGCTGTTGGATGTTGTTTGCTGCCATTCTGTGTCCTTGCCCAGCCAGTTTCCTGGGGCACAGCTGTGGTCAAAAGGCAGTGGCTCAATAGAGGCAGTCTGGGCACATCAGGCTGAACAGTGCTCCACCTCAGCAGCTGCTTCTTTTCTTGTTCTTCTCTGCCTTGATAGCCAGGATCATATCCACGATTGATTCAGTTTCCAGCGTCCCTCTTAGGAAAAGATTGCACTTCTTGTTTATGGACTGGATGTATTTTTTCATCTTCCTTCTCTACTAATAACTTTCCCTTAAAACCTAACTATTTGTCATCCTAAGAGTGTTTCCTTACCAGCTGTCTCTGACAGTTGTGTGTGCACTTTCTCCTGTAATGAGTGTCTGTGACAGCTGCCTCTTTCTTGGCACTGATGCACAAGTTTTTGTCTTGCAGAAGTTGCCTGTTAAGCGTCCAGACATCCCTGAAAGCTTGTTAAAAACGAAAGATGATGGACCAGAGGAGGAGGAGGAGGAGGAGGAAGAAGAAGAAGAAATGGAAGAGCAGCAAGAAGCAGATGCAGTAAACAGCAGAGTATCAAACCTGGAAATGAAAATGACAACAGAGAAAGAAACAGGAAAAGAAACTCATGCTCCTGATGGCTCTCCTTGCAATAACAAGAATCTAGAATCCCTTCAGGATGGTAAACCATTGTTTCTGTTTTTTTCAGTAATGAAGATGAGTCTGTTACTGCTGAATTTTTAAGAGCTATCTGAAGCAAATGTTTGAGTCACAGGTTCTCCAGCCTATTTCTTTTCCATAGTTTTCTTGCCATGAGTCCAGAGTCTGTGTGGCAGCAGCTGAGTTTCACATGGTTCTAGTTGAAACTCTGCTTGGCAGTCAGTGTTTCATGCTTTTTTGGTAAAATAGAATAAATCTCCTGGATGTAAGAAAGTCCTATTTTGATAAGTCCTGTTTCCATTAAATTGATTGTCCAAATGGAAACAACTGCAATGTTTTGTTGGCAGTAAAAGTGACATAATAAGGAAACAAATGTCTGTGCAAAACTTCAGATCCATTTGTAAGGAGGTAAAACAATTTCAAAAGTGGTAATGGAAAGGTATCTTTGAGGTATCTCCAATCCCTCCTTACCTGTATCAGCCTGATGAATTTGAAAAGTCGGTAATGATGTTTCTCAGTGAGCAATATGTTTGATAACAGAAAGCTAGTTCTAGCTTTTTTGGCTTAGTGCTGGACAGGTTGCTGTTGAAAAGTGTTCTAACAGATCCCAGAATTTTCTTTATTGTATTGCAATGGCCTTGGTGGATGAAATAATTCTGAAGGCTTTTGAGAGTTCTTCCTGAGACAAATGTAGCAAAGAGTTCCCTTCTGCACTTGGTCTCAGGGATGCACTCTGCTCATCCAAGTCACTGCAGTGCCCACTGAGCTCGCTCTTTCTTCTGTTACAGGGGTTGCTGATTTTCTGCCTGAGCCAAAGGTGCTGAGGAATGAATCTCAGATGGGACCCTCACAAGAGAAATCCCAAGGTGAACAGTACAATATGGACTATTTTGTAATACCATGTGGGTTTAGAAACTGACTGAGGGACTTACTATCTAATGTGGGTCAAAGGAAACTGAGCCTAATCTAGAGCCTAAAGAATCTAGAATTGAACTGAAAGATTGTGTTTTGCTTGGGAAGTAGTAAGTGGGTGGTAAAGACAAGTCACTTCCACTAAATTACAGTTCTCCTTGCTTTTCATAGTCATTAATTGCTTTGAGATCCTTTGTTTAAAAAAAAAAGCATGAGAAGAAGAATTAATTTAGGAGAATATGATGATGCTTTTTCTTCCCTTACTCTCTTGCACTAGCTCTTAACACTACAGGAGGACAAAACTTCCTTTTATAAAGTGACAAATGCTGCATAACATTAGGTAATAATCTGCTAGTGACCTAGATGATGCCTCTGCATGTATGCACAAAAATCAGATCTTCAAAATGAAGAGTGTTGGGTGTACATGGAGGAGATTTTTATGACCTTTCTATTTTTTTGTAATTCAGACTCCTAAGAATCTGTCCTCATCATCTCACCCATAGACTTAAGCCATGAAAGTATCAATATTTCACAAAGTGGAAGAAAACCAAAGAGTTCTTCTCACCTATCAACTCTGAAGTTTGATGTTTGTTTGTTTGTTTGTTTTTGTTTTTAAAGTAAATTGGTCCTGCACATTTCCTACTCCTTCCTTTCTAAATCAATCACTGCAGTGATTGCAGATAGTGTCTTTTAGAAAATAAACATCTGCCATTAACTAAAGTTAATGTTACAGAATCACTGATAGAGGATCTTATTAAACTGCATTCAGTTACATGACTGACAGTGTATTTAACATAAGTTAAATCTAGGAAAAACAGTAGGATGTGCAGCAGTATTCCTAAGTATGAACTGTGGTGCAGTGAGATATCTTGGCTTTCCTTATGGATGTATTAATTTTTATGTGACCTTCCTGTAAGTTTATTTCTGTAGAATTGGTCATTTGTGCTGTGTCATAAAAGAATCTGCTTTCTTCCCAGCATCCAAGGCAGTAAATAAGGAACCTGAAGAGGCATCTGAGAAGGTTAAGAAAATCAATAGCTCAAGCAAGGTCAGTTATGACACTGTGACTCCTGCAGCTTAAGAGAAAGTCATTTCCAGGCTCTTTTTTTTAGTGAAATAGTAACAATCTGATGGAGTCTAACTTAGTGATAGTAGTGCTTCTCTGCTTGACAAAGACCCAAATGGAGAACTATATTCTGCCATTGAACACAGATTCTGGAGTCTCCAATGAAAAGGTAAAGCACAGTATTTCAGGCATGCTAGAGGCTCTCTGTTCAATCACAAAAGGGTTTTTTTTATTCACCTTTTCACTTGGCAGTTACTAATTGCTGCTTCTCCTGTATCAGAAGGGTTGTAGCACATAGGTGCTCTCCAGGCTTTGAAATGTCAATGCAAAGTTTTCCTTGGAGAGTAGCCTGGGAAATAAATATTGGCTGAAACAGAACACCCTGTACTAAAGCTGCAGTTAGTCTGTATCAAACCTCATCCTTCTCTGTAAGATGTGAAAAGAGATGAGCCTAGGAGATTAATGTCTTTTGGAACCAAGTTATCACTGAATTTGAGTGGATCTGCCAGATAATGGTTCTCCTGTGCATAAGATTTGTATTAAAATGTAAAGTACGTGAGCTTTGCATGTTTTGGGACTCAGTCAAGTGTTGCCTTCCTGGAGCTGGGAAGGATCTTCTCTGACAGCCTAGTGACTGTTGTGAGGCTCTTCCCTTTAGAGGGCATCCCACCCTTCTGCTGACTGTCGTCAGAGGAGATGACTCTGCTTGGTGGACCATGAGTTTTGACCACTGGGACAGTTTCTTTGTGGGGACCATCTAATTTTAGCCCTGCAGCACTTACTGAACCGCAGTTCCCTGCATCCTGTGTGTGTTGACTACTTGCTTTGTTAGTCCTGGCAGAGGACCCAGGGATTGGGTAGGCACAGGCCTCAGAACTGTCTTTTGTTGCTGGCCTTGCTAAAGATGCTAAAGAAATCACGAGTATATTTATAGTGGTAAAGCCCAAGTTTTACCACTTTTATGAATATGGGAGGACAAGGCAGTTTTTCATGCTGAGGCAGTCAAGTCAGCACCTCTCATCAGCAGAGAGTTTGCTCTAACACTGAGCATTCTCCAAATGCCAGATGGCTTAGATGTATTCTTTCTCCCATCACAAATCACTTTTTTCCACATACTGTCTCTGCCTTTGGGCTCAGATCTTGCATGGAAAGTATCAACCAGAAATCAGCTTTTTTCTTTTTTTTGTAATATTTCAATAACTTTGAATCATGTAAAACTGGAAAAATAATTTTCAAGCGATTGTTCACAAGCCATATTTAAAAGCTGTACAACTCTGCAGTCTAATGTTTTGGAAAACATTAGTCTCCTTAAAAAGCTGGTTTAGATGTTAATTTGGGGAAGGAAAGTTTTTGAGGGAATGAAAATTTGCTTCAACTGCATAACTTGAGACTGTGTAATGATACTACAGAGCAATGCAAATCAGTGCTGAGTAACTTGGCATTATTTTGAGCTCTTAAGTCTTGCACTCTACAGTTGTATGGTTTTTTTTACCTGCAGTTGTTGAAAACAGAAGTTGTTGAGAAAATGATGCTGATGTGGCAAAACTTAAAAATCTAGGGACAAAACTGCTGTGTCAACAACTGCATTGCAAGTGACCTGTTTTGGTTTGCTTTAACATTTCAAGATGCTGTGAGACCTGAAAAAAATGAGCATTCTTTTATTTTTGAAAACTAAGTTATCCTTATGTAACAGCTGAACTTTATTATAAACTCCAGTGTGAAAGTCACCTTAAACCCAAAGTTTTCAGTGGCATTGTGCATTGGAATCAGTAAAGCACTTATTGAAAATCCTACTCTAAAGCATTTCTCTGCATAAAGAAATCCTGTGTCAAATGACATCACCAGACATTAGGTTTATACTGTCCAGGTGGGGACAGGTTCTGTTTTGAGGGGGAAATTGGGCCGGATGACCTCCAGAGGTCCCCTCTAACCAGCATTTCTGTTAGTCTGTGACTCTAATGGAAATGAACTGGGTCTGTTTGAGGGTTTGATCTTTCTTCTGTGTTACTGTTTTCACCCCTGACTCTTGTAGAAATAACCCTCACCTCTCAGTATTTGTCTCTGAATTAGTGAGAGGTTTAGTGGCTGTGACACACTGGTGGAGGGGTGCAGCAACCTTAAAAAAATCTTTACTCTCTTTGCAGGTCCAACAACCTTTTTTTTCCTCACAGTACCCAGACGATGACCCAGACTACTGCATATGGATTCCTCCTGCAGGTATCGACCCTTTCCTTACTGGTTTTAAGTCTCATAACTCAGCAATCTTCCTAATAAGTCATCAGGATGTCCTTGTAAGCCCCTGAGAAAAAGCTAAATCAGGAATGAACTGGATGTTTTGTGGTGTGTTATGCCCCGTGTTTGTTGTAGGGCCATGCAAGTCCTGCAGTGAATTACAGACCATATCTGTAGCAGCTCCATGGCAGTGGAGAGAGATGCACCTGCAGTTTGTTTTCCAGTTTTGTAGCACCTCAGAGAGCTAACTGCATTCACACATGGTGGTGTGATGATCTAGTTGAAAGACAAGCTCAAACCTTCCCTAGGGATAAATGCTCCAGCAATGTTAGTGTTCTCAGTTTTCACAGAAGTCTGTGAAATCCAAAAATGCTTCTTTGCAGTTTTTCTTGCAAAAATCATTGGAATACAAACACTGGGTCAGCTGTTTTGGAGAAGAGTCTTGATAATGCTTCGGTGAAGGCACTGAATGATGCACTTATCCAACATATGTTAAACTTGAATAATTTTTTATCTTTAGTTCCAGGGTGTTTTTAGCTAGGCGAAGTTATTCTTAAACAGGGTAATGAATGTTCAGTTCCTCCAAAATAGAAAACTCATTTTCATGCATTGAGGTTTTCAGAGTGAGTTCAAAGCTTAGCCTTCACTTCATAGATTCATTACTATAATTTTTGTAAGGCCGTTTCAAGGTTATAGAAATAAGAATAAATTTCACTGAAGAAAACTGTAATTTGGTGAATCATGCTTCGGTGAAAAGACTGCACGTCTCTGGCATATGAATCCACAGGAACAGAATACTGGATTCAGGTCTGATCTGGGATAGTTAAGCAAGCTGTGTCCATAAGAGGGAGCTCTGTTTTCTGGCTCTGCCTGCTAATAAATAGTCAAACGTTCCTTCTATGCTGGCATTATGAGGAATCCAGGAAAAAAAACCCAAACAAAACAGCCCCAAAACCAGGAGTACCTGATGTAATCTTAACACTGTTAGTAAAATTGAAATGAATTGTAAGTGTAAATCAAAAGACACATTGCAATATGCAGCCTGAGTTTTTATCCTCTGTGCTTGTATGCCTGGTGCTACCTAGGGACTGTTTCATACAGGGATACACATTTCTCTTGGATGAAGAGCAAAAGGAATAATGCAACTCTTCCTCTTTGTCCATTAGGTCAAAGTGGTGATGGCAAGACTCATCTCAATGAAAAATACGGCTACTAAGCTTCCAGTGCCCCAGAGTACATCTGAGGCTTGAAGGACTGCTCTGGTTTGGACTCTTCCACTACATGTTGAGTGAGGAATAAGAGACTTGGGTTTTCAGATGCTGTTTCAAATTCAAGGGCATCAGCAGCTGCTCTGGCTCTTAGCTCTCCCTGTGTGTCCTCTGTTTGTCTTCCAGATACTTTTTTAAAGTAAAAGCCCACACATTCTTCTGCCTCTTCTTTCACTTTTAGCCTTGTTTGTTGAAGTTTTTTTTTATTTGGCTTGGAACTGTAGGCTCATTTTTCATTTTGTAAATAAAACTAGACAAATATATTAAAAGAATACACATCTGTATACTTACAGGCTTGATAAAATTTATTCATGTTGGGTTTATGCAATTAAAATAAGAAACACTACAGTTTGTTTCTGTGGTTGCTGTTTGAAAATACTGTCGTGGTAAACACAACCTAAAACTTGAGGGTTCTTTTTTTTTCCTTTCCTATGGAAAAAAGAAAAACTTATGTTCTGAAAAGGAAATTGTTTTCATTTCTCCCTCGTGCAGTTGTTGGAATAGCTGGTATGGAGTGGACAGGAAGTGGTGAGTGTACAGTGTTATAAAGGTCCAGAAATGCCAAAGAATTGAAGAGGCTGGCACTGCTTGAGTCAGGGGGTAACAGAAGAAACAGATGGAAGGATATCCTGGAAAAGCCTGTAATGCAGCCTATAATGCAGCCTGTTCTTCTCCTGTCACAACATGAGCAAAGTGCCCTCTTAATGCAGTTCAAGGCATGCCTGCTCTTAATTTATCACTAATGTAGTTTTGAATGTCTGTGTGATTAGGCTATGGAATTCTTTGCCATCAAAAATTAGAGCTACAACTGAAGTCAGGTTCAAAGAGCAAACAGGCATCTTTATAGAGAGGTGACAAGTGTTTCTTGGAAGCTCCTAAAGTTTTCCCTGTACCCCAGGGTCCATCAGTGCAGGCAGTCCCTTCTTGCCTCAGCAAGGGCAACCTCTTCATGTCAGTGTGAATGGAAGTAATTAAACAAAAGCAAAGGGCAAGTACAACCCAACCTTCTGAGCCTGCACATCAAGTCCTCTTTCTGCGGGGGGGAGTTGAAGAGAGCAAGGGAGTGTGAGCAAGCTGGAGTGTGCCCCAGGGCTATGGAGTCCTACAAGGAGGCCAGCAGGGGACTGCCAGGACCCTGGGGGCACTGCCAGCCCTGCCTGTCCCTGCCCAGTCCCTCTGGGCTCTCACAGAAAAATGAATCTTTTCTGTTTGCTGCAGCTCAAGTCCAGCTTTGAACTTCTAAGCAGCACTTGGGACTTGAAGCCTCCAGCTCAGCAACGTGGCCATCACCCATTAGCTCACCTAAACAGTCTTTGTCTGGGGGAATCCCCTGGGTGGCTTAAGATCGTCCCAGAGCCTGTGCTGTGGTAAAGGCACGGTCCTGCAGGATGTGTGAGGGTTTAAATGGCTGTAGGCACAACCAGACAGGGGCTAGGAAAACTCTAGAAATGGCAGTCTTGCAGATCAAGGATACGCATCCTTCGGTGTGCTTCCACCAGCCAGGGGCTGCATCCTCATGGACAAATCACAGGAGGGCACGTCAGAAGCTGGGGTGAAGGGATAATCATACAACTCCTCACTTAACAGCCTCAAGCTACCAAACAGCATCTCTCTGCCCGTAATCTTCAGCATGTGCAGCAGGGCTTTGTCTGCATCTGCACACCAGGCCGGGCAGCCTAAAGCTTCCTGCTTCTGGCAGAGGCATATCTTTATGTAATCCAAGGAAAGGCTGCTGCCTCTCTATTCCAAATGCCAGACCTCATAGGTTTCACAGCTGTAGCTCTTCCCCAGAGCCTTGTTCAGTTCCAGGGTATACCAGGCAACTGCAAGGGACTTCTGTTCATCAGCAGCAGGCCTGGCAGGTTTCAGACAGGGAAAATAATGATTTTCCATTGATGCTCATGAGAAGCACTAGGGAAAAGAGCCCATGGAAGCACACCTTTATTTTTACCAGTCTAAAGTAGGTGGTCAGTGTATCTTTTCATCAGAGGCTGCTTTGTGGTACAGACAAATGGCATTGACCTGCTGCCAGAAAACACATCTCTGGGGACAAGGGCCTGGACAGTTTGGTCCTGGCTGAGACCATGAGCTCCCCATCTGTTTCTTTTCATAGCAGCTCACTTGTGCTCCCATCTGGATCTGATGGTAAACCCTGCTTTCATTAGGCCATCTATCTTTTGTTTCATTGTGCAACATGAACACCCAAAGGTCGTCCCCACTGGATGGTTCCAGTCGTTTTCATGGTGGCATTCAATAAAACCCTGGAAAAAGCACCCATTATATTTGAAAGTTGTTGTCCTCCCCTGGATGATCACTTTGCCACCCCAGAAGCAGTTTCTCACTCGGTACCCAACAGCTGTGTAATGCATGACAGGTTTGAGTATCTCCTTTTGGGCCAGGTATGTATGTCTTTCATCAAATACCTTTTTCCTCCAATGAGAGCCATAAACCAGTACACGGGCATGGGAGTAGAGGTCACCATATTACACAGAAAGGGATCTACACAGCAATAAAGCCTCACCTTTTCATCACCTTCTTTCTCATCCGCTGTGTGACAGGCCATCACCATAACCTTATCTCTGTATGATCTGCAGGCCACCCTCCAAACTTTTACATCTTGCTGGCAGTAGTAGCTCAGCTCTTCCTGCAAGTCAAAGATCTCCTGATAGGTCTGTGTGCATGTCAAGAATTGCTTTTTTTTCCTTAAGCACCACACTGTGCACCCTATAATAATCCTCTTGTGGAAGAGGGCCTATGTAACTCTGATTTTAAACAGTGGTGAAAAAACAGAGGAAGTAACTTTTGCAGCCCTTGATACCCACAGCTTAGGGAAGACTGCTTTGTTTCATGACTAAAAAATGTAAAGAGTCTATGAAAATGAAAACTCTGCTTGCGCATCAGTTTAACACCCTGGGTAATTAATTGCAGACATGTTTTTTCTTTCAGAAGCTGGCTGACAACGGAGCAGCCATTATAGCCTCTGGCGTTAGAGAAGCCTAGCCCTGAAACTTGTGTCATTAAGTGGCTGACTAAAGTCCACGTGTCCCCTTAAGCTCCCATTCTCCTTCAGTTGTCCTTTGGACGCCTTCATCCCATGGGGCATCTGGCACTAACTCCGTGGCAAAAATGTGCGGTTTCCTGCTGGTTTGCAAGGTCTTTTTTTTCTAGATGACTTGGTGACTTTGACCCAGCCCTGCTGCGTTTTCTCTCCCTTTCTTCCGAAAGCACAGATTAGAGCAAACAACCTCCAGATGGAGCTCACGATGCACAGACCTCACCACACCGGAGGAGTCCTCCGAACCAAGGAGGAATCCCGGCTGTCCCTGTGATTATGGTGCCTGAAGGACGCTCCCTCTTACTTATCTAAGGAAAACTGAAGCTACATGTAACACTCCACTTTTTGGAACGGAAAGGAGCATTCATAAGGTTCTCCAAAGCACTCAAAGGAGCAGAACACCTATTTGGTTACCTGCCTGTCGAGCTGGGTTTACACCACTAAAAAGCTACAGGACACAGAGAGATGTCATTAACGAGCAGCCCGTTCTGCAGCAGCTCGCAGGCCTTGCTCCAGCATTCTCAAAGTGATTGTTCAGAGCTGCTGTCTCCTGCACTGAGGGCACGATTAGCTCGTATTTTCTTTGGAACATGTGTTTACCTCATTATCATACTTACTTTCCACTGCTACAAAACTTCCAGTTCTGTATTCACCTAATAAATACTCTCAGATTTATGAGGCATCGATGCCCTAAGGCCCTTGAGCACCTAATGTTTGGGCAGCTGGCTGCAGTTCTGTGCATAAAGAGTATATATTTTTGATACCTGTGTAGCATCCCATTCTGCTGTTCTGAGGTACAGAATACATGCTCAGCATAGCTGTAGACTTGCTTCGGGGGGACATTTTTAGGTTTATTTTTTTACATTCTGAAAATGAAACGCTGTCTTAAGAGCTCTCAGTTTCATTTTCGGTGAAGTGAATGTGAGGCTAGACGTTAAAAATGTTCTTTAAGTCAAAGAAAAGATCTATATATCAGCCTGATTTGCTTAATTGTGCTTTTAAATTGTGGAAGTGTTTTGTTGATTGTGCAGCTGTGTGGATGTATATGCAGGTGTATGCACACTTTCAACCGTGAATATATTACTTTGTTCCTCTGCTTTGACCTGTTAAACCACTTGAAACTCAAGTTTATTCTTTTGCTGGATGCAGTCTGCTGAAACTGCAGTCTTAGGGCATTTCGAGCAGCCCGCCTGTTTCTGCTGAGTACCTGTTTCTAATCCAGTTTCTTGTAACACCCAGAAATGAGAGATGTAGGTTAAGAATACCATATGGTATGAATCCACCTGCAGGTGACTGCTCAAGGGAAGTCTAATGGAGATTAGGCTCATGGAGCAGCAGATCAAAACTCATCCGTGCTGGCCCAAGCGATGAGGGTGCTCGGATGCTCATTAGAAGGCTCACCAGCTCCCCCAGAGCCAAGGCAAAGAGCTGCTCTTGCTGTGTGGATCACGTTTATACCCCTGCATGCAGTGATGTACAAGGCTGAAGCCTTGACCATACGGCCGACAGGCAGCATGTCCATACTTTGGTTTAAATGCAACACAGGGACTCTGACAAAAATTGGTGTTCAATTGGTGTGAATCAAAACTCTTCATACACACAGAGAGTGTTAAGAGCTGGCGTGTGTAATCCAAGCAGAGCAGACTTTGCTCCAAAAGGGCAGTTCCTAAAGGGAGAGATTTATCCAGTGGCTTCTTAGAGTTTCTTCTGTTTGGCAAGTGATCATTTTCTTTTCATGCAGAAGCCAGGGACTAGCAGACACCTCTTGAAGCCATCCCTTCACAATAGCTTTCCTGATTTAATTTGATCTTGTATCTTTCTCACACCAGACTGTTTTGCTGCTGCTGCTGCTTCTCTGTTCCACTGTTGCTTTTCCTGTATATTGAATTCAGTTCAAGCTTAATTGTTTCCCATGGGACAGGACATCACTGTGCTGAGCCTCTTCCTTTATTCATCTTCATTTTCGAGCCCAGCTCTACTTACTCATATGGCAAAACACCCCCTTCATACTTTTGTCCTGCTCCTAAGTTGCACAAGTGGTTCTGCTGGGAGTTGAACCTAACCAGAAACCAGCCTGAACTATGATTTTTTTCCATCCATCAAGCAGAAACCGAATTCGTATTTCAAAGTTTTGAGAGAAGCCTCCAATCCCAGTGGAACCTGAAACAATTTTTTGGGTTTGTTTTCTTTTGGGAAAGTAGCATGGGGAGGACACACACACCTGTCTCCTTAGCTGCTCCTTTTCTGTGGGATCTGTCGCCTCTTTCTTTTTGGGGGGTCCACCTAGCACAGAGCGAAGTGGGCACTGCCTGTGGCCAGACCGGGTTTGGCTCCATCCTGTGCCCTCCCCTCTGCCGGGAAGGGCTGGCTCCCGCCGTGGCAGCTGTCCTGGGCAGGAGCTGTGTTTGCCATTCGGGCACAGCTGAGCGGGCTGCTGGGGTCTGAGCCAGCAGTGTGAAGTGGCACAACACTCAACAGCCACTTCCACATTTCTCCCTTCTTGTTCTCCCCCAATCAGAGAGGAGTCAGGGAAGTGCTGAGATTTGCTCTTATGAATTTCTTCGGGCGGGAAATGGCAGAGCTGTCAGCTTGTGATGGGGTGGGACGACACTTCTTTGCAAAAAGCCAGAGGATTATTTATCTGAAATCTCATAACTCACTCATTCATACCCTTATTCCCCAACCACAAATAATCACCCCACTCCCATTACACCTCTTCAAACAGCAATTCAGGCTGCTCCATGACAGCAAGGCAGTAACATCCTAATTGCTCTTACATGTGAGGGTAGCTCTAATGGGGTCTGTGGTGGAAAGATGATTTATTTTCCAGTGTTGAAAGCACAGCTGTAAGTACACAGACCTTCTCTGTGCTTTCTCCTGAAACAGCTCCCTTGGCTTCTCAGGTGTCTTGCCACAAGACAGATGAAACCGTTTTCTCCCTCCAAATTAGCAGATTTGCCTGAGAACTGTCATCTGCTCTTGCAAGGCAGTCAGACAAGGAGACATGTTGTGAAGCACTGATGCACTGCACGTTCCCCTTGACTGCTCAAAACACACAGACAAGTATTAAACAGTTTAGGCTCTGGCCCAAGCAGAATCAGCCACTGAGATTGCACCCTGACCCACTCCCAATCTCTGACTTCCCTGTGGCATTTACCTCTTGCTGCCCGACACATCCAGCAGTAAAGTGGGGATGCAGAAATGTCGCTGCAGTCAGAGAGTGAAACCCTGATCTCTCTGAAAGGCACTGGCAGTACATGTAGGGCCTTTGTGAAGAGCTCTGTTAGCCAGGTGCAACCAAAGTGTCTCCTCCCCCTGGAGATGGGGCTGGTGTTTGCAGCGGGAGGGAGAGGGGGGAGGATGACCGGATCTCTCTTTGTGTAGAAAATGGCAGAATTTAAGCTATGCTTGAAATTACTCCAAAAAAGCTTTCTATATGCTTTGATGGGCCACTGAGAGCAAATGGGCAGGAGATACAATTTTATTATGCCCAAAAAATGACACTGGTTAGCTGTTGTGGCACTGGGGTAACTGAAATCCTGTTGGAATAGGCCCTGCTTGTTCTCCAAAGACAAATGTGACGATGTGCTCTTCTTGGGGTAGAGCATAATGGTGAGAGGTTACAGCTCTGACTGTATGATTGCTTTCATGTTATAAAATGAGAAAATGAATGAAAAAACCTCTAACATCCATTAGGGAGAAAATTGGCTGGGAGGTCCACAGGTACAGATAGATTAATCTCCATTTACCTCTCTCAGAAATAGATTCCGTGCCTGTGAACACCAGCCATGTATTTCTCTCTAATCATCCTTTCACAGGCTAGGTCACACCAGCTGTGGTGTGTCTGGGGACAGAACAACTATGAAATCCCAAGCAGCTTTCCCAGCAAGAAGATTGTTTCACAATCAAGCAGCTTCATCATTTTTGCCTCTGTGCTGGGAGATAGTTTGGCCTCGTTCTTCTTATGGCTCTAAGCCCGAGACACATGCAGCTGTGCCCAAGCAAGTCCTTTGTCCAGCAGGATTTGATGATAGCTCATCTCCAGTCCTATGGTGCTGATCTGTGTGGCTACATACAGAAAGGCAGAATATCTACAAACAACACCGAGTATCTAAAAACAATACTGTTATCTTGTCTAAAAATTATATAAAATCTCCAGCAAATTGGATTTCATTGTTGTAACCTGCCTCCTCATTACCTAGAAATTGCCAAAATGTGTCATGCATGACAGTAGGGTTAACCCAAACCAGTTGAACTCTTTTAATAATGGCTCATCTTCCTTTGTAATAGCTGCAAAGACCTGCTTAATGTTCTGTTGTGCTTTTTAACAAGCATCCAGTGTCAATGGGACTTCATTAAAGAGGGTTTTTTTAACTGTACTTCTTGCTCCAATTTGTGTTTTGTAATAATCATGTAGTAATAATAAAGAGGAAAGAAATGTCATGTCCTAAGCCATGAGGGGGGCATGTGTCTAAATAATACAAAGGAAGTGGAGCTGTGCAGCAGCAGGAGAAGGAGGAAAATGCCAGATCCTCCCCACAGTCACTTGGAGGTTACTAGAAATAGGAATAGCTGCATTGGGCCAGAGCAAGACTCCCCTTGCTTGTTATCTCTCGGATGCACAGAGGAAGGACAAAAGAAGCCTCGTGTGTGTGTTCATGTGTGTTATGTGTGTGTCCACAGATGGACTCACACGTGGGTGGGTCACTGTCTGCAGAGGTGCACGGTGGTAGGACAGAGGCAGCAGTCACAAGGTGCAGGAAAGAAAATTCCAATCGGGAAAACTTCTTCGCATCTGGAAGGGCTCGGCACTTAACTGGACCAGGGCCTGAACAATCAGGTTGGGCTGTCTTGCCAGGGATTAAACATGATCACCTCCAGAGGGGTTTTCCGGCCTGAATTATTCTAATTCATGTCTAGGTATGTACATACTCATGCACACTCACATACAGACTTTTAAAACAGATGAAGGTACATATATATGCACGCATGTGGCACATTCCCCCTTCATATTCCGTATGGAAAACTGTAACTTAACCTGTTGCACTGTTGGCTAGTCTTTTCAGGGAAAAGAGAGAAGAACTTTGGGACAGGACTCCCCAAACACATGGGTTCAGCCATGCTATTCATGCAAGTTACTCCTGAGCTGAGTAGGGTTCCTGGCACGGGCCATTCTCAGGAAAAGGTGTGCAAGACCCGTCTTAGAACTGTAATTTAAAGTCAAACCAGGGAAATCGTGCTACAGAGGAGATTACCCGGCTAAGTGACCAGTTAAGCGACTGGATCTTTCCTTTTTGAGTCTGAGCAAGTGTTTGACCAATGGATAAGGATGGATGCTGCGGAACTGGAAGGTCACACACTGGGGAAAATGATGACCTTTCTTCTTAAGGAATGATAGTGTGAAATGAGCACTGTGCATGAGGGAGTGAACGGGCTGCTGTCTCTGAAGTTCTGGTTTTAGTTCTTCCTTTGGATCCTATTACCTTTTGCACAGAAACTTAGTTTATTTCTACATTCTGCTTCAGCCCAGAGCAATTTATAAGTCTAGTTCTTCCCTTCATGAGTGGGTGGGAAGCTTTTATTTCAGAATCCTTCAAATAACCAGATTCAATTTCACCCTCATAAATTTGGTCTCCTACACACATCTCCTTACTAAATAAGCAAATATTTTTCCTAAAACCAGTTTGGCTTATTCCTAGGTTGACCTTTTGTCAACAAAACATGAAGATATTATCATGATTGGAAAAGCTTCTCTCAGGCCTATAAACTGTCAAAGAAAAAGGGGAGAGAGGAGGAAGGAAAGTCTGGGGCTTATAAACCTCATTTTGGAAATGTCAATTGGGCAACCAAATAGCATGAATCATAAAAACAGTGAAAGAGGCAAAAAGACAATGTGTGAACAGTAATTGCAGTGAAAGAGCTGGTAAATCATTATATATTTAACAATCTGTCCATTAGGCTGGGAAACGATATTTCACTTAGTCCCGTGGCACAGCCAGGGGTTTTCCAAGCAGCAGGCTGGGTTCAGCTGGCACAGCTCCTCAGGCCAGGGGTGGCAGGGGGATGACACTGGGCTGCCTTGCAGGGGTCCTCAGCTCGTGTACCATCATGAATGGCTCATGCCAGCTTTGCCAGGAGGGACAGCAGGGATGCAGGGGGTCCCTTCTCCAACCCAAGTGTGGCTGCCAGCCTGGTAGGGAATTTTCATGTGCCACAGGTGAGGGAGAATCTTCTCCCAGGTGCCTGTCACCTTCCTTTGCCAGCAAAATTAAAGCTAATGGATGTTTGCTCTTCAGTCCCCCAACAGGAATTATCTTGGTCAGGAGTGCAAGTCCTGCTGCCTCCTCCAGAAGTCTTCCAGAGGAGCTCCAGACCTCTCCTACCTCTGCTGGTCCCCAGAGGTCCAAGCATATGGGTTTGACCCATGCAGTGGCAGGATTCCCCAAAACAGCCGAAGGCACAAGCTGGTCTCTGTTTTTCCTTTCCTCGTCCATGCCTAGGCAAGGGTGAAGTGAGGAGAGTGATTGGACACAACCTTTTCGAACAAGCTGCTTCATAAACCTAAAGAAAGGCTTTTCCAGAAGCTGAGAGATGTTCTTCCCATGACTTTTAATGTAATTGAGAGGAAAGGCTTGGGGAAGCACAGGAGAAATGGTTCAGTAAACTCCAGAGTGGCATAATCCCTGCTTGGAAAAGCTTGCTACTCATCATACAGGACCTCAGAAGCAGCGGGAAGGGATGACCTGTCTCAATGACCTCTCTTGGATGTGCTTTCCCAGCTGACTCAAACCCTTCTCATCACAGCAGCATGGATTGGGGAACTAGGAAGGATCCACCACCAAAAGAAGTCCCTTTTCAAGGGATTGAGAGGCACTTGCATGCTGACAGAGTTTTCCTAATCAACCACTGACATCAACCTTCTGGATCAACCAGCAACTGCTTTTCCTGTGACACTGACTGGGTAGAGCAAATCAAACACGAAGGCTCGGTGGATAGGACAGTCCAGTCTGGGCTATGACGTCCTGGAGCAGTCTGGGTGTCGCTCTGTTCAGGGAATCATCCTCTCTTGAGCTTTGCCCGTGAGTCGTCCCCTCTCTTCTGGCAGCACAGGCTTGCTCTGCCATATGCACATGTGGGACGTCACCGGCCAAAGCACGGCAAGTTAAGGAGAAGAAATGCGATGAAATTCATTGTGGAGTCAGGTTAGGTCTGTTCCACTACAGAAGTTTCTTCCTTGCAGCAAAGCATCACGAGGAAGAGGCAGCTGGGCAGCCGTGGGGTCAGGCAGGGAGGTGGCTGTTTGAGCTGAAGTTGCTCTGACCTGCTCCCGTCTTTTCCTCCTTGCCTTAGACAAGCTGCATCCCGGTCTAGCCCCTGTGCATCCCCACCAACAGTCACGTCATCAACCTCAAAATGGCACAGGAGAGTTGTTGAAGAACCAAATGCTGCACTAGAGGGTCAAGACAGCACAAAAAGCACACTCAGGACTGGGTGCAGGGCAGATAGTGCCCACTATCGGCTGTGGTCAGTGAGGTCACGGGGGTCCGTCTCTGCTTTGGTGTTCCAGCTTGCCATGCTGGGCGTCTCCCTGCCATCACAGAGGGTAGAGAGGAGGGGGAGATGAGAACACAGTTCTTAACAGATTTAGGGAAATGCTGAAGCTGTAAATCAAGATCTTCAATGCATTTCATCTCCTTCCCTTTCAGGACCCAGCGAGAAAATAAATGCATACCCAGGAAATAAGGAACAGATGCGCAGGCGCATCTTGGGACGCACAATTAACTGGGAAGCAGGCGGGCAGGCGAGAGTAGCAATAAAGGGTAATTAGACCACACAGGCACCACCAGCATGGGACTGTATCTCCAAATATTGCCAACACCCAAAAGGTCCACAGCAAAGTGAGCTCTTCCATTTCTTGCAGTCACGGTCCAAGGCCAGGACGCTGACCACGAGAACCTGATGCTTTGATGACTGGATGGGTAGTGATGCTCCCCAAGAATAAACAATCACTGAGGGAAATGAAATAGAAACAGAGAGAACGCCCTGGTTCCCTCCTTTTGGGGCAAATTCCCTCTTCCCACAGAAACTAAGCTGTGAAACCAGAAAGAAATTAGGGCAGGTATTGGAAAGCCATTGGAACCTAGCTGCTCTTGGGTTCGAGTGTGGCCAGCACGGTCATATTCCACCCTGTATGCAGAAAGGTATTTTTTTTCTACCGAATCTATTGAGTTTGAGACATTTTTCCCTTGTCCCCAGTGCTCCATAAGCCCTTACTCAGCAGTGTCCCAGAGCACCAGCCTGCAATGCCGTGCAGAACACAATCCTGCAATGCCCACAGAAATGAGTACAGCCTCAATGAACTCCTCCAAGGCCAGCAGCAGTCCTTCAGTCCCATGGAGTCTTGAATGGCAGAGCAGAGTTTGACTCTGAATACCTGGAACACCTCAGGACCGTGTGCTTACCATGCTCCCATCTTGCTCTCCTGGTTTCTGCCTTGTAAACGTTAGACCAGCTTGTATGTGCTTTACTCAAAGGTCTGCCCAGCCTTTCCTGAATAAACTGAAGGCATCCTATGGCACAGTCACCACAGTGATTTGTGCTCAGGCCCAGGTAAAAGTGAAGCTCAGCTGTGAGTGCCTGTTCATTCCTTTACACTCCCCAGGTTTGATTGCATGCACCAGACTGTGAATGCAGGAAGGTTATGGTTTGTATTGCACTTTGTACATTTGCTGAGCACTGTTGGATGCCTGGGAACTGCGTGGACTGCGGGCTGGCAAGGACTGTGCTGTGTCAGAGCACAGAGAGATGGCCTAGGGACACCTGAGGTGCTACTGCTGTCAGGAAATGGGAAAAAACAGCGGCACAAACACAGCAGTACCTGCACAGCATTTCTGCTGGAAGGGCAGCTCTGCTTATCGAGCACTGTGGGACAGCTGACCCTCTCAGGTCATCATAGTCCAGCAGAGCTCCCAAAATATCCTCACTGCTCCACTGGGCCATGCTGGCTTCCTCCATACTCAGCCATTCAGGCAGCTTGTTTCCCACCATGCTCAGGGACTGAGATGGCATTTCTTTATCCAGAACCATCTGCACAGTTTCCCCAAGGTGCTGTTTGACATGGGCTTCTGCCCAAGGCCTCACTGCTCCAGAGAAGTGCAAGCTGCTTTCCAGTGAGACCAAAGCATTTGCTTAATATCTGAGCTAATTCCTATGTTTCCCAGATAGGGCAAAGATCAGGCACTTGGAAAAAAATATCTGTGCAAGACCTCGCTCCCAAATTACAAATGACAGAAGCATGCTTTTTCTTTTACCCCTTCCCTCCAACCACAATGCATATTGGTCCTCCTTTGTCTGTCATTTACCTCCCCTGGACCTTGTTTTTTTCAAGTCCTAGTGGCATTCTTTTCTCCTGTCCTGTCCTGTCCTGTCCTGTCCTGTCCTGTCCTGTCCTGTCCTGTCCTGTCCTGTCCTGTCCTGTCCTGTCCTGTCCTGTCCTGTCCTGTCCTGTCCTGTCCTGCCCTGTCCTCTCCTCTCCTCTCCCCTCCCCTCCTCATGCACATTGCACAGATCATCTGCCCACACAGGCAGGAGCTGGGTTTCACCAGGCTTCTCGAGTTATCATGCTCTTTCCTGAGCTGCCTGGAGAACATTCTGGAAGGGCATGGTAGGCTGTCCTTCAGTGGTCAAGCACTTTGCTGGGGTGTTGGTATGAAAGCCTTCGCAAGTCACCAGGAGAAGTCTGAAAGTAGCACCAAGTCATGGAACGTTTGGGCTGGCAGGGACCTTTAAAGGTCACCTAGTCCGACCCCCCTGCAGTGAGCATGGACATCTCCAACTAGCTCAGGTTGCTCAGAGCCTGACTTGGTGCTGGCCATCTTCAGCACAGTGCAGCGTGCAGGCAGGAGGGATGTGGTGCTTTCCATTGTCAGAAGAGCATTTTCCTCCATGTCCTCCAGCCTTTTGCTGCGGGAAATATTTTTTTGTTTCCTCCATGTCTCCAGATCAAAAGGACTATTTCCCCTCCTGCCAAACAGACCATCTTAATGCACATGCATGTGGTCTCAAAAGTCACTTCCCTGAGCAGCCTGCTCTGGTGAGTCTCCCTCTTTCATCACAAGAATGGAAGAGACCTGGGCTGTATCTAGTCCTTTGCTGTCACAGGCAAAGGCCATAAAGTCCTGTGCAGAGACTCACCCTTAGCTCCGTGGAGCTGCTCCGGGGAATGTTTGGTTAACAAGAGTAATATTTATGTTCAGCATGAATGAGAATCAAACATCAAGCACAGGTTTCAGTTCTGGTTTGGCATTTCCTGAGCGAAACCCCAACAACATATGAAATCTTTAAACCTTCGGGTTTGCGTTTCACACTCTCTCTCTCGTGTGAGTGTGTGCCTCCAGCCAGGCTATCGTGGTATTCTGCAGTGTGGCAATAACAGGCTTGCATTTAGCTGAGAGACCCTGCTCCCCTGCATCACCCACCGAGTGGGTCCCTAGGGGCACGACAGGCTACGGAAAGGCTTCTAGAAATCACCCTGAGCTCCTGCTGAGAAGCAGCCACCTCTGAACATATTGCAGCACTCACTGAATGGCTTCCAACAATGTGAGAGCTTCATTTGTGAGACTCCTAAGGAAATTGCATCCAGTTGTCATTGCAAAAGAGGGAATTTAAGGCATGCACAATGTAATTATTCCCACTGGGAACTGCCAAAAACAACAGGGTGGCACCCCATTGCTGGGGATGGGGGGGCAGAGGAGCGGGGGAGAAGCTGTAGAATATCTCCTGCTGTGTGTGGCCAGGACTTTGATGTCCTATCTCCTCTGAGCACAGCCCATCCCCAGAGCCTCTCAGGCCCTCCCAGTGCCACAGGAGAGCACCAACAGGGCTGGAGGCAGAGGTGAGCCCCACCAAGAAGCCACAAGCTGTTTGGCTGCCTCCTGTGGGAGCAGGGACCTGTACTCTGGCAGAAACAGATACCTCGGGCTAAGGCCACCAGCAAACAGTTTGGAAGGTCAAAATTTCATTTACAACAAGTTGTCAGCAAATCACCTTAGATCCAAGTAGGCATTTAGGTACTGAGATCTCGATTTAACAGGAAATTGGATCTCTAAACATTTTTGAGGATCTGTGTGTAAAATGAGACTAACAGCGCCTCAGATTTTGAGGAAGATATTTCTGAGGTGGCAGAAGCTCTGCCTGGTGAGGTGGGCAGCACTGGCACACACAGAGGGGCACTGCTCTCCTTCACCAGGCGCTCCCCAGCCAGGACTAGTGCAGGAGGCTCCGTGCCACCCCTGCTGCTGCCCTGCCACCCGGAGCACTTCCTGCCAGTGCTCACAAGCCACAGGGCCTCGGGTGGCTCGCTGCTTCTGCAGAGGTCCTGATGCAATGAGCCCCAGACAGCCGTCGCCGGGTTGGCAGGCTGGAAAGGCCAGGGACAGCACACATCTGTAAGCTGTCCCAAGCTTCCCCACCACCCTCTGGGCTCTGCAAAACATCTTCAATTGTCACCAGAGTTTGAAAAAACCCGGGAAGCAACACCTGGATCAAATCTAGGCTTCATTAATCTGTAAAATGTCCTTTTTTCTCTACCCAAGCTCTTCTCCTCCCAGTGTACAAAGCAAAACATAGCGAAGAGCTCTGGGGGAGGCTGGGCCTGGAAGAGGCTCAAAAGAACCTAATCTCATTCTTCTGTGTATGTTTTTGCTTTGTAAAGACTTTTGTATACGTTGTTGCTCCAGATGTCAGCAGCAGAAGGGAGCAGTCGAGCTGCAGGCGACAGAGCAGCCACGGGAGAAGGATGTCATGGACACACTGCCCTTCCAGGGGGCATCCCGGCAAAGGTGGCACCGCCCTCACTGTCCCCTCGGCAGCACCCAGCTCCGCTGGCCTTTGCAAGCCTCTTCCCAGTGCTGACCCTGCTGGTTTGAAAGACAGCCTGGCCACTGCTGTTAACAGCAGCTATGTCTCCTCTGCTCTCCCATGAGGAGAACAGCTCAAGGGAAACCACTGGATGGGTCCGAGCAACGGCTGGAGCTGGATGTCACGGGCGTGACATTGTCCTGCCAGCTGCCGAAATGCAGGAAGCGTCCACAAATAAGCGGCTGTGCAGTGAAATGGCCAAAGCCCACGTTGATTAATCTCCAGCATCGGCTCTAGATTACAGTAGTTGTTTTGATCTGTGTGTTAAATAACACCAGTGCCTTACTGGATGTACATTTGCAGAGGTTTAACAGCAATTAAATGCATATGTATCTCTTGAATGGGAGCTGAGCTTCACTGAATATGGTTTCAATAATCAAGTGGTATTTTGTTTACATGCTGTAATTATGATATTAAAATCTGTACCTAAACCTCACTGGAGACAGAGATTTTTTAATCATGGCAGCCTTTGCAATGGACAGCCAGATGCAGAGGTAAAAAGTGACAAGATGGATGTGGGGTGAGCACTCATAAGACTACCCAACGCCACAAACACAGCTGAGTGGGGTTCCTGGCATCCAGCAAGATGGGCACGGCTTCCAGCTCTTCAGCTGAAAGCTACTGGATGGCTCGCTGGAATCCCTGAAAGATGGGCACCAACAGGAGACTTATTTGGGATGCTCTGTCTCCCAACAGGCTCACAAGATGGATGAAGTATTTATCCTTACAACTGTGGCTGGAAGATCCACACAGCTCGGGCTCACATTTAGCATGAAGATTATGCTCCACTCAAATGATAGGATGTAGGAATGCCACTTCTTAGCCCTTTAAATTTGTCTAGGCCTGCTAGGTAGGGCTCAGAGTTGCACAGGGGAATTTACCATTTGGAGTAAAGCTTTCTGGAGAAGCAGAACCATAAATCAAACACAAGGTACTCGATACCATCTCTGGCTCAAAAGCCTTCAGCGCTTTCCCTCTCTGGATCTGTATCTCTCTCCTTGTGCTGTCTTCTCAACCTGCAGTGTCAGCTTTCGGAGAAAGGTGCTCGGTTGATACTGAATGCTTGACCCAGAGATTTTGCCTAACAAGCCATAGCCAGTGCCCCAGTGAGGACATATCCAGCACATTTAGCCCAGGAGATAATCAGTAAGAGGTGGCGAGGAGAAGTATTTGAGATCTTATATTTTCTCTCAGTTGGGAATGTGGACAACCCTGCCCCACTCCATGGCAAAGTCAGATCATGATGGTGGGAACGAACCTCCATCTGCCCACTGGAACTGCGAGAAAGAGCTCAATGCAGACAAGTAAAGGTGAAAAGAAGTTGTGTTTTCATGCTTTTCATCTTTCCACCTCACAGCCCATGCTTTTCCCTGCCACCTCCCACTAGCACCCCAACTACACTGCAGGAAGGAGTGACTGTAGACTGCCTGGTTGGGATGTCCTCCTGCAGCCTCAGTCGAGGGATTTGGTGGGGAAGGTCAATATCTAAGTAGTAAGTGAGGGCAGAAGCTCTGGACAAAGCCCCTGCATGGGCCCAGGCAGTGTAGGTGCATTCTGTGCCTGCCCACAGCACCATCACAGCCGGTGCCCGGTCAGATCCTGCCCAGAACATGCCAACCTTGCCATGGCAGTAAGCTGGACACCACGGCCCAGGCTCTTTGGGCTGCTTTCCACAACCAGCTGAGCAGGATCCAAATGACTGCTCTTCTCTTTAAAATCTGTGGCCACAAAGGAGAGTTAATTTCTTTGTCATGTGTTGAGTTGATGAATTTCCTCCAAGCAGAGGAGCTGCGGGAAGAGAAACAGTCAGGGGCTGAGATTAAACGGTACCTCCAGTCCTAAAAGCGAAGCAGATTTGCCTGTAGTGAGTTCTCCTTTCCAAAAGCCGTGCCTGGATAATCTCAGTCTCTACCTAAGAGATAGCAGAGCTGTCAGGACATACTGCATGCGGCCACACAAGAAAACACAGACGTGACCCCTTGGCTCTTAGGAACAAATGTAAGGGGGAGGGGAGAAAAGAACTAGCAGGGCAAAGAAAGCTACAAGACCCAAATTCATACAGCAAACAAATGTAAGAGCTTCTATTTTTACTCAGTAATCTACACGTCTGGCCACCTTCCTATTTCTTCCATTTTTAATCTACAACAAATATCTCTGAACTGTGCTGAGACAATAAATCTGGGGCCCTTTGAAGACCTCGGGCGGCAGTGCAACAACAATACACTTAATAAACTAAACATTTTAGAGATTCATTTCCCCTTTGATCTGCAGCATGGTACCCCCACTGCACACCCCAACGCACGTGCACGTCCTGCTGAACCCACCAGGCCATGGGAGGTTGTTCCCCCACCACTGGTGATGGACACGAGAGAGGTCGTGGATGGCTGTAACACACAACGTGCACCCGCTCAGGGATGCACATGCGAGCAAAGCTCTTTTGGTAAAAGGACACCGTCGGAGATGTGACCACTCCAGCGCTGGTAAACAGCAGAATTTAAGGTCACAGTGGCAGAATTAATTGTTCAATGGTAGGGGCAGGAAGTGGTTATAAGCAACAGGGTTTGTTTGTTTTTAAAGCACAGTGAGAGAAGAGGAAAGGAGCTTTATTGCATGATATCTTCCTTGTACCCGCAGGAACCTCAGCAGGGTCGTGTCCATGAGATCCACTCTGCAGCCTTCAGCCCCTGAACTAGCAGAGTGAGTGAGGGCAATAGCTATTTGTCATCCTTTGTGTAAGCCTGCACTGGACACTTCGCCTGTGGGGTTCACAGAAAATTGTTGACAGTGGAAAAATAATGAGGCACTGATCACTTCACCACTCTAGTGGCTGTATAGCTGAGTCCACCATGGCCTCCCACAGCCATTGAGCGGAGGGGATGCAAAGCATTTATAAACGGCGCATTACTCGCCAGTGCGTCACCCACTTAATTCCCAAACACAGCTCCCCTGGGCCACCAAAATTGCTGTAGATTAGTGAGCAAATGGGATCTCTAAGCGCAGCAATTTGGGGCAAGAAATAAAAAAATCCACTGCTCAAAGAAAGAGAGGGAAATCTGGCTGTGAGAGGCATGCACGGCCCAGGCTCGCATTTCCTGGTCACAGAAACGTGAAGGCCCTATTTCATCAGCTCAGTCTCCAGGAGACAATACTCACAGGGCTCTGTCACAACAGGCCAGGGCGATCGATCCTACTGAGCCAGAATAGAGGTGGTCACGTCTGGAGACACCCTGGCCTCTTCTCTGAGGACTCTCAACCAAGGGGCAACCTGGATCAAACCAGACTTACATGAACTGATAGGATCAGAGTAGGATTGAGGAGATCCATGGGCGTGTCACCTACGCTGCAAACAGATCAGCTACAGCACTTGCTGTGTGATGCACATGTTGGAGATGTTAAATCCTGGGGAACAGACAGAAGGTTGCTGCCTGTCATTCTTGCTCATTTTCTGGATAATCCAGCCGCTTGCTACCCTGCCATTGTGCAAGCATCAATTCAAACTCCAGGATATCAACTTCTACTGCTTTTCTGGATTCATTCCTGACACCTATGCCCAAAATGGTTGAGCTGTCACCAGGAGGTTTCCCCTCACTTAACTGATTCTGGGGGAGAGCTGCACCAGGCAGCTGTGGGGCCAGGAGAGCAGGGCAGTAGCTGCAGAATATTGAATCCACAGCATCCTCCAGCCCCTGCCCTCCAGAAACCAAAGGGAGGACAAAACCCAATCGTTTGACACAAATTAATTTCCTGCAAAGACTTCAGAGTGAGTTGAAAGCACACGCGAGTGCACACACGCAGAGCCCAGGCCCTGAAACCCGACCCGGTGCAAGCTGCAGCGAGCCAGCCTGACACGGAGGGAGCCGGGAAGCTCTCCATCCCTGCGGGAGGCGGATGCGAGCTGTGCTGCCCCTCACTGGTTTGAGTCGGCAAGCGGAGGGAAGCGCCAGTGTTTGCACAGATGCAGGTCTGTGTCACAGGCAGAGAAAAACGCTGATCCTCCGCTGCCCACTGTGGATCCCTCCATAATAATTTTCCAGGCTCCTTTTAGCCATCTTGGAAGGGCTTGTTCTCCAGCTGCCTCTCAGGCCCCTCTCACGCTAGGTCTTCTAACCATGAGAATTGTCAAAGCCAAGCTTCAGGCAATTCTCCCAACCAAAATCAGAAGATCCTTCTTAAAATGTAAGATTTCTTTTTAAAGGATTGAGGTCTTCGGTTTGCTTTCTTGCTGTGAAGGCTACGCGCAAGCTTTCCTCTCCCCTCAGGAGCCCTGTTGTCATTGCTTTGAGGACGTGAGAGATGAGAGCCACGTGTAAGCTCAGCACTCCAGGAGCTGGAGCTTCAAGAGTATTCAAATGGCAAACCCCGAGGAGAGGGGGTAAGTTTGTCTCTGGTGTCTCAGATCCCACACAGGGGCTGGTTGTACAGTGCCTGGGAGTGGGTGGGGATGTTCCCCCAAACAATTCATTCTGCTTTCAGACAGTTCACATGGAGAATAACTATGGGACTAAACACTGGCTACACGCTCTGTACAGCATAGAATTTAGGGGTCAGAGGAGCTCAGAAATGAGGGCTGGAAAAGACTGCAGGAGGTTGTTCAGTCCATCACCAGTCCCAAGAGTGCCTCAGCTATCGTTGCACTGCTTCTTACGTGTTTTCCCAACCCCTCCTTTGAGATACATCCACCAATGGATTTCCACCACTCTTTTGTCCATTAGCAGGGGTGACCTAGGACAGGTTTAACAACTCAGGCAGGGAACAGAGAAGGTAAACCCTGGAGTAACTTTACTTTCCAGGATGACAGAAGTGAAGAAAGTCAAACAGAAGCAGGGAGATGGATGGGAAAGCTGAGAAGAGCCACAAAAAACTGCCATGATTTTGAATTTTGTCTCCTTCCACCTTCCAAGAGCTACAAAAAGCCCAATCCTCCTCTCACCACATCTGGGGGCCCAAAAGGCTTCCAGATGGTCGACAAAAGAAGAGTCAGAGCCACGTCAGCACCGCATGAGGTCACATCACCCCTGGGAGGTGATGCGTGAGACCGTGACTGTGAAATCCCCATCTTCGTCGCAAGCCAGCGCTGACCCCAGGAGTAAGGTCACGTTGGGGAAGGTAGGTCCCTGGTAGTGGCACTGCTCTCTCCCATCCACACAGCCTCTCGAGGCTGTCAGGTGCTGGTGGTGCCCATGCCAGGGCCTCAGTGCTGCAGCAGCTCTCCAGCAGCTGGCTCATTGCTGCCGTGCAAGGTTCCAAGCCTGTAACAGCCTCGTAATAGCAGAGCAGCTCCACTCGGTACAAGTCAACATTACCACTGCTGTTGATCTTGGGGTATTATTTATCCATCTTCCGAGCCATAAATTTCCTTCCTGGACTCCGTGACTTGCTTTATAACCGTGCTCTTTGCGCTGAGACTGCAAAGCCCTAGGGACAAGACCTTTGCCTCCACACTTTCTATTTAGGGCCATGCAGCTTTATGACACTAACAGAAAGAGTAACTTCCCAGATGACTTTTCAGCCATCACAGAAGTTTTTTGAAATGCTACTTTTTTGGCTAATCAGAAGGTCACCGATAAGAGTAGAGATAAGTCTCAAGCCCAAGCTATTACCACACGGGGAGGAGGAGATCCTGGTAGCTTGCTTGCAAACATGACCTGCAACAGAGCATAACTCTTTCCCATGTTCTCCCGCATGGATCAGCATGAAATTCCCCCCCAGAGTCTCATTACTTGGCTGCTGTCTCCAAGTTTGAAGCCTTTAAGGAGGTGAGTAGCCCCACTACATTATCACTGGAGGGTCAGCTGCCTGCACAGTCTCTGCACCAAGCTTTGGGAGCTCAGGGGAGACCAGGGTTTGCACTGCACAGGTTTGTTGGTGTTTGGCTCTCAGAGAGGCTCGGAGCTCGCCAGCCTCCGGGCTTGTGCATCAGGACCAGCATCAGTTGACTCAAGCTCCAATCCTCATCCCAAAGTCAGTCATCCCCACCAGCCTCCTTGCTCTGGACCTCTGCAAGGGTCGATTTTCACTGGGGTGAGGGAACCTCAACAATGCTTTCCATCCCTGCCTGCCTCAGCTTGGAGGGGTTCCTTGAGCGCACCATGAAAGGGGAGGCACATCTGGGCTGGATTACGGGGTGGTGCAGTGGCTTTTACAGCTACAGATTCCTGCATATGTTTCTGAGCAGGACATACATGCTCATCGATCAGAATGCAGAGAGCCCCCAGGGTTGAGGGCCCTCATTTATATGCGTCATTCTAGGTTGCCCCCTCTTTGGAGGGGCTCAGCTATGGACACCTTGGCAGGCTGGGGTCAGTGGGAGGAGGTGCTCTGGCCGATGCTGTGGCTGATGCTTTCCCACTGGGCACAGAGAATTGCTTTCTTTTGAGAACAGAGGCCAAGCAAGGCAATCATTTACACCATTGAGAAGTGGGTGTAACACCGCAATTTACTGGCATATTCCAGCCACATAGGCAGTGGCTTCGCATGGATAAGGAGAGCTGTGAAGAAAACAAGGGAGGAGGCAATGAGGCTGAGAGTAAATCCACAGAGATCAATAATGTTACATTAGATTTATGCCAGTTAGTTGTGGTCTGCTCTCTGCAGCACTGGTTTATCACAGTTCCAGATTTTATGCCACGGTCACTGCAAGCGGGATCTGTCCCCTGAGGTTTTAGAAATAACCTCTTTCTCTCAAAACTCTTTTCTTTAGCTGTCTGTGGGCTGAGAGAAAGAGACAATGATGTGTGGATGGAAAAACAACAAAAAAAAGAACTAAATTAAAATTAAAACGCAGCAAGGCTCCAAAGAATTTACAGATGTCTCTCCTCTCCTTCCCCCCCTCCCACTTCTCCGTGGTCAGCTGTAAATATTTATCTGGCAGGCTGCAGTGAAAGGCATGGCCCAAAACACTTAATCACAATTCCAGCATGGCTGCTCTCCAGAGCACCCCAAACTTGAGGGACGGTGTTTTTTTTCTGCAGCATTGTTAGAGGAAGGTACTTCTGTCCTTATGCAGGCAAACAAGCACCTTCCAAAGCAATTCATAACATCTCCAGCATGGGCTGCTGGCTGCTTTGTTTGTCTTCTTCCTTGGATCTTTTTTCTTTTTAAAGGGTCTGATTTTCTTTTTTAGCCTGAGTGGTGAAGATGGGCAAGCCCTGTCACCCCACTGTCAGCAGCAACCTGGTGCTGATGGACAGGCAGAAGTGGAGTTGAAGTTGGACTGGATCAGTGAGGAGGTTTGGGAAATCTTCCCCAGAATCAAAGGAATCATTATATTTCTATATTTCACCCCAAACTGTTCCACAAGTATTGATGAGACCTGACCCCATCTCCCCTGTCAAGGGTGGCTGTCTCCAGGGTGGAGCCTCGGCAGCTTCCATGGGTCGCTCAGCAGAAATCTGGGACAAGTGGAAGCACTGCTAGAGGCTGGCAATTGTAGGGGCTTTGCTTTTGAGGATGCCCAGCAAGAAACATTGTTGTCACAGGGATTGCTGGGCAGCAATAGGTACCTGCAAAATCAGGAGCAAAAACCATGGGAACGGGGACTTGCAAGCCTCACTCCCTGGTTTTCACTTTCGCAGCAAGTCTGGCCTTCTGACGGATCTCCCTGCAAGGATATTGGGAATATTTCCCCGTCTTCGGCTGCGCTGTTCCTCCCCACACACAACCCTTACACAGGGCTCTAAACCCTGTATATTTACATTATTCCACCTCCTGATGGCTCACTCTCCAGTTTGATACGGAGGAGCTGGAGGAGGAGAAAGGACCATAACACACCAGGCTGTGGCTCCTGTGGAGCACACCCTCAGGGCTTCCCTCTGAGTTTGCTCCAGCCCCACAGCCAGAGGCTGGAGCACATAAAGAGGCAGCCAAGGTTCACTTTGTGTCCCAGCTTCCAGCCTCCCCAGCCGATGCGTGGCAGAGTCTTCCTTGGGAGAAGAAATTAAATGTCCCACCGAAAGCTCGGTTGCTACTTCACCGTAGTGATTATTGCCTCAGTTTCCAGCTGAAACATGAACGTATTTTGTTTTTACAGTTCTGTGCTATTTTCTGCAGGGAGTGGCACACTTTGGCCAAGCAGAGCCATGCATGACATCATATTTTCTTATTGGCCTTTATTGCACTGCAATTGCCTCACCAGTTATTGCCACTTATTGCCAAGTAGCTGTTTCACCACCTGATTATTTATCAGCCTGCCTTTATGCCTTCCTGGGCATTGAGATTCATTTCACTTTCTCCCTCCTCCTTGCCAACGTTTCCAGCAGAAATGATGCTTTGTCAGCACGTCTGCAAACGCGTAGATTTCCTTGAAAAGGCAAGTCCACTACTTGCTCATTTAGAGCAGGTGATCAGTAACCACACCGATAAATTGGTCTGAGGTTCATCTGTTATCCTGTCAGGGGCTGTAGCAATTTTTAACAGACGCAGAGCCTAGAGAACTGTTAAAGGCCCCTCCCTGTAAATATAAATATATGATAATCCCAACTTCCTTCAAGAAATAAACTCCCTTCTCTGCTGTAATTTTTGTGACCTTGCCATTACAATGCAAAGGGTACATGAAAATGCAAACCAGCTAAATCCAAAAGGTTTCAAAATCCAGAGTAACCAGAGTTCCAGCTGCACAGTTTTTAATCTATTTTTTAGGCCAGTGCTGTGAGATTTGAGGCCCTCTTTGATATTTTGAAATCTCTGGGGCTGCTAGTACTGTAGCAGTTAACTGTGTGCACTGACACCAACTGCAGCATCACCAGGGGGCTGCGGGATGCTCTGGGAACAGCATGTCCTCCTAAGGCAGGCTTTTCCAAAGGGCTCTGTTTTCTTTGCCCAAAATGGACTGCTGGGTTTTTATTGCCTGTAGGGCACTGTACCACGAGAGATTTCCAATCTCCCTAGCACTGCCGTTCTTTGAGCCCACCCCACCGACTACCCAGCATCACATCCCAAAATCCCTGAAAGTGCCAGGCTCACCTTTTCCCCTTGCGGTGTAATAAACGGCAAGGCGCAGGGGCACATGGGGAAAGGCTGTTTTTATGGCAGGGTGCCTGGGGCCCCGGACAGGACAGGGTGAAGGTGAGGGGTGGCTTTGCATTACGACCCCTGAGGACAGCCCCAGCAGTGGCAGGCACTGCCTTGGCAGAGGATGGGACAGAGCGGTGCTCTGTGTGCCCGCGCAAGCAGGACCTGCTCGTGCTCCATGGGGTTAACACGGCATTGAGTTCACCCAGCTGTAATTCCCATCATCTGTCAGTAGCTGGTCCTCATGTGCAGCAGTCAGGCACTCGGGGTGGCTGCTTCATCCATCGGTCCCCGGTCCATCGGGACAGCCAGGTACTGCTGCCTTCATACGGCTGAGGCAGAGACCATGGCAGGGTGGGGAGGGCGTGTGGGCAGAGAAATATTCTCCATACTGCAACTGCTGCCAGGCTGACAGCAGCAGCCAGAGCCGGGTTTTCCCACGGTTCCTTCACCTTCCTGTCAGCGCTGAGGGTGAGGTGCCAGCCTGGCCCCGGCTGCTGGCCGGCTCTCAAGGGGTAGGGAAGCGGTAGGGGCTGCCTGGGCTCAGCTGGAGCTTCTCTGACCCAGACATCAAGCACGATGCCGTTTTGGCAATGCACTTTATCCTCCTGTTTTGCGAGCCAAGAGTTTATAAACCCACAGGGAGAAGAACCTCTTCTTCCTCTCAGGCACCACCAGTCCTGCTTTTGGCTGCAGGCACTTCTTTGCTGCACGCCCCTGAGCTACAAATGGGTATCTGCTGCCACTCTTTCTCTTGGCTTTTCAATGGAAAAAAAGGAAAGAGAAATCAAGCAGATCTTTGCTGTTTGCTTTTCCTCTTCAGGAGCTGATTACACAATGGCAACAGCAGTTTGTCAGCCTGGCCAGTGCCACCCTCCTGCCTGCCCCTGTTTCGCCCCAGAATCAGCAAAGTGGCTGCTCCAGGTAAGTCCCTGAGAAGCAGGAGGCTCATGTTGCCTGCAGGCACCATGGGGATCTGCTAACTGGAAGGCAGCTCTGCATGTTCCACCATCTTCCAGGGACATCTTGGGTTCAGGGTCACATCAGCTCAGGCACATCCCCATCTGCCTGGCACCGGTCTCAGGGTCTTTCTGCTGTTCACAGGTGCAGGGGCAAGTCTGTGCTGGCAGCTGTGGTGGGACATCGGGACACAGCATCGAAGAGAAATGGAACCTTCCTTCTGATCCCACCACGAAGGGAGTCCCCACCACAGCTGCACATCCCCAACAGCCTGGCCCAGCCAAGATCATGACATGAAAGGATGACTTGAGCTACACTGTATTTCCATCCCTGCTCTTCCTGTCACAAGCCCAAGAAGCCCAAATTATTTACCTGATACAGAGGAGGCAATGGAGTGATTCAGAGATCAAGAAACTTTTCATTTCTCAGAGGGAAGAAAAATACTCCTCCTTTGCAGTAAGTAAATTGTTTGGCAGTGCCAGCACCAGGACAAAATGGGTTGTTCTCCTGGTTGGTGCAGGATTGTCAAGGCCAGGCCACCAGTGAGCTCAGCCATCAGGCAGAGGCAGCGCTGGCATCTCCAAAGCCTGATGGGGGCTTCCAACCTGTACAAGTCTTAGAAGATTAATTTCTGAGTGGCTCTTGTAAGGAAAGGGCTAAAACCTTGCCAAGCAGCTGCCAGATGCCATGGGAAGGTGAGATAAGGAGTTACCCAGTCTGTGGTACCCAGCCTCTTACAGTGGCAAGCAACCACGCAGCAAGTGACCCCAACTGAGAAGCCCAAAGTCTCTGGTTCATGTCCAGAGCACTTCCATGCACGCTGCAACGAGCCCAAGAGCCTTGGTCAGACTCACCTCCACAGAGCAGCAGCATCACTCACCGAGCAAAGGCCTGGTCATGCAGGAAGCCCTTGGCAGCATCCCCAGCTCAGCACCGGGAGGTGCCTTTGATGGGCTTCCCTGAAGTCCTGGGTCCAGAACATAGGAGCTTGATGGAGCAGCTCTTGCCCTCTCCTGGCCTGCATTCCCTCATGAGTGAGGCTCGAGAGGTATGGAGGGACTCTCAGGCCTCACCCTGCACACCCTGGACAGGGCTGCAGTTCTGGTTCCTGTAGCCCAACCCGGTGCTGGGCAAAGCCACTCAACTGCCCCAGCTCCCCACCCTGCTGAAGAACAGCTGTGACACCCTCGTTGAAGGAGCAATGGGAAGTGTGAAGCCTCTCTAAATACCTTGTTCATGGTGTTTAGACAGCACTGCCTATGGGCCAAGGCACAAAGAGATTGGATTCCCATGGCCACAAATGATAGAACATGTTCTTCTTTCAGCTGGTGCTTCAGATGATCCCAGTCACCTGGGAACAATTGTGGTGGTTAACCACTCTGCAGTATCCACCTCAAGTACCCCGGTTAGTGCAGACACTTCTGCCACCTGCTTCCCTTTCCACTTCAGCCACAGCTGAAAGTCTTCGTGCAACCAACAATTTCTCTAAGGACCTACTTGCTTACTCTGTTCTGCATTTCAGCTCCAAAGGGAGGATCTTTCCTCTGTGCAGTACCAGTGGGGTTCCAAAACAGCTGGAAAATTCCGTATTTTGGTGTGCACGAGTAAAATCCTATTTACCTCAAATATTGTGCTGTCTCCCAGGGGCAATCATAAGGCTACAGTTGTAGAACACCACAGTAATGAAAGCCCCAGAAATACCACTGGAGAGGGAAAGGTCAGGTGATTTAATAGGAACCATACGTGCTGCTCGGAGTCTTCTGAGTAACCCAGCTTCTGCATGTCCTCGCTGCATTACAGACGTGATGCATCGTCTCCCCTTTCCTTGGCTTCGTTACGGGGAACGAATCTCCCCCGAGACCCTAATTGCTTCAAATGCTCTCTGCTCTATTTATATTTGATTTTACCCAGTGGTTTCAAGCAATACTGATCCTGAATGACTGTTGATCTAGGGCTGTACCCTGGCTGACATCTGCTTTGAAGGAGTTGTGTGTCTGTTTGAGTAACGTTACACAGGGCAGAGAGGACTCTGCTCTTCAATTACAGGCTTTATAACGATCCAGTCAATATAATGGTTTTCTTCACAGACAGAGCCATGTGACCACAATGGTTTTCATATCTGTGGACTTAGTTTCAGGCTAATGTGTATCTTTCCCCTGTCTTTGTGTGGGGTCCTTGCCTCAGCTGCTCCCTGCCTCGGTTTCCCCCTCACAAGCTGGCCATAGCTCCCCTCACTTGGGCCAAAGCGCTGCTGAAACCTTGATAACCCACCCTGCCCTGTCTGAAAAGAGACCTTTCCTGCCCTGCCTGGTGGAAATAACTGCAGCAGGCCCCACTGCTGGCAGCCCTGGCATCCAGAGGTCAGCAGAGAGGGGGAGGAACATTTGTTCCCTCTCAGTGCACACAGACCTGCTTCATGGCCCGGGCAAAGCGGTGCCTTCCCTCTGCTGCCGCAAGGACGGAGGCACGGCTCGGTCTGTGTGGTAGTGGAGGGTGGGGGGCAGGAGGAGCACAGAAAGCAGACAGATGGCTACACAGCCAGCCCAGCTATTACCGGAATAAATTGGGTAAATCACAGGCTAAGCAGTTGCTCTCCCTGCGGTAGAAGAGGATCTGACACTGTGATTGAAAATTAGCAGCATCTCAGAGGCAATCATGGCTGGGAAGCTTGCTGTGCTGGGAAGCTCCGCTCAGCCGGGTGTTGCACTTGGACTGTGTTATTACTGCACCTTAAACCACAAGAACAAAATGTTTGGGACATGCTAATGACACCAGGAGAAACAGAAGCATTTTGATTTGGTAGTAATTGTAGTAATTATTTGCTACCAGGGCAGACATGAACACAATATAATGGGTCTGATTATTTATCAGCATTCAACACCAGAAAGAAAACAATGCTGGTAAATAGCAGAGGGTTTATTTTGGGGAACTGTTTAAAGCCAAGAAAGGACAAAACATCTCTGTTCAAAACAGGGCCTGTGGAGGCTCTGTGGCAAAGATCTGAAAAAGGCTTTCAGGATTCGCAAGAGCTGTATATGATTGAGGTCTGGCCCTGATGTGTTTGGCTTGGTGGCGCTGCCAAGGCCAGGTTTGCTGAGCAGCCTGCCCTTGGGCAAGACCCTGACCAACATACTGCCAGATGTCACCCGCTGGCAATGAAACCACCCAGGGTAGAACACTCTGGCAACCCATTTTGGAAAAACTTGGCAAAGAAGCTTCAAACACTTGCAGGAGCATCACAAATGAGAGCTGTAGGCACACCAGGACAGGTCTTACACCAGCAATACTCACCGTCCCTCAGTGGGCAGCAAAGGCCTGTGGCACGCCCTGCTGTAGCCTTCCAGCATGCTCCCAGGCCACTCTAGACCAAGGACAGATGCTGACCAGCCTGCCTTGGAGTGTCTACAGCACATGCCAGGGCAAGGTAGACATTGCTCCTAGGGTAGAAAACAACTTTCCTCCCATTGCAGCTGGCAACCACTTTCCTTTCAAAGGGGCTTTGTTGTCTCCTTTCACCTCCCCACTTGGCATCCAGCTCCCACGGCACTTTCAGTTCCTCCGTTCATCCAACCTCAGAGCTACTCTGCTGTGAGCACATCAGACAGGAACATGCAGTCAATGCTGGCCAGCCCACTAACAGTCCCAGCTATTATTACAGCGGGCACTGATGTGAGCAGCCACAAAAGCAAACAGATCTTTGGGCTCCTCATGTGTCCAGAGCTGCCTGCACATCCTGCCCCGGGTTAACTGAAAACATGTGGTCAGGTCCTGCCAGGCTGGCGTGCAGCTACAGCCAGAGCGAGCTCTCAAAGCATCTACAACTTCTGCTTCCTCACCCCTTTGCTTGAATAAGCCCACTGAAATTTAGCTCAGGAAATGGTGAGATACCAACATGCTAAAATGTTCTTGTCATCGCTGATGTTACTTCTGCAGAGCCTTGCTGCTTCAGCTGCATCCTCTTTGGCTTGCTGGGTTGAGGTTTACCACGTGAGGGTTGCCAATCACTGGAGGACGCTTGCCCTTGCTTTCCCAACATGTTCCTAAATTTCAAAAGATTATTACATGCATAACATACCCATCATAAGCCTGCAGCAGTGCTCAAACCAAACTCACTTTGTTCCTATGACACGTGAACACTGGCCTGCCACCCAGGACAGACCTCACACGCTTCAGAAACCTGAGCCTGAGCTATGCCTTGGTGACCAACCTCCGTACACAGCGACCATGGATGATTCAGGCTCAGCCTGGCTGTGCCAAGGGACGTGATGGATGCCAGACAGCCCTGCTGACCCAGGGTTCTCCTAGCAGGCCCCAGCACCCACACTCTGAGGGCAGAGAGGATCTGTAGGATGCCCAATTGCAGCCATGCAGATAGGTCAGCGAGCGGCCCAGATTTCAAGCACTCCCTGCCTAGCAGTGCAGTAGGTGAGTGGGGTCACCCCTGGGCTCGCCATCAAACACAGGAGGGCCAGGTCACCACGGAGGCCTCCACATGGAGAAAGTCTTGGAAGTGTAACGGCAATGAACATGCATACAAGGCAATGTTGGCATGGCAGGGCCGGTTACTGGTGCCTGTTTGGAGCTATTGGCCCACCTTGAACCCTGGCAGGAGCAGACCCTGCCACTGAAGAAGCACAAGAGATGGGACTGGCACAGTAACCTACCCCAGAAACTGCCCCTATGTCACCACCCTCCTCAACCAGAGGTGGCATTTGCGCATGTAGTTTCCTAGGGAGTATTTTTTCTTTTTTCTTCTTTCTTTCACGTCTGTAGCCGCGTAAATACCAAGCAGCCACAGCGTCCTGTGGCACAGGGTTCCCCAGTGCAACCCCACACTCTGTGCAGATCCACCTCCAGTTGCTTGCTTTGAACCTGCCACCTGCTACTTTTATTTGATGTCCCTGAAGTTCTTGTCTGAGAAGCAACAGAATACAATCACACGCTAATTCGTATTGAGGTCGCTTTGTCTTGAGGCACTGGTGTCCAAGTGCCTGCTTCTTTCTAATTCAATGGTGAAAGCTCCCAAGAGCCTCAAGGGCACAGATCAGGCATTGGCAATTTTTTTCTCTGCTTTTCCAATTATTACTGGTGTGACGCACTGCAGAAGTCTGCCAGTTATTACCACTAATGGATGAGAGTGCAGAAACAGGAAAGGAATGCTTGCCACCCTTGCCTGGGCACATGTAACCCATCTGCCTGCCCTCCGTGCATCGCTGCCTGCAGACACCTGTGAACACACAGCCTCCTTCATGCCCCTCCCCTGCACAGGCCCCTCTGCCCATGCTCCAGCTGCACATCCACCAGCGCCCATCCTTCCAGAACCACACTTGCATGCAGGCATGCCCCTTTACCTTTACTCCCCCAAGATGTCCTTCCGCTTAAAATATAACTAATATGCCATAAATACAAATGCCACAGGCACATAAATGCCACTGTAAATGCCACTGTGTCTATACACCCACGCTGTATCAGCACATACCCCATCCAATCCTAACTCGATACACACCCTTGAATGCATTCTTCCACCCCACACCTTGCCACAATGTGCTATGCAGCCTCAGGAAGAGCAAGGGAAAGCCCAAAGTTTGAAGGAGATGGTCTGTCCAGCTGGAAATTTTGCTTCTCTGTTTTTCCCGTGCCAAGCCATGTTTCAGTGGCCTCCATCAAGCCTGGGCTGAGAATCCTGGCCCCAGCAGCACTGCCAGTTTTGCCCATTTTCCTGGTCAATCCCATAGGTAGGCAGATGGGTCAACACTCAGCACACAGTTGGAAGCGGGATGGTGGGTGGGTTTTCCGAGCACCACTGCGCTTTGCAGCACAGAGCTGGTGAGTGTGCCACAGATGGGCTTCACGTGGAGCCCTGCCAGGGGAGCATGGGCACCTTGCTTGTGGGTGACCGTAATAGGACAGAGATTTCTGCACAAATGAAACACACAGATAGAAATATACATATGTATCTCACATCTGTGCATGCATATACATACATATATGTAAGAAAATGTTTGGATGAAACAAAGAAGAGATGATCCTGTGTGCTGGCTGCAAAGGGACTCACCGAGGCTCAGGGCACACATATAACAACCCACTTTGCCACTGCTGTGATCTCGGTTCCCCTCTGTTATTTTTAAAAGGCCATAGCATTAACCTAATTAATTTACTTTAATTGGAGAACAGTATTAGCTTAAATGGTCCTGCTTAAATCGTAGAGAAGCCATAGCCAAGCTCTTCAAACAGCCGCTTGTCCCCATTCACCCTCCTGCAGATGGTTAACACAGCTGAGCTGCGCTGTGGCACAACAGCCCTGCTCTCTTCACGGGGTGTTTTCTGCTCTGAAGGGAAACACCTGCACGTCTCCAAGCAAGATGGCTCAGAGCAGAGAAAGGACTCGGCTTAGAAGTTGCAAGGCTCCCCCGCTGAGCCAGGACCCAAACCTGGTGGGAAGCCTAACAGTGGAGCCCACAGCTCCAGCAAAGCAGAGGTCCCGAGGGACCCACAGCAAGCTGACCATGCTCACAGTGCTTTGCTCAGACCTCAGCCAGCATCCCTGCCCGCTCTGGCAGAGGAGGGAGGGTTTGCACAAGCTGCTTTAGAAGCCACAGAGGTGAACAGCCCTGCACTGATGGATGCCAGAGGCAGCAACAGGGGGCAGTGGCTACAGCAAGGAACGGCGTTCTGAAGACCACAGCTCAGCTCTCATTTCCCTGGTTTCTGCTGATAGCTCCTGCAGTGGGCTTTGGGAAACCGCTCCCATGTGCCAGGGTCTGGCAGCCGAAGGAGACCAGCATCCTCACTCTCCTTTGTGAGTAACATTGGTAACTACAGCTGAGAAGTACCCTGTAAGAGCTTCACGAATACCACCAGCCTGCCTTCGAGCTTCAGAGTTGTTGCCATATTGCAGTTTACCATCATGCTTCACCACCAAAACTGCCCTGTTTTATTGTTAACCCAGAGGCCCAGCCTGCGGGGAGAGGTGATGGGTGGGCACGATTTCACTAAATCCAAACACACGCTGGGGGCCCAGACAACAGCCCCGGGGGCAGCAGCAGCAGCTCTACCCCCAGCTCACCTTGGTCAATGGGCTGGCTGTGCACTGCCAAGCTGTATGCCAGCTCCCCACCCTTCGCCAGCTGTACTCTGGCTTCGGAGCGCTACGCGTCCGTACCTCCGGCCTAGCGGATACAAGGTCAGCGCATCCCTCTCTGTGAATATACAAAACAGACTGATAACAAGCTTAGACAGCTAGAGGTGATCAGGGTTTGTGGAGTCAGAGCCACCACCATGGTTTTGAATGGCATCTGGGACCCCACAGGTGGGTGTGCTGAGGGATCAGGCTGTGCTGGAAGAAACACCCCAGAGAAAGGCATGCTGTAAGGGAGGTACAAGAGCAAGGGCTGGGGGGAGCCAGCAAGTCACCGTACAGCCCTTGCAGAACTGGCCAAGGCCAATTAACAAGCTGCAGCTGACAGAGAGGGGAGGATTTCAAGATAAGAGAGATGGCAAGAAGCCTAGAGGAGATCAGAGCTTGGAGGGAAGAATGGAAGAGGCCTCCTGGGAATGAATCTAAGTAGGACTGCTAAGGGAATTTATGCTAATATCTCTCAGGAGGCCTTGGAAAAGGGGACATAGGTAATAGCTTTGTGAGATGCTGGTGAAGATACAGAGTCAGGAGTGGGGGAGAGACAGGAATTAGCTCAAGTAGATAGCAAGGGGTGGGGAATGCACATTACAAGTACCCGTGATGGAGTATTTAGAGCAAAATCCAGAGGAAGGGGTGAACTATAGCTAAACTATGGAGAAGGAAAAGTGCGCTGGCTGTAAACAAAAGGGCTGTGGAGAATCTCAGGATAGATGCAAGACTTCCTTAAGTTAAAATTACAATACAAAGGCCAGTTGGGTAGTTACCCACCCTTCTGTTTTGGGGGGCTGGAAACCTCCAGTCAGGCCACATTTGACCCCCAAGCAATAGGCAAGGCACTCAAAAGCCAAAGCACCGTCTCGGTGAGGGAAGCACCCGGGAGGGACAATATACCATACCAGTACACCGTACCTCACATGGAGCAGCTGCACGTGCAAAGAACCTGGCATTCAGTTTGCAAAAGCTCTTCCTTTTCAAAGCCATTCACCTGCAGACGTGGCCTCCTTGCATTGTGGAGTGGCTGCACTGTGTCATAGCTCACCCTACTCCACCCCCTCCTACACCCCTGCCCACAAACACCCAGAAGAGGGCAGACGCACGAGACCCACCAGAGGTGTGAATACAGCAGCTGTTACACTTCATTTCATTGTGGAGTTTTAATTTTTTTTTATTTTTCCTTCTGATTGAAAAAGAAAAGACAGAGAAAAGTTACAAAAGTAGTAAAAGGCAACGATATCAGCAGGACATCCCTGTTCCCTGCTCCCACCCGGGGCAAGGCAGCCTGCCCCACCCGCTGGCTGGCAGGAACTCCTCTGGGCCCCTGCACCTCGGCAGCTCTTGCTGAGCAAAGCCTGAGGCTGCAGGGCCACGCAGGGGCTGCCACCCCAGCCTTTTGCACAAGGAATGTGCCTCTTAGACAGGTAGCAGGCTATGGCTATCCCATCTCCTGAGCACAGGGATTTGGTCCAAAGGAGCAATGCTTCCTGTCCTGCACTGGTCAGCTTGATCTGGCAGCAGTTAAAAAGCTGAGGTGTGCCATCAAAACAAGACAAGCAGAATTTCTACAGAGGCAGGAGGAATTAGCAGAGGAATTAGGCTCTCTTGGAAAAAGGGACTTGCAGGGAACCATGATGGTCTGCCAGAGGTCCCTCACCAGTAAACACAAGTGACCTCTTGGAGGTGGTGCTGGTGCAGGGGGTGGCCCAGCTGTAACAGTCTGGAGCCAAAGAGCAGGCAGAGCTGGGACAGCATCAGGACAGACATCCCCTCACCACCTTGCCCAGCTGCTCTGCCTGCCTGAATGACAGGAGTTAGGGAGAGGAGGGTGGGGTGGGGGATTCAGGTCCCCAAGCCTACAGGCTTTGGACTTTCCCCAGGGGTCTCAGTGAAGGGCCCAGACCAGTTCACTGGGTAGCCTCCTACTGGCAGCCGGACTGACCATTGGTCTCAACCAAAGAGCAGCATCAAAGACCTCCACGCTGAGGCAGATTTAAAAAACCAAAAATTATTTTGTACTACTCACAGTTGCTCCTCTTGATCTGGACAAACAGTAACCTGCCTTCCCTCACGTTCAGATACAGGCTCATGGTGGGAAATGCCTACACAATGAGGTTTCTCTCTCCACCAGGTGCAGCAACAGGAAAGGCATTGTTCTTCTGCCTCAACAGGAGAGGCAAGAGCTTGTTCTGTTAACTCCTGCCTTGTGCACAGAACACACACATGCCTCAAGGAGAGATCCCAGTCAAACATCAGTGGTAGCAAGGCCTAACATAGTCCTAACAGACTCAGAACTGCCTATGGAGAAATGTCTCCCACCTTCACCCAAACTCCCCTCCTGTTTCTTCCAACAGCCACAAAATCGACTGCTTTTTCCCACTCCTTGCTTCATCTGGGAATATTGTTCCACTGGTACCAGAGGAGTCTACCTGAATTTAACAGCTAGCATGAACAAGGGGAGTGTAAAGCTTTCTGGAGACATTAAATTGGGTTGAGTTTGATGGTACCAGTTACCTCCACCATCATGTAGTGGGACAATACTATGGAGAAGTGCTGCATACCCCAGAACACAGACTGCCTCAGCAGAGAGGAGAGCCATGAGCACACAGTCACCCCCAAGTTCTTCTCTTTGATGATGCTGAGTGGACTGAAAGCGGGTGCTGTGTTTTCCTGGATGGCTCAACACACACCTTCCACTCTAGAATTTTATTCTAACCCCAGATCTACGAATGGATGTCTCAGTCTCCCATTTCAATCTCTTTTTGGACAGATTCACTGAACTGCCAGCAGATCATCTGAAATGCACAGCTAGATGTGCCAGTCACTCCTCCACACACCTCCCTGTCCTAGGGTTTTCCACTTAAGAGAGCTTGATGTGAATGCAATTATATCTCAGAGAGGGATTTTCTTGTTTTGCAAGCAGCTCTGCATAGCCTCTTTCTCAAATCCTGAGCTCACTTCTGAGTGGGAGAAGTGTCAGGTCTAGAGCAAAGCACTGTTGACCCAGGTATCCTTGGGAAACTGACTGGATTTGGTTTCACACCTTGATCACTCATCCCTGCTGCCATGCAGGATATACTGACCCCTGAACGCCTCACGGATATCTTCAGTTACCACCATCCTCATGTTTGACACTGCCTTGGTGGCAGTTCTTGCAGTTTGTGGACCTGACTGGTTTGCTTTGCCCTGAAAGGCAAAACTCACTCCCTTTGCCACTGCTTGGATACATCAGTGGTATGGGAACAGGCGCTGCTGCCAAGCCATTCACTTCCTCCTGCCAGAGCGGCTGCATTGCAAAGATGTGTCATTGCCCCTTCTTCTCCCACCCCTCCCCTTGGGTATCACCACCTCCCCTTCTCCCTGCCAGGCAGGACATTGGTTGATAGTTCCTGAGGTTTTTTGGAGAAACTCCTTCAGTAGGCACACGACGGTTCTTCCACTGGAGCGATCGGGCTCAGCGGCTTCAAGGTGCTGAGGGAACGGAAGGCAAAAGTGGAGGGATCATACATAAAGTGGGGCGGCGGGCGGCCTCCGCTGATGCTCTGCAGGGGAATAAAAAGAGGCATGAAGTCAGTGCTCATGTCAGCTGCAAACAGTGAAGTTCTTGCCTTGAGTGCTTTGTCATCCCCCTCTCTGATACAGTTACACCTCCTTGAATGGGTGCTCATGCTCGCACTTGCAGCAAATGGCACTAACATCGGCAGTGGAAGCACTTTGCTCACATCCTTGCTCCTACCCTTCGAGGTAAAAAGCCAGCACACCTCCCTCCTCCAGGACTGAGGTCCCTAGGATTCACATGAATAGGGCCCATGGCACCTGCAGCCACTAAGTGAAACAGGATATCCATGAAGCATTTAGAGTACCAGAGTCAGAAAGGTCAAAAGGTATCACATGGAAAAGCTACATTCACTTGGCCTTGAAGTAAGATCTAACAGACTGTTAGAGCACGGAGACAAACCAAGTCATCTCTGAAACCTCTTTCTTCAGCTCCATTTTTCAACAATTCTCCAATAAGGACTTTCAAACCATCCTTTAAGAAAGTCCCAGGCATGCTGTAACTCTCCTGGGTTTTGGTTCCAGACTCCACAATTTGACAAGGAATGGCTGAGAAATGCTTGGAGGACAAGATCCAACCCTCAAGGCCTTACAGACTGGTTTCCACCATGGCCACTAAAGACCATTCTCCCACCTTTGGCTCCCAGCATTCAGAGCATGGCCAGAGCAGCTCCAGAGTAAGTAGGCCAGAAATATCCATGTACTCCCTGCACTGCGAGACAGGGCAAAAATGCTGTTCTAGGCTGTGCTGGGAAATGTGGATCCCAGAGAAATTCCAGTGCCAAAGAAGTGATTCTACTCTGTTAAATGCAAAGAGCTTTCCTTTCACTTTTCAGGAACTTTGTTTTGTTTCTTTCCTTATGCAAGCAGAAGCAGTAGTGGGGCAGCTGCTTCACTGATACTTTTTGGTCAGGAGAGGAGGTCTCACTGCTCTGTGGGCCACGAGAGTGTTCAATCATGATTCTGCAGAGTTCACTCCCAAGGAATAGATGGGATGTTCAGCAGCTCAGACACTCATGCAAACATCCCCTACTCTCATCTCACTTCCATCACTCTTGGGAAGAGCTTTACCATTATTTTCACAGAGGTTAGGAAAAAAACCAATGAGAAATAGATTCGAAAAAAACTAAAAACCTACAGGTTGGGCAGAGAAGTGATTGAGAGCAGCCCTGCCAAAAAGGACTTGGGAGTGGTGGTTGATGAAAAACTCAATGTGAGCTGGCACTGTGCACTCACAGCTCAGAAGGCCAGTGGAATTCTGGACTGCATCAAGAGCAGAGTGGCCAGCAGGTCAAAGGAAGTGATTCTCTGCTCTACTCTGCTCTTGGTGATAAACCACCTGGAGTGCTGCATCCAGCTGTGGAGTCCTCAACATAAGGAGGACATGAAACTGTTGGAGCAAGTTCAGAGGAGGACCATGAAGTTGTCAAGAGGACTGGAGCACGTCCCTGATGAAGACAGGCTAAGAAAGTTGGGGCTATTCAGCCTGGAGAGAAAAAGGTAGCATGGAGACCTCACAGGAACCTTCCAGTGCCTGAAAGGGGTCTACAAGGAAGCCAGAGAGAGACTCTTCCTCAAGAACTGTAGTGACAGGACAAGGAGTTATGGGTACAAATTGGAAGAGGTAAAATTTAGTCTAGATATTAGGAAGAAATTCTTTCCTGTGAGGGTGGTGAGACACTGCAACAGGTTGCCCAGGGAGGTTGTGAATGCCCCAACCTCGGCAGTGTTCAAGGTAAGGTTGGATAAGGCCTTGAGCAGCCTGGTCTGATGGGAAGTGTCCCTGCCCATGGTAGGTGAGATTGGGACTAGATGATATTTAAGGTCACTGCCAACCCTTAACATTCTACGTGATTCGGACTGGGCTCTGTCCTCCCTGGTCCTTTTCTAGGCCTTTCCTAACTAGAACCATGGTTTCCTTTGCTCAGCCTGCACTGTGGGACTGCTCCTCAAAGAACTAGGCTTTTTAGGAACAATTACCAACTCTACTGTCTCATAGAAGACAGAGGTTCATTTTAGCACTTTAAATTCAGATCTGTCAGACGGCTACCACCACGTAACAGCACGGCAAGGTGATGTCTTGATGCCTCCACCTCTGCTCTGCCTGGGTTTTAACTTGTCATCACAGGACAAGGACACACAAATATCCCTGCTCAAATGGTTCGTCTCACCCAAACAGACATAGCAGACCAGAATGAGCTAAGGAAGTGTCCAAGCCAGGCCCTGAGTGCTGCAGTAACTGCAGCAGGATCTGGAAGCCTCTGTCTCCAGGCTCTTGGTCACAGCTCAGCCCCATGGGGCAGCATCCTTCATGTCGGGAAAGACCTCTAAAGCCAGCGTGGGCAGCATGTTCCTGCCTAGTTGGTATCTCTTCTGCAAATTAAGATGGGCACTTGAGAATGGAAAATGCCAATGTGGTGCTTGGCATCAGCTGTGCCTGGAGTTTCAGCCAGCAAATCATGCCCTGCTACATCCCCCTGACACCTTGGCCAGCAGCACAAGAAACAAGAGAGGCAGATTTAAGGGCCTCTACTCAATAGCCACCTGCTGTGGGGTTATATATGGTGTATGCTCTGGCAGGCCTCAGAGCTGGAGGGTAACATAGCAACCCCTATTCAAAGCTAAGGGGCAGAATAAATCAGCACATTTGTCCTTCTCCAGAGCAGAGAAGGTCCCCTGCCAGTGCCAAGAGGGGATGGGAACAAAGAACCTGGCAGTCCCCTCCATTTTGAAATGCCAGACAGGATTAGGGAAGGCAGCTGAATCTGTTCATTTCTGGCAGACGGCAGATGAAGAGGCTGGGGAAAGATGGGTCCGAAGGACAGACAAAAGTCATCTACAAAACTCACCAAGCTTTGGGTGGTAAGTTGCACAATGATTTCTCTCTGGGCCGTCTTCTGGGGCCAATGTGTGGGGCAGAGAGCCTTCCCAGGGCACTGCCAGGATGACGGGCACAGAACAAGGGTTGAGGCGAAGGTCAGGGATGTGAGAAGACACAGGAGGGTGCAGAGATTCACAGGTGGTCAGGCAGCTGCAAGTGAGGCTCAAAATGCACTCAATCCTGCCTCTTCATCGCGGCACCTCTCAAGCAGCCACAGGATGACCAACTAGCTTTCAACAACAGCAGACAAGGGCAGAGTGAGAAGGGGCCTGTGCCCAACTGCAGGCAGTAACAGGAGAGGCAGTAACCTGACTGCCCTCATCCATAGCACACCCTGACCAATGTGCACGCCTTTATAACCCCAAGCAATACAGGATCCTCGTGCACCTACTCCCTGACTGACAGGGCAGCACCCCTGCTACTGACCTTGCTGGAGGTAAGAAACCTCCAAATCCCTCGACTCTCTTCTTGCAGAGGAGCATTTTTAGATTGGAGTTCATATCCAGCTCTAGGGATCACCAGGCCTGATCTGGCTTAGTCCAAGACACCATTTGGGATCACAGCATGTGGTGGTCTGGTCCTGATGAGTAGCACGAGGCAAAGCTCTGTAGATGTACTTCCAGAAAGAAAACGGATAGAGCCAGCTGCCAGAGAGGGGAACACGTTCCTGCCACCCTGTTGCTTGGGCCAGCTGCCTCCCTGTAGTCTGGGCAAGCGTCCTAGCCAGCCTGCCCTTCTCCTTGGGCACACCAGGCCTGGGACTTTGCTTTGACTAGGGAAGGGTGTTAAGAGTTGTTGCTGCTGCAGCAGGTCCCCAGGGAGTTTGCCATAATCCTGCCTGACATCCCCTGGTGAGCAACCCCAGGCCAGCTCCTGCAGAGGCTCCTCAGAGCGCAAACAATACGCACTTGACATTAAAGGCTCATGTGTTCACTCTAATGGCATTCGGACAGCTGGGTACCGCTCACAGAACGGAGCCTAATATGGGCCCTGTGCTAATGGAAATCATTAACCAGAGCCCTCAATTTGCTAAGCAATGTATTTACACAGCTGGAGAATGGCCCGAGTCAGACTGGCTCGGCTGCCACAGGAGAGCACACAGGCTCAGACAGACGCTCTGTCGCACACACGTGCTCACTTGCACACACTCACCTGCCCTCACCAGCCTCAGGTTCTCCCCAGCACACATGGGCTTCCCTGGTCACTCGTCCACATCCCTCTGTGCACACGCAGACGCCTCCTGACTTGGAAATCACAAGGAGAGCTGTTCCGCTCATACCAATCTTGCCTGCTCCTAAAGTAACTCAAGCCACGCAGGGCCGGAATTTCACATCATCCAGGGGATGGTCTAAGGCACCACAGCTCATCACTGGCTGGAACAGCTGCTCAGAACACAAGGCAGTTCCAGCACCTGGAGACACCCACGCTGCCCCACTGCACACCTCTTTTGAGTTAGATGAGCTCCTAAGGGAGATAAACTTGTCTTAAGCACGTTTCAAGCAACTACGCACAGACCACCTCGGTCAAGGATGCCTCTTCACCCACACACTTGTACCCACACCTACACTCTTGCCAACATGCACTGTTGTCACCAATAGCATCATCACCTTTAAATACAGGGGGGGCAAATAAGCAACCAGGTTTGAAACATATCCAAAGTGCATTAACAAAGAAGCACACCTAAAGATAGTGAGTGGAGGGAGGTGCCTCGAAGAAGGCCAGTAAGAGTAAACATCTCAGAAGAAATGCTGATTTCAATCATATTAGCAGCTCTCAGAAAACAGGCAAATGCACAACTGTTCCATAAACCCATCTGTAACATAATTGTACATTTCAGCAAGGAAAAAAGAGTACATAGGAAGAAGATAAACATGTAAGGCTAAATCTATTCATATGAAGCCATATTCCTCCTAGAAACAAGTCCCTTACTTCTATGAAGCCTGGGAAAATATCCCAAATGCAGACTGTAGCATAATTTTGGTCTCATGATTCCACAGAATCACGGTTCTCCTCTTTGGACAAAGCCAAAGTGAGCACAGGTCCAAGTGAGCTTTCAGCTGTGGGAATGACAATCCCCACAGGACGGGGGGAATGCAGTTACCCAACACAACAATGTCTTTGAAGGGAGTGGTGTGCTAGGGGTGATGGAAAATTAAGACGACTCTTTGGTCCTCTTTCTTAAGAGCTCTAGTATCCTGGTGGGATTCAAAACCAGATCAGCTTGTGCACTCTGCCAACCCGTCCCTACTCAAGGCCAATCCAGCACAGGAGTCCCTTCTTTCCTACTCTTGGCCCCCAGTGGTTGGGAAATGCTGCTGAGCTCCGTTTAAAGGATGCTGCCTTCCAGTGGTGGGTGAATGATTCCTTTGCAATCTGCGGGCTCACTTGTTAAAAGTCCTTAGGGATGAAAGGCACCATGTAATTGCAAGTTGTAAAGGCGCATCCGATTCCCACCACCACCCTGTGTGGAAAGGAATAAATCCCCAGAACAGCTCTGGCAAGGGCAGATGCCTGCCTGAGATGCTGCCTGTTTGTGAGACAGCTGCCTTGTCCTGGAGTGGGCAGAGCCAGCAGTGGCACTGACACTCAGGGAGTGCACAGAAAGGGTAAAGGCTGTCAGACTCCACAGAGGAACATTTACAGGTACACGGATTCAACTCCACTTTGTCCTCCTTTCTCTCACTGCTGCTAAGTGTTAGAAAATAAACTTCTTCACACTTTGACTTTGATGGGTGAAGCCATCAGCTGTGAGCAAGGGAAGGGGACCCACACACCTGCTCCTAGACACATCTGTAACTCCAAACATGGTTCTGACCAGGCCATTTCCCATCATCTCTGCTTCAGTTTCTCCAAGGCATAAGACATACATGTCCTGGTTTCTGCTGGAATAAAATTAATTTTCTTCCTAGTAGCTGGTGTATCCTGTTTGAAGGTTTAGATTTAGGATGAGAATAATGGTGACAGCAATAACTAAAAATATCAGTCTGTTAAGCAATGTTTACACTAAGTTAAGGACTTCTCAGCTTCTCATGCCCTGACAAGTGAGAAGGTTTGGAAGGGCATGAGAAGCTGGGAAGGGAACAGCCAGGACATCTGACCCAAACTGGACAAAGGACTTTTCCACACCATATGATGGCATAAGCTGGTGTTTCGCCTCCCCACATAACCACGATGCATGATGCAGCCCAGCTTTCCTGGAGATGGCTGAACACCTCCCTGCCCACGGGAAGCAGTGAATGAATTCCCTACTTGCATGCACAGTTTTTGCTTTCCCTATTAACCTGTCTTTATCTCACCCCATAAGCCATCTCACATTTACCCTCCCAACTCGCTCCCCCATCCCATGGGGGTAGCAAGTTAACTTTGTCGTGGGGTTAAGCCACGACAGTACACCACAGCCAGGCAGCCTGGATGAACTAATTAACTTCTAGGTGTTTCAACCTTCTGATGAGAGGTGATTTCTTTTCAATTATAGTCTTGCTTCAGGCACTTTTCAAGAAACAGTCGCTGGCAAGCAGGACCAGCTCCTCCAGTGGAGCAACAACTCACATTTAACTGCTTATTCATTAACTCCGATAGGGCCTCTGACAATTTATTCCAGTCACAGACCTGGAGCAGCTCAAAGAGTAACTTTTCACAGGCAAACTCCTTTCCTCCTGAAAGTCCGTCCTCCACCCCCAGGTTCATACAGAATTTTCTTTCAAGGAACAGTTAAAAGACAGACCATAACAGAACTTCATTTTATGACTACTCCGTTCCTTTCTCTTCCAAGCAAATAAAAGGTCATTTCCAAATGTTGTTCTGACAAGGAACCCAAAACTTTGCAGTTAGCACTGTTTTCTTATGCTTTTCGTTACCCTTCCCTAAAAGACTGAAAGACCTGTCTTCCATCACCAACATAAGGCTGCCTAACACCTATTTCTTTCTATACCGCCACATTGCAAAGAGCAGCTCAACTGTTTACGAGCACATCGCTGTTCCTCTTAGAAAGGTTAAAAAAGAATTTAAAAAAAATCAAACATTTGCAAATGTGTGTGCAGAGTTGTCAGGTGGCAACTACCAGACTTACAGAGGTGCCACCAGACAGACAACACCGAACCTTTTTGGAAGGTACTTCAAAGGGCCTAGCAGATGCTTGTTGGTCACTTGCCCAAAAGCAGAAAGAGCCAGTTTCAGCTCTGGCTCCTTGCTGGCACCAGCATGATAAGCCTTTCTTCTCCCCTCTCTCACACATCTTTAGATAGGTCTTTGACAAAGCCGACTGCAAGCTTTGATTCTGCCTGCCTGACAACCTGAAGGAAAGAGGCTGCACAAATAAAAGGGACAGATGGGTCATTCAGAGGGGCAGTCTGTTGGTGCTCCCTGGCCAAGTTGGGGACCTCACCACTCCAGGGTCCCAGTAAAGATCATGCTCTGAAGGCAAAACAAATCTCTTAGGAACAAGTGAATGAACCCATATTTCCCTACTACTGAGCTGTGTCTTGCACCCACTTTTTTTCCTTGTGATAAGAAATTGCTTGTGCTTCCTGCATTCCTGCACTTCCTGGAAATACTACAGGGTCTGCATGTGCCTGAGCGAGGAGGAGAGGCAGGCACAAGAGTAACTCCAAACAAACACAGACACAGGCAAGGCACAATCTGGCCCTAAATCTCCAAGTGCATCTGAGTCCTTAGTTTTAGTCTGTACACAAGTGACACTACCTCATCCTTTCCTTCCTCTCCACCCTCCCCGTTCCAGCCCCTGCTGTGTAGCAGGAACACCCTCCTCTCAGAGAGATCACAGCAGCTGCCTCACAGTCCTCCTCCCTTGGGGCCAGGAACCCCAGGTACCATGCTTCCCACAGAGCCGGCACGTGGTGCACACTTGGGCGTGTGCAGCTTCCAGTTTGCATGAGGCCGGGGCAAGCAGATTCCCTCTGGCCAGGCAGGCTGGCACAGAGCAGCACGCTGCTTTCAACTTGAAGGGTACACAAATTAAACCTGCAAAGTGAGGATTAATTAGCCTGGCATGAGCAGGCTGCGAACACATGCTGACATAGTGTGCTTGCCCCTGGACAAACCACCCCAGCTGTGGAAGCCAAGCGCAGGAAGTGGGTGTATTATGGGAGAGGTGTGTGGGAAAAGAGGATTGCAGCTCTAGGGACTGGGAGAGGCAACGGGTGCCAGGTTCCCACAGCCACGCGAACAAAAGGGAGCAGGGAACAACTGCAGTGGGCCTGGATGCAGTGAGTAGATGTGCCTCATCAGCCATCTTGGATGTGAAGCTCTGAGAGAAAACAGTGGCTCTCTGTCACCCCGTGCCATCCCCTACATCTCTCTCTCTGATCCATCACCCAGGTATGACCCAGAAATCACTAAACCTGACCCCCTCTCTGTGAAACATGCCTTGCCACTTTCCAGTCCCTTGAACCATGGTGCCACTAGCCATAGCCACCACTGACACACAAGGCTGTCCCAGGAGCAACTGGGCTGCACCTCCTTTCTACCACTCCCTACCTCCCTCTATTCTTAAACCAGACCCACAACCCACATCAGACCACAAGGCAAGAACAGCACTGAAAATAGGAAGTCAGCGTCCTCACTCACCAGCCACTTGCTACTTTCATGGTGCTGTGTGGATTACAGAGCTCCTGGTTATTTCACGAAGTCTATTCTGTGGGCACTTACATGATTCAACAGGTGCAAGGGCATATATGGCAGGAATTTATGAAAAGCAGGAAGCAATAAAAGTTCTTGTCCTTAAGGAAACAGAAGAGAGACATGACAGTCCCACTTCCTCCTGCCATAGGCAGGCTAAAGGCTGGTTAGCCTTTGCCATGAAATCCCCTAAAAGCCAGATTTTTGGAATAGTTTTTAACAGACAAAGGCATTCCCCTCGTGGCAACACTGGACCCTTCCCCACACTAAGCAAACTCTGGAAAAAGTCTTTTGTCAGGAATTATTCAGAACAAGGGCTGGGGTTCTCCAGAACCAACTATCATCTTCAGCAAGCAGTTCAGTGCCTAGGCTGGGAGGAGTGTAGGATACCCAAAGGGATGTTCCTGCTCCCACTTAGCAGAGGCCTTCTCCATTTTGCTCAGCAGAGGCACGCCCATCAGCTGGAGACAAGACACCACTTGGGGAACTGGAATGCCAAAATCTCCATGAGGGGCTTCTGACCAGCAAGTAATCCAAGGTTGTGTCTGGCCAAGGAGGTGAGTCTCTCTTGTTGATTCCAAGGTCAGGGTCAGGTTTAGGCACTCAGTCACATATTAAAAACAACCAGGAAGGTTTGGGAAACTGTTAGCAAGCTGCAGTTTGGGATTTCTGCTGCCTGAGATGCCCAAGCTGTTTAGACTCATGATATGGTTTGAATAAGGACACAGCTCTAGGAACATGGTTTAAAGTTCTCCTCACCCTGTCCTTCTTCAGGTGAGTCACACTTTCTGCTGGTTTCCCAGTGTAACTCACTCTGAAATTGCAATCATGGTATTTATCTGCATCCAATGTTAAATGCTTGCACAGCTCCTTGGGAGCCTGTGATGGAAGGGACAACATCTGTGTTTTTATATATACACACACACATATATATGTGTGTGTGTGTGTGTGTGTGTGTATATATATATATATATGCATGCATACACACAGAACCTTCTGGGTTTTTAGAAATCTTTACTTTGTACTGTGCAGCCAGATCCAGAGGTTTGCACCAATACTGCTCTGTCACCTGGTATGCCTTGCATTTGTGAATAGCTCAGGCATCTGCCCAGAAGGCTCTGGCCAGCACATCTCCTGCTCAGCTCCAAGCTGAAAAGGTCCCTTGTTTCAGGAGAAGAAAAGCCAGCATGTTTCTGCAGTGGCCTTTTAGGATGCAGAGTAAGAGATAAGAGACAGGGAAGTCATTCGAGGGATCTGGCCCCTGTCCAAGCAGAGGGCGTTCTCAACATTGATAAGATCAAGGCAAGAGCACAAGAGGTTTATGTTCCGATTTAAAATTCTTATTTTTACAAAGCAAAAAACATCTCTCTGATCAGCCAGGTTATCAGATGGGCCTTGAAATCCTTCCTTCCTTTCTGCCAGCCCCAACATGATCCTTGAGACACAACTGGTAAGCCCCTGGGTGTCTTCTACCCACCTACTGCTGCTAAGATAAGCTCAGCTTCACTAATCCCATTCAGAGACTGCATGTAGAAGTTTGTGAAGGAAGAACAAAAATAGGAATAAATGACAGACTTTTACCCTCATCCCAAGATGGCCTGGAGAACTGAAGACTGGTGGTATTGTAGACACACTGGAAGACAGGTCTCTGCATTCAGAGCTGGCCACGCCTGGTCTAGGGCAGAGGCAGCTACATCCCACGAGCACATGGTCACACAGCCATCCTCCTTCCAGCGCCAAGGAAGCATCTCCATTGCAACACCCACCTCACCCCTCGAACACACTCTGGATGCTAAAACACCCACACACGTGTGTGCCCCTCTCCCACTTCCAGTGCCTTGCTTCCAGCTACAGACATGACACTGGCTGACACTTTGAGGCACCAGTGAGCAGGTCTGCACGCTCACACTGCCCGCCTCATGTGCAACACCCACACAGACCAACACCTGCCCCTGACCTTGCAGTGACACGTGCTTTGCTACATGTACCTATTATGTACAAATCCATAGTTCATGCACATGCTGTCACCTCTAATTTATCTCTGCTCACCTGCCCGCAGGGACTGATTCTTCTGTTCCATTATCCTTTACTGGATGGGAACAGAAGCAAGATTTTTTTCTTTTTTTAATATTATTTGCTCTTCACTGTAGGCTGCCACCTCTCACAGCTGCTGTTCCTGAAAACATTCCAAACTGACTAAGCTGCTGCACGTTAGAAAAGGTTATCAATCTCTCTTCCATAATCTGTCTAGGTTCTTAGACTAGTCACATCACTATCCCATCATCCCACTAAAGAACCTCTGAGTGAGTGGAAAGGCTGTAGCTGATCACCACCTGAGCTAGCCCATGGGAAACTTAAGTACAGGAAACAACAGCAAGGTGACACCTTAGTGTTAAAACAGCAGCAAAACCCAACCCAGGTCACCTGCTTAAGAAAGACTCCCAAGGACCACAAACATTTCCAAAGGCTGTAGCTGTGTTTCCATGCCAGAGGGCAAAGACACTGCCCCTCCATCTCACCTTCCCATGGGAGACTCTTCCAGCAGAAGAGGAAGGAAGGCATAGCTGTAACAATGCATGAGAGCACACCACCTTGCACCCTGACATGCCAGCAAAGCCCCAAGATGTCAAGGCAACCAAAGTAACGGCCAGGAGGAAGGTTTTTTTAAAAGCAAGCACCATTTCACAACCACATGAGACACTGATCTCAGCAAGAACAGGATGAAAATGCTTGATGATATTAGAAGGTCACTGTCATCATTGTCCTCACACAAGACAGAACAAGCATGATCCTTTCTCCTACAAGTTATTCAGCAGCAGGAAAACTGAAGGGAGAAAGCAAGGATCCTTGTTTCAAATCCCTGGCACAAGCCATGAGAAATCCTGCCTGCTCCTCAGATCAGTTCACTCGCTGCATCTTCATCCAGCTGTAGGCTGTCTGGATATCTGCGACCATGTCAGTTCAGAAAGAGACTCTACCTGAGCTGAAACAGGAACACTTGTGCATCAGTGCTACAGTGACACAAAGAAAGTGGTTCATATGGTGATGTTTCCTGTTCAGACAGGCAGACAGCTGCCTGGTTCCTCCTGTAACAGCTTGTCAACCCATCACTAGGAGATCTGTCTTAATTTCTTCTACCCTCACCACAAAGGACAGGTCCAACTGAACTTGTGCCAGCAGACCCTCAGCAACAGAAAGCCAAGCCTCTCACCTTGCCTCCTTACTATCACTCTTTGCAGAAGGCCACATTCATTAGGCCCTCAGAATAGCCCTTCCAAGAGACCTTGGGTCCCTAGTGTGGTCTGACTCCATTACTGAATGTTGGACAAGACCCAGAAATCACAGAAGGGTTGAGGTTGGCAGGCACCTCTAGAGATAGCCGAGTTCAAACCCCCTCCTCTGAGCAGGGTCAGCAGGAGCTTGTTGCCCAGGACTGCACCCTGGCACACTGTGACTCTCTCCGTGGACAGAGATTCCACAGTTTCTCTGGGCAACCTGAATATCTTACATTTCGACTTGTGCCCGTTACCTCTTGTTCTGCTGCTGGGCAACACTGAGAAGGAATACCATGCCAAGCATGTCCTGCTGGCTGGACTGAGGTTTCCCTTTATATGATGAGAGCACGGCACTGTCTTTCAGAAGTATTGACCTCTCTCAGCTGCTTCCAGAGCTGAGGCACTTCAGCAAAGAGTTCTGCCAGAGAGCTGCTGCCTCCTTTCTCAGCTGGGTACACAGAAATGGGCATTCACAATCACTTGAAAAATGGAAGCAAAAATGCACCTTTACTTAACAGCTCTGCCACCGCAACAGACCAGCAAGAGGCTGTGAAGTATCATATGCTATCATCATGGAATAATATGCTATTATAAATATCATATGCTATTATCTCAGGTGGAGAGGCACTGTCCCAGCTTGGCAAGGCTGGCCAGAGAAGAGTGGATTTTGTGCCATCTGTCAGAAAAGTGTGCTCTCAGTTTCTGCTGTTTATTTTAGTGCAAGCTGACGTGGGCTTAAGGAGCAAAGGATAATTCTCCTTTCAGATTCTCCAGGGGCACAATAGTAAGCCACAGTAATGAGCTTAAGGTGTCAGGAAACCACCTCAGTGAGGCATCACTAAAGCCCAAGGGACTGGAGAACCATCACCAAGCACCACTGGAAATAGCTGGTGTCCAGGGACAGACAACCCAGAAAAAACCCAGTGAAAGAGCACAGGGCAGGCATAAAGGAAGGTGATAAACAAGAGGTGCTAAAACATTGAAGCAGGATTAGACAGCTGGTGGGTCTGAGGGACAGGCACAGTCTGGGGTGAGCTCATGGGGCAGAGGAGGACACAGCTATACTGAAAACAATCCAGGCAGAAGCACATGAGAGCACATAAGAGATCAGGATTAATTGTGCAATCAGAAGTAGCGGGTCACTGTGGGGCTGCTGGAAGACACGACTGAAGGCAGAAGGCATATGAGAAGTCAGAAAAATACCACCCCCAGCTCTGCACAAGGCTCTAGCCAGCTCTACCTGCTCCTCCTCCTCCTCTCAGATACCAAATTCATTTCCAGAGCAGTGATGGGCAAGAGCATCCAACAGTGTGCTTATCAACGGCAGCACTTCTGGGTACACAAAGACATTGTTCCTATATTCTTCTGGGCAAGGTAAAAGCCTTGAAAGGTCCTGGCCTGTCATTCATCCCTCTTGCAAGGCTATAAAAAATGCTGCAGTGAAAATAGCAGCTTTATCATGAAGGATATTTGTTTTCTTCACCCTAATTTGTTTTTGCCTGTGTATCACAAACATGGAGGATCATGTGGACTGAGGTACTCCTGCTTTGGTGACAACATGCAAGGTCACAAACAAAATTATAGAATGTTTTGGGTTGGAAGGGACCTTCAAGATCTAGTTCCAACCCCCTGCCATGACAGGGACACCTTCCACTAGACCAAGTTGCTCAGAACCCCATCCAACCCGACCACAATTCTTCTTCCAGAGATGGGGAAGCCACAACTTCTCTGGGCAATCTGTTCCAGCGCATCCATCACCCTCACTGTAAAGAATTTCTTCATAAAATCTAATCTAAATCTACTGTCCTTCAGCTTAAAGCCATTCCCCCTTGTTCTATCACTACACACCCTTGTGAAAAGTCCCTCTCCAGCTCACCTGTAGCTGCCTCTAGGTACTGGAAGGTGATATAAGGTCTCCTAGGGGCCTTATCTTCTCCAGGCAGAGCAGCCCCTGCTTTCTCAGCCTGTCTTTGTAGGGAAGGTGCTCCAGTCCTCTTAACAACATCATGGCCCTCCTCTGGGCTTGCTCCAACAGTTCCATGTCTTCCTTCTGTCAGGGACTCCACGGCTGGATTCAGCACTCCAGGTGGGGTCTCACCAGAGCAGAGCAGAGGGGGAGAATCACCTCCCTCAACCTACTTGTCACATTTCCTTTTGATTCAGCCCAGAATACATCTCTCACAGCACCACACAGCATTGACCAAAAGAAAGACAAAGTACCCACAAAGGAAACAGGAGTTGGCTGACGAGTCAGGGAACAGGCTGCTAAAGATAAAACTCTCAGAGGTGCAGGCAAAAATCTACAAGGACGAGACTGGAGCACACCTGACAGGGATGCACAGCTGTCAAGCACGGAGATGCTCGGGACACTGCAGCATCATCCCACCTAAAAAGCCATCTGAGCAATGCGGCTCTTATCTGCCATCACCCAGTCCCATCTCCCATCTGGTTCTGCAAACACCAGTGCACCATGCAGGCACAGTCCCAGAGCAGAGCAGAGGTACCAGACCTCTCACCCCTACCAAACACCACTTGGTCAAGAAGGATCCAGATGACACATTACAGGACAGCTATGCCGTATGAGCTCATAGCATGGGATGTAGGCTCTTACTCCAAGGAAGCTTTCAAACCACAGTCTCCAAAATGGAAAAGACAGTGTATTGTGAGCCTTGTCAGCACCTAACCTAAATTGCAACTACATTCTATACTCCACACTAGCAACTTTTGTTATGCAGCTGACCAAGCCACAGGAAATCTCCAGAAATCATCTTCTGGACACAGATGTTCAATGAGAGTCACCACATGAGGTATATGTGGAAAGATGAAGGAACTGCACCAGAAAAGGGCAACTTACACGAATTTTAATTACTCTAGTCTTCGCTCCACAATTCTTCTTGAGCAGCATCTTCTGAAAGAGAAGTAGAATCCAGGGATTAGTAGAAATAGCATGAAGGAACGGAAAGAGGGATATTGTAAGGAGTCTCTTTTCATCAACATTTCATTAAAATGAGATGGATGGATGGTTAAGTGAGATATGAAAGATTAAGAATTACCAAAGGTGGCCAGCAAGTAATCAACCTAATCTGAGACTGTCTCATGCAGCCTGCACAGAGTTCTTTGGGAAGTGGCTGATACCCTGGGTTTTGAAAGAACATACAAGAAATTTCACAAGGAAAGAGATAGAACAACTGCCTGAAAGGAAGTTTCTTCTTAATTTCCGTCAATTAGTGGTTAGACTTTGCCCTGGAGCAGGTGAATTTATCTTCCTTCGTGAAGGAAGAAACAGTCTATTTCATGTAAATGTGGATGTTTCCATTATTTAACAGATATTTTCATTATGCTTATTTATTTAGAATTTTTTAAAAAAACAAGGTAAAAGCACCTGCCTGCAGTCCTAAATCTCTTTGCCATACATTGCAAGAGTCATTAAAGTTGTCATAACATGAACCACACAACTTAGCAAACAGGATATACTTGAAACAGCAATTATTCTGGGAAATTGCAGAAATAAGTGGGTGAGTTGAAGTTCTATCCCAGTTTTGAGGCAGTGTTTTGAAAGCTGGCAAGTGAATAAAATCATTCTTTCCCCTCGAAAAATTGTCACAAAACAACTCCCAAGTGGAAAAACAAGGCTTCAAGAGAACAGTTCTTTCATTTAAAAAAATACTTCAATTACATTTTTCATACTGGAAAACCTGGTGAGGGAGGTATGTCAGGAAGAAACTTCTCCATCGGCTTTTGAAAGAAGAAAAGATTTTCCTAAGCTCCTGTTTTTAACACTTCTCCAGTTGGAAAGCTGTGTAAGTATGGGAAAACACTCCCCACACTCACATGCTTTTACAAAGCAACTGAAGTGTTTTTCAGATGAAGTTCTTAGAGGTTGTAGAAAGACATCCCACCATTTTACCAATATGAGTGGTAAACAGGGAGACTTTTCTATTTTCTCTCTTTTTGTTTGTTGTCTTTCTGCTTTCTCTAGCGCACACAGCAAGATAAAAGCAATACAGAACAGGGAGGCTTGGAAACTCAAAAAGCTTAAAAAATCCAAAACATACAAACAACCTCCAAAAAAATTCAGAAGAAGCAGCACCACCCCAAAATTGAAATCAGCACTTAGGTGAAAGTATTTATTATTTTTCCAGTCGAAAGTACTGCTGGGAGGTGGGAAGAAGTCCCATTCCTCCACCACCCTCTCTCACTCCACATCCCATAAGCACGTCTTTGCAGTCCCAATCCACATTACTGCCCAAAACTTGGAGAGGGAGTTAGAGATCCACCCAGCATTTCTATGCACAGCAGCCTCTTTGATCTAAAATCCAGAACTTGGCACACTCACATCCCACTTTGAAACTTTCACATGAGTAGTTTGGGGCTCAAGGACAGTGTATTTCACTATCTAAGCATGCATGGGGAAGAAAAGGGGTGCTGCAAGGATTTTGAGCTTTTTCTGTTGATCCTTTAGCAGGTGAATCCTATTGCAGTCTCCATAATTCAAAGGGCTCGACAGGAGCCATGCCTGATTGCTCTGTCCCCAGGTCTGACCCGGCAGCACAGCTCCAAGGTTTCTAACCTAAAAGGATCCAACAGGTCTTTGCACAAACCAGGTAGGAGACAAAGGGAACTGCTGAACTGAACTAGCCCAGCCCAAGGCTGTCCAACTAAGCAAGCAATCCTCTGGGAATTCCTATAAAATATCGCAGGACTCGGTTCCCAGGCAGGCTGCGAGGCAGCTACTGTAAGGCTGGTATTTGCTGTGAGGTCACTGCCTTTCTTAAGGCCCCCACAACCACACAGTGAAAAAGACAGAAGGAAAGAGACCTTGGTAGGGCTGGAAAAACCCAGGCTGCAGGAAAGGGCAAAGTGAGGAGCTGTGAGGTCTTGCATAGTTTTGGTCTCTCCTTAAGCTTTTCTTCCATCTGCTGTGAAATGCTGGCTGGTGGGATGAGGAAGGGTAGGCTAGAGGAAGGGTAGGCTAGATAGCTCAAGCCGCAAGCCCACTGGTGGCATAAAACGTGCGAGACTCAGTCGGGCTGAGCAATGAAAGCGAGAATCGGGACTCGTGATTTTGAGCCCCATTCCTTAGGGGAAGAATGCTGTTAGAGCAGAACATGCCCTGCTGCATCCCATTTGGCTACAAGCTGCGTGACTTTGGGTGAGACCCTCAGCTTCTCCAGGCTGCTGTAAAGCTGAGCTTTACAGTGGTACTTGGCTGAATCCCCAGGATGAAGTGAGGCTGTGACACAAAATTGTACATTGCCTCAGTAGCATCACTGAATCCTCTGCTGAAAGGGGAAAAACAGAGCTCTGCTGGCCAAGGAGCAAGTGCAACACCTTCCAGTACAGTCCAGTGGGATGAAATGCCTAGCATGGTCACACCCACAGGTCCCCTAATGACTTCATCAGAGTGCAACAAAAGACATTATTTCCCCACTAAAATCAGCAGAGGCAGCAAGATATTTACCCATCCTGGCCTTCTGTTAAAACATATAGAGAGGACCAACAGAGACAGAAATTGCAAGATGACACCGAAGACTGAAAGAAAGATTTGAACTAGCCTGTAGGCAGATGGACAACCAGCCAGACTCTTCCAAGAGAAATTCAAGTGCTCAGCTGTATCCCAGGTCCTACTCTTCTGGTAGGAAACAGGAGTGGTTTTTTAGTGATGCTGTTGGGATAAGCTTTAATTATATGAGAATCTTACCGCTATTTACGCTACTGCTACGGTTTGCAAAGGTTTCATTGTGCAGAAAGACCAAGATACCCTACATAACAATTTTTGTTTCTCTTGTGTCTCCTCTTTGTTCCTACTCTTCCTCTTGACGGACTTTGCAGAAAAATAAAAACATGACATCCCCTCAAGCACACGCTGTTAAACTGGAGCATAAACCTCAGCATAGGAAGCTCCCTAGAACTGCTAGGTTCTCTTATTTCCACTTAGACTGAAAGCAGAGCAAGACCAGTTGTGCTGCACTCTTACAGCTTCCAGGTCCCACATCACAGTAAGATCCTAAACAGAGAGAGGGAGAGAGAGAGAGAGAGAGAGCAAGCCAGCCACATGATCCTGCAGCTGAGAATGAATACATGGAAGGCCAGTTATCAAATGCTATTCTATTTAATCAAATTGCTTCCACCTCACTTGCAGCCACACGCTTTCTGCACCCAGCACAGTAAAGCCATGCTTTACAAAAAGTAAGTCAAGCCATCTTTGAATCGTTTTCCATCCCTCAGTTTTCCCTTTCCTTGCCAAACCTGAGTGCAGACTTTCGGACAGGGAAGCTAAAATGCAGTGCTGCCTAGCAACAGCCAGGGACTTTCCACGGCAGCCTCTCCTCATCCTCCCTCTGGAGACCTCCACGTCACAAGCCAACCACGAGATGCAGCAACTCATTAACTCCTATTTACACAGATACAAGGCAGAGCTGAAATAACATTTATTTGGCTACATGACTTGCAGAAGCCTAAAGCAGGGGAAATGGCCTATAAGGAAGGTGACATACTCCGTTTAGTAACCCTGGGATCATTCCTAACTACTAGACCAATGTGAAAGTGCAGTTTTATTTCCTCAAGCTATTTTCTGGGCGTTATGACAATGAGCAGAGCAGAGATTTGTCAAAGGTCATGGAGGATATTAGTAGCAGAGCTGAGAATAAAACCATAGGGTATGGTTTCCAAAACTTTCTTCCACCTGCAGAAAATGAAATGGAAGAAAAAGAGGCAGTGTCCCTATTTCAATTAAAAAGTCTTTCCTGCTGGTCTCCGACAGAACTGCTGGCATCAGAGCAGAAACATACAGCTTGGGAGCACTATTATTTGCATGAAGGGAAGTTTATTTTGCTGTCTACTGTGACTTCTACTAAAAGGAGGAAATGACATGACTAACGAAATGTTAAAGCCTTTTTGACGACACAAGAGTTATACCTCACTCTAAAAGCAAAGCTGAATTGAAACATTTTAGGGTTAAGCCTCCAGAAAGCAGCAGAATCAGTTCAGCCCAAGAACCCGCCCACCAATCTCACCTCCTGCTCATAACCCAGAGACTCACTCAGTCCTGGGCCTGGATTCAAAAGAAAGTTGCAGGGACTGGAAATAACAGAGTCACATATTCACCAAATGAAATGTGGTAATGAACCCCTGATCTGCCACACGTGTGGCTTTGCTGCACATCACTGCCACACCAAAATACCCCCATTAGAGCAGAGATGAGCCACCAGCCCTGCTTCTCTTGGAGCACAGCTCTCCAGTCCAGCCTTGCTTCAGGAAATGTCTCTGACCGCTTAAGCAGCAGTGCTCCAAGTCCTCTAACACTGACTTGAGCAGTTCTGAACTAACTCAGAAGGAAACGGTGACTGCCTGCATTTGCTTGTGCACAAAAGCTACCATAGAACTATTCCATCCAAACTGCACCATCCAGATGACTGTAATATATATTAACAATCAAAATACAGGCATTCTTAAGGCAAGATCACTCCAGGAATAATGATATCCCCAAGATGAATGAATTTATGTCACACTGCTGGAACAGTTCAAAACTAAGTATTTAAACCTCTGTCAATGCACAGTTTAAAGACAGGAGTCACAACTTAATTTTCAAATGTTTACGAGTTTAAACAAACTCTTGAACCAGCATATAATGCATAATATTTTGCATTAATATATATTAATAAACACTTTTCATCTTACATCTGCTTTTTATATACACATTTCTGGCTTTAGAATAGTTTCATTTTCACAAGACAAAGCGACTCTTTTGTCCATTAGTGGTTGGGGGGGGGGGGTAATTGCTATTATTTATTTAATTTTATTATCTGGTCATAGTTTTAAACCTAGGGGGCCTGTCCAGAGTTGGATGAAGTTTAACTATTACTGTTTTTTTCAGACCAATTTAGTCTATTTCATGCAAGAGAGCCCAGGAACTCTCAGTTTCTCAACATAACTCATCATTTAATGACACACTTCATCAAATGCTACCTACTGATACACACTCAGCTTGCTACAATTTAAGAATGTTGCAGGGATTTTCACTTGCTTAATGAAACAGATTTCAAAATTTATATTAAAAAAAAATCTGTATTCAGTAACTGTGCTGTAATTTGACTCAAAGATCAGACTTTCCAAAGAACAGCAAGCAGGCCAGAAGTCTGCCTTTCTTTAGTTTTGCTGATAACCCTCCACAGGACAAGCGTACTTTGAAGGTATGGACATTTTTGTTTCTTGTTGACATCTTAAAGCTCTTGACAGGATACAAAGTTTAAACAGTCCAAGTTTTCAGAAAAAGCCTCCTCAGCGCTATAATCCCTGTCTTACTTCCATGCTGTTAACCCTACCAGACAGCTTCCCAGTTGTCCAGAGTCTTTCAGGAACAAGAAGGCAGACCAAGCTTGAATGTCTAGCACAGAAACAGAGAAGCAGACTAATGATGTTGCTTGCTTTGTTAAAAGGAAAAAAAAAAGAAAGAACTTAAAGAAGAAACAGTATAATGTGAGGAGAAATTGCACTCTAAGTCACAGCAGAGGGCTGACGAAAAGGGAAAAACCATGCCCAGTGATAGAATGTGCACAGAGAAAATTGCCTCACAGCAAGGCAGGGAGGCAGCTCCATGGCCCATTGAGCAGAGGATTGAAGGGGCCTCAATGAGACACATCTTGGGACAGCGAGGTGAAGTGGATGCTGGTGAAGAGGCAATGCCTACACGTGAGCTCCAGCCCGACGCCAATCCCATTACACACAGCGAGCCAGCCAGGGAAGCAGGGCCCTATGGCCCTCCTCCCCTGGGAAGGCATGTCAGAGCAAAGAGCCTGCCCCATCTCCTGTCCTAACAGCCCTCAGAGACAGGTTTGGGCCAGGAGGAACAGCTTTTCCCACCGGCCAGCTGCTGATGAGAGCCTGTCCCCTGGCCCAGCAGTGCTGGAGCAGGGAGAGCCTGCAGAGGGTTAAGGCGCAGGGCAGGGGTGCAGCTGCAGCACAGTGGGCAGATGAGGTCAGGGCGCTGCACAAAGTGGCCATTGTGCAGCACGCTGCGGCTGCAGGCTTCTGCTTGACCGGGTCCCACCTCCGTCCCACCGCGTGGCACCGGGACAGCACGGGGGCCGCAGGGGCGGGGGGCCCGCAGCTGCTGCCCACCGGAGCGGGGAGGCACACGCAGGCAAACCGGCAGCAGCCTCACGCTCCTGATGAAGCAGAGGATCCCAGCAAGGCCCTTTTTAGAGCATAGGCTGAATTAAAGGAAGGGGATCGGCTACCCCCAAAGGCAGTGCTTCCAGAGGCCAGATGTGAAACCCCAGCAAGGCCCCAGCCAGAGTTCAGTAGCAAGGCAGAAGCTTTCAGTGTTTTCCCAACCCAACAGCTACGTACACCCTCAGGCTTAAACATCACAGCCCAGTGTCTTCTGCTTTAGAGGAATCCTCCACCCAGAAGAGCAGTGCTTCATGCTCGCGAGGCAGGGCACGAGGGAGCAGGGCCACGGTTCCTGTCCTTTCGCCAACACGGTGATGGGTTTTATACAAGGGGCAAAGCCAGGTCTGCCCTCCCAATGAGTTTAGGAGAATAACAAGCAAAAAAAATTTAAAGCTATTTTGTAGGTTGATTTTGGACTGGGTTTTTTAATTCCTTGGCACTGAGTAGTGCTGCTAGGACGTGGGCATCACCTCTTAGCCCTTCGGTACAAAAACTGCACAGAAAAAAACCAGTAAGTCACAGGCTCCTCCTTACTGCTTTTAAGCTGAAGCAACTCCAGCTGACACTAACCCCCACCCAGGCTCAGGCTCCCGGGCACACATGACTTTAACTGGCTGACGAACCAGGCGGCCAAGCCTTCCTGGCAGTCACCTGAGGGTACTCTGCATTTGCATCACCAGGGATGCCCTCTGCCAGGGGAGCACCCACTGTCTGGGCCCAGGAGTGCAAAGCCACTGTCCAATGCATCTGTGTACCAGACACAGACATAAGCTCCCTGCCCAGCCCCTGAAGCAGCAGAGCAACAGGAAGGCTATAGCTCAGCAACAGCTTTAAATTACAATTATCATCAGTCACAGTCTCCAGACTTCCCCATCAGAAGTTAAACAGCCTCACAGCATTTTAAAATACAGGCTAACTCAAATGGTTTGGCCAACAGCCCCCCTCCTACAAAAAACAAACCCCGGCATCCAAACACTAAGCTGTGGTGATGCTGTGGAACATCCTGAAAAGCCTCTGAACTCTTTTGAAAGTCATTTCTAGTTAATATTCAGTTGAATTAGTCATTCATGCTTTTTTTGCCACATTTATCCTCAGTCCATCTGAAGTTCCTTCAAAACATCAGCACATTTGGTCTCTTAACATTGTCATAAAGGGCTCCCATCTCTATCACGATGGGCGTCCCAGTTATCCAGGCAGCACCTCTGCCTCTGAGGGCCAAAAATCCACAGCCTCCATATAGTGCACACACTGACAACTTAGTGTATCTGGACAAGGCAGCAGAGGAAATACTGATTACTAAGTGATCATTGAGAACAAATTCAAATTTAAAAAAGCCAGGCAAGGCCTTACGAAAAAAGATGTACTGCAAGGACTTGCGCAGGATCACACGCTCAGCAAACAGTGCACCATGAAAACCAAACCAAAACAATTCCTGTGGTCACCAAAATCCTTTAAACCAGGGTGTCTTTAATCACCTCATTTCGTGCACTACTGGAAGGGGCTCAGCTATCACTGCTGAAGAGAAATGGGTGAGAGCCTACAGCAAACACAAACTAGCAGAACAGCAAGTCAGTCTCACCAGCAACTGCTCTCTAAATAAGCACATCCCAGTTGCACCGCAGTCCAGAAAGGCAGTGTGCAAGTGATCACTGCAGAGTGGCACCAGGCTGCTTGGCCTGGTCAATGCCTGCTACAGAAGAGAGCGAACTGAAGTCTGGCCAGCAAGGTCTGCCACCTGGCAGAACATCTGAATTCCCACTATTCCCAAGGCCCAGAGAACAGATTAAATTATTCAAATTACAGAATGCCTTTTGAAGTTTTCCCTGCATATCACACTAGAGCCACAGCTAACATAAACACAGCTACCTACTCACACGGTCTAAGCAAACAGACTGTCTGCCTGTCTGTAGGTGACCATGGTTTTCTACTGCTCCTCTGTCCCCTTTGTGGCATACAGTTTCCAGATATACTCTGGATCTGTAGAGAAGCCCTGTCCCTTTAGGAACAGATGAAATGGGCCATATTTGCCCTGGCACTTTTACCACTAGCCCTTTGATGGGAATTTGGGGATGGAGGAAGTGAACACTCTCTATGGAGCATCTCTGGCTCAGCAGCTGCTTTCCCTGCTGGTCTGGCAGAGTCTGAGTCTGCTGATCTGCAGGGTACATCAGATGGTTCATCTATTCACTCTATGCCAACCCCAAATCCCTCACGGAGTTTTCTTTGAGGCCTGGAAAAAACGCAAAGCTCCATTTGTGCAGGAAATAGATCTGACCAAAAACTCCAGCACCTGTGGAGTAACAAAAAATGTAAAGAAAGGGCAGGATTCATTAATTCCCTATCACTCATCTGTACATGCCAAAGCTACCAAAGTTCAAATGTTGGGCTTGCTCCTCCTGCTCACTAGAGTCTGTGAAGGGAGGAGGGGTGCAAAGGGACAGGGGGGTCTAGTTTCACAGCTGGCAGGCATGGCAGCAGCTCCTGAGAAAAAGCTTACAAAGCTTTTAATTCAGGGCGGCCAACATGACTGTTTCCTCCCTTCCTTCCTGGCCTTGGCTCCAAAGTTGTCCACAGGGAATGTCCAGTCTAGTCTAACATATCATCTGATGTCTCTATAGTTTATCTCACTTCTAGCTGAAGCCTTGGCTCAGACATGACTCCAAAGCCCTCCCTCCCCATGGACTTTTGCTTCAGGCAGAGCTAGGGCAGAAGGCACACTGCCTCCTGCAGCTTTATCCCATTCCCCTCACCACTGCTGCTGCAACACGTAGGAGATGGCAGTGCTGGGGGCTAGAAACAAGCAGCCCCAGACTCTTCCACCATTTGCTGTTCAAATGCTGTCCCCCAAGTGCCCCAAGAAGGGGTTAAGACACCAACACAAGTCAGGCAATAGAGTAAACACAGTTCCCCTTGAAGCAGGGAGATACAGAGAGAGCTCTGAAAGTCACACAGCTGTATATCCTGGGAAAGAAGATGAAAAATACTAAAATCACTGAAAGGTACCGACGCTTGTCAGCTGTGACATTACAGGGACACGGAGAGGAAGAGAATCCACAGATGGCTGCTCCAAACCCAGAGGACACAGGAGCAAAAGTGTGTGCCTTCACACAATCCTTGGGTAACTGAAAAAGCAACAAGACATTCCAAATGCTCTGTGCAAGCCACAGGGCCTCGTGCACACCAGCCACAAAGGGAACAGCCAAGCATGTGGAACACCAGATTTCCAGAAGAGACTGCATGCTCACACAGGTTTGCCACATGAAAGGATATATGTATGTGTGGACTGCAAAAGGAAAAAATAGGCCAAAACGACCAGCTCAAAATGGTTTCAAGTCTAGATGTTTAAGTCAATTTCTTCCTGGTTTTGACACAACTAGAAAATTTTAGATGTTCATATGAAGTATTTATGTTTAAAAGTAAAAGTTCTTGGACCTGAATGCCTGTTTGTCAGCCCCACACCCTGCCCTAAAGTTAGCACAAAGAACTTTTCAGGAGGTATGAAACCCACACAAGATCTACCTAATCCACCACAGAAAACATCCAGTGGAGATCAGTGTGTTTCTCTGAGGAGAACCTGGAATATGTACCTTTTCATCAGATTTTTAGCCAGAGGTTTGGTCTTAGTGGAGGCTTCTCAAAAATAGGGCAACGTGAGGTATACTCATTGCACTAAATGAAGAAAGGATTTGTCAGTGGCCTGGATCTTCACAATAGAAACCTCAAAAGGTGGCTCTGAATTGCCTCCCACGCTCTCCAGCTGAGTGCAAAGGACATTACCCTGGGGGAGCCCTTGCCTTGGGTTCATCTGGTGCTGCTGGGAGCACTCACAAGTGGAACTTTAAGTAGAAAACACATTAAGGTCACGTCTTCAGATGAGAACTTGGATTCGTGGACAGTGGGGAAACTTTGAAAAAGCCAAATGCAGACTAACTACATAAACAGCTTTGGAAAGCCAAAAGAAGCCTGTCTTAAACAAAGAAGCAAACATTCCAAGCCATGGGGCTTGCTCAGGCTCTGAACACAGGGCAACAGAGTCCCTCTCCTTCTTCTCCCAAGACACATACATGGATCACATCTGCACTGCCCTGCAAAATATTTGAGCATATTCTCCTTTCACATGACTATGCCTGTTTGGGAAGTCTCATGTGTTTGCACGAGCACGTGAAAATAAACAAAGACTATATTAGAAACTGGAGACCAGAAGATGATTAACAAACCCAAGATACCATTTTTTGCCTACAAATAGACATCCACAAAGTGGGAGTAGTACAACACTAATCACCACAGAGAGAAATGATGATGTAAGCCAACTGTCCCAACATTCCCTGCCCAATCACCTACTTGTCCCCCCTGCTCCTCTCCCCTAGTGACCCTCATTGACACGTTGGTGACAAGGGAACATGCTGCAGCAGCTAGCCAGCTGATACGGCAACGGCCTCTCACTCCAGGGAGCTAATCCATTTATGCAGAACACAACTAATGACTGCGCTTGGAGAATGCTCTCCCATGCCCATATGCAGCAGTGCCTGCCCACACCTGCCTCGCAGCACAACGCTGCACAGCACACAGGGCCCTGCTCGGGTGGTGCTTGAGTGTTGAAACTCAGAACTCGTGGTGGGGTTCCACCTACCAGCTTGGAAAGGGCTGGCCTAGGCCTGTACCCATGTGAACAGCTTGCAAATATTTCAGAGGAGCCAGTATCTCCTGCCTGGCACATTGTCCTTCCTCTGAAGTAGGCATACGGTTCCCCTCAGCACTGCTGATGAGCACTTGCAGATTCTGATACCACTTTGCATCCCTTCATTCATATCCTCACAGCTGCACGTGGCTTGAGATGGCGTAAAGCTGGTCCAGGGAACCATCCCCAGTGCAAGAAACAATACAACCAATTCAGCAATCAGTGCTTTTCCCTGGACCCTTCAACGAGCTGAGTGAGCTTCAGCTTCTCTGCTTGTCCATGGCTACCAGCACAGGATACACATTACTCCTGCCAACTTTTTTAAACTCCGCTGTGTGAGGGCAGTGGGGCACCATCAGAGCCAGAAGCAGATCACTGCCCTTCTGAACGGGTGCCCTTCTTAGCAGGGCACAGCGACCCTCAGAGCTGTGCATGAAGTACTTGTTGGGGAACTGCTGCCCTCAAGTATGCCACTCCACTGTCTGCATCAAGATCCACTTTCCAAACAGTTGGACATAAACCATCAACTCAATAGCTTGCAAGATCCATATCAGAGCCTGTATAACATGTCAGTGTTCATAATGCACGCATCAATTTTAATGCACAAATCATTTCAGTGTTTCCTTCTTTCAGCTCAGGATTTTGGCCCATCTCACGCTTACGAAATGGTCATGCCCTAGGCCCAAGAGTGCTCCTTCACTCACCACACTGCAGAAGGGCAAAAGTTAAGATTAACTCATTAAAAAGAGACCAGAATGTCTCAAGGCCAAGTTCATTAGGAACCTCTGTGCAGAGAAAGGTTGATAACAAGAGCAAAAGTTTATACCACATTATGTGAATAGTTTTGAGGATGTTTGAATGATTTGGATGCTTGCATTTGGAAAGCAAATGAACCAGTGCCTCAACTCAGTACAGAGTTTTATACAGCAGACTGAGCAACAAGTCTCACAGTTGCAGCAGGAGTTACAGCTGCCTTCTACCTCTAACCCTACCAGCAGCCCTACCACGAGATAGCAATCTGATTTTTTTCAGCTTCTTGTGGTTTACTGTTTCACTCAGCTCTAGAGAGAGTCCATGGGCTATTTAGCATAACTGCCCATAGTAAGAGTCTGCAAAATGCAAACGGGATGAACCAGCACAGCAAAAATGCCTTTCACACTTCTTGTAGCAGTCAGGCTTGAATAGAACATTGGCGTATTATGAAAGAAAAGATACAAGAATACTAAAATAGTTGTACTATAAATCTTTCTGCTTAGAAAATATTTTCCAAGAGCACCACTTCCAGTGCTCATAATTGCAGTCTTTCCGCTAACAATAATTAGAAACTAATAGGGTTGGTTGTGTTATTCAGAGGATGACAAGAAATTATATTAAGTCGAAAATTCATTAAGAGCTTGATTGGATAGCACACCAAATTCGGTACTACAATGAAAATACACATACCATGAACTCGCTGTGCTACTTCCACCAGAGCCCTGAACAAAGCACTGCAGCTTAGATTAAGACTTACTTTAAAGTATGCTCAATAGACAGTCTTATCATCCAGTCAGGTACACCACATTCTTGTGTGAGGTTTGTCTGTCTTTCCCGCACATACAGCAAACAGTAGCAGTAACAAAATTTCCTGAACAAACTCAGGGCATTCCCTGACCTATGGTGGTTTCCCCAGCTGCAAACCACATCACCCGAAACATAACAAGGAACGGGTTTACAGAAGTGAGAAAAATCAGGCATCTGACTAGCTCTATTTTAAAGATATTTTTTTACCTATACTAGGAACTACACAGATCCGCTAGATTTGCAATTTGGAAAAGGATTTTTTAAAAACCGTTCCTTGTTTCTAAATCATAATATGCCCACATACCATCATGGCAGAGTCTATAGGACTGTTTGAAGAGCCTCTGAAGTGACAGGCAAGATAGGGAGTTTCTAAAGCCTCCGCGGGTAGACAAATTTTTATTTTGTTTATGCTGTCGAAAAGAGCATGCTTACAATAAGATCGCAAAGTAACTTGCAAAGCATTTTAGGGTTTTATCCTTTGTACAGCCGATCAACCTGTTTTTTCCTTAAACAAACACATGAAGGTGAAATTACAGCTTGCAAGGATATGCCACGATTTTAAAGCACAAGCATGTTTTTGAATTAAAAATACAGTTTATCCTAGTATAGACATGACCACAGACTTCATTTACATTAAGTTCCTAACATTCTAGACGAAGCTCAGTTTTGCAAATTCATTCCTATGAAAATTGCTTTGCATGAGCAGTCAAAGTCCAGCAGGAAACCAAAAAGATTGTTTGCAATGAGGAAAACCAGCAAGTTTCATAGGGTTTCTCTTAAGTGTCTTCATTTGTGCTTCTTTCCAATTTACCTACGGCCCCCAGGAGACCTATGTTTTTGAAACCTTTAATTTAGAAAAAATGTCGTTACATGTTTTTGTGGCTTGAAGAGGGAGGGTTTGTCTCTCCGTTATTGGTCATCATGTCTTCAAAACGAATTGCAGCTCAACAAGAAGCATATCTGGGCTCACAGCTCTGGAGAAGGGCAGGGAATTTTACACGTGAATCTGCTCTGGTTTAACACAGTCTCCATCTACATGAGAACTAGATGCCTCTATTGAGTGCCTCCTCCTGTGAGATGAGCTGTGGACCAATGCCCAAAACTCCCATTGACATCAACAGGCTGAAAGAAAGCGCGAGCAGAGCCCAGCAGTGCGGTTCTCATGTGAGTCAACAATGGAGAGGCTATTCAGAGCTAAGGCAGAAAATCAGAGCTAAACCCCAGCCCATGCCAAGGACAGCTGTGTTGTTGACAGCCAGCCTGGCTATTCTACCACTCCAAAGCTTGTCTCAAAAACAGCATTTCCTAGAGTGTTTACTCTAGTCACGGGCTTGGCCTTAAAAGCTCAGCCAGCTTCTGCCTATTGAGCAGCAATGGCTGCTGCATTTTCAAGACTCAGACATGCCCTGGACAAGCTGCTTGCTCTCCGTCTGTGGTGACAAACTGGAGCACAAACACCCAGCATTAATAGTTAATCAGCACCATCACATGACTGCCCTGTTCCTGCTGTTACCAAACTCACACTGCCGCCTCCCTCCTTCCTTCCCACTCCCAGGCAGTGCCTCATGGGAGACTGCAGGGTGCAAAGCACACCCATGTCACCCCTCAGACACCAGTGCCAAGCCATGCTGGGCAAGGAAGGTGTCCTGCTTCACAGATACAGTGCTAAGCAATGCCAGGGAAAAGTTAAGGAAAAACAAGGTCTTGTTTTCCATTCCCTGCTACCATCTCTTCTGTACAGTGCTTTGAACAAGTCTATAACCATCTGAATTCTAAGCAATAGCAGCCCCTGTTATCTTGTGGCTGCTGAATTTTAAGGGAATTCAATGCTTAGGGGTGGCAAAGGAAGAACAAAGAGGAAAAAAAAAACCCTAATCTATCTCTACTGCTTATTTCAGTTTCTTAACCTATACAGTCAGAAAAGCAAGCAGAAAAGTGCCACCACCATCAGATGCCCTCTGGGCTATATGAGGAATAACCAGATTGGTTCTAAAGAGCCATTCACCCTCTCCAGTTTCCTCAAGCCACTCCACCAGTCCTCCAAACTGTAAGGCTCTCTCCTTTTCAGAGGCTGCTTCCACAAGCAAAAGATGCAACTTATTACGCCTGAAGAGAGCCCCATTCATCCGCAGACCAAATACAACTTGGGCAGTGACAGCATATGGCAGAGCCGCCTGCACACTCCTTTTCTCCCCAGGCAAGGATGAGATATTTGTATCACACTGAGCCACATGCTAAGGGAGGAGTGGGCAGGGAGAGGTATCTGGCCAACTAAACAGCCACACTGGGACCCAACCCAGGCAGCCCCTCTAGTGCAGACACACCAAGGCTGGGGGAGGTGAGGACAATCCAGCCCTATTGCAGAGGAGGAGAGCACTGTAGAGAAGGTCCCGACCTTCACTTCCAAGCAGCATCTCCAAGCTGGTGGTTTTGAAAAATATACACAGGTTGCAGCAAAACTTCCTAATCTGTCAAACCCTTGAGATTACTCGGGCTGAACTCAGCGACTGGGAAACAGCATGCCAGCATTATCCTCCTGCACTGTGCTGTGTCAAAACAAGAGAGAAAATATTCTTCAGAAAACCCTATTGGAAAAGGGCCTGCAGAAGTCAACACACAAGAGATAGAACAGGGATATGTTGCAGGATGGCCACCCTTGGGGATCCAATCCAGCACCCACTCTGTGACTGCTGCTCACCCCACATCCAAGCACATTTTAACCAGTTGTGCTGTTGCTGCAGTTAGGATCTCTCGGTTTTGCTGAGTGATGTTTTCTGTGGCCAGCTGGCAGCCCACCATTAAACACTGCCAGTAGATATGGGAGACTGGGCTTTTCCTTCTGTTAGTTCAGTAGGCATCATTCTACGTGGTGCTCTGAGAGCAAAATGCCAGAGGTCAAAACCTCAGCCTTGCCCATTCACATGCTGAGTTTCTGAGAGATACTTTCAGGTGGAAGTGCTTTACCTCCCTCCTGGTTTGCTCCTCCCAGGCCTACCTAACCCTCAGAGTCAGACCAAGAGGTAAGTCCTACACAGCATCACCAGCATCACGCAGGACTTCTCCCTGAGCCACATCCCAAGGCCGCATGCCAGTGGTGCCCATATGCCCATTTGATCTCCTCTCTTTGGTCTGCAGCCAAAGTCTCAGCTCTAGTTTAATACCTTCTTACCAGGCTTTAGAGCTTTGAGGAAAAAAAAGAAAGACAGCAGGGTTGGGAAGGTAGCCAGCAAGCCTGCCAATCTAAATGATAAGCCCTTGGCTTTAACCTCAGACTCATAATTTTCTGCCACTGGTGCCAGGTGCTATTATTGTCCCTTTGGGAATCTTAATACAACAAAAACACTCTCTCTAGCTCTGTCTCCACCACTCTTAGCCTTCCTATTCCACAGACCTCTACTGCCTTCAACATGCACTCCGTCAAACTTCAGCCATGTCAAATTTCCTCCCCTCATCTTCCTTTTGCTCAACCAAGCTCTCTGGTGTTCTCCAAATGACCCTGACCAACCTAATCCCTGCTCTCTTTTATGATTCACGGCAGTACCTCAAGGAACCACATTTCAGATGTCTCAGCAGATATTCTAGCTACTGGCTCACCCTCCCTTGGTAGTCCAAATGGATACACTCACAAACATGCAAGCTTCCAGGAAAAGGCAGCAAAATCAATCTTAATAATACCCCAGGAAAAAGAGACTGATAAGTATTTCCAGACAGAAGCTCATTTGTCCATCTCCCCCTTGAACTGTTGCCCCTTTGCATGTGTTACAAAACCAGAACAAAAATGCACTGAGACAAAACAAGGAAGGAAAACATCAAGGGAGAAGAACAGAAGCGTTTGGCTCTAGGAATGGACAACACATTCTGTGCCAGGGCTCACACAACAGGGCAAGAGGTGCAAAGAGAGGAGTGTGCTCAGAATGAAAGTCTGCCAGCAGCACACCTGAAAGGTGAACACAGTATCAACAGATGCCATAGGGCAGGGATGAACTGGAGTGGACTTGCACCAAAATTAATTCTGTATTTCAACAATGTACAGAGAACACAGATCCTCGTGGAGAAGTTATTGACATAAAGGCTGTCTAACATCCAGGGCCTTTGCAACCTCAACTATTCTGTGAGAATGCTCTAATCTCTGGAACACTGATTGATGCTGAGAGTTTAGGAATAGGACTAGATTATCCTGCCTGCCTTGCCTTTGGCATTTACAAGCTGGCAGCAAGATGAACCTTACCATCAGTGAAAAGAAGACACAGTCAACTTACTTGTCTCCTTCAGGAAAGAAGAGGAAATCATTATGCTTTCTAGGAAGCAGCTAGGCCAAGTCCCACATGGGTTACTGCTCTCTCACATTCCGATTCACCCAGCTGCAGCTGCACACAGGCACTTCATTTTGCATGAATCAGATAACCATCCAGGGAACACTTATGAGACACAGAGACAGAGGTATCTGCAGCCTGGCAGAGTCACAATCACTTCCTTGGGGCTGGGTGGAGTTCCTCATGCCTTTCCCTGCTACTGAGTGTCTCTCCACCTCCCAGACAGCACGCTTTCTCCCCACCCTCCTTCTCTGCACCACTGTCAGACTACCAGTGTCTGATGTCAGCAAACTGGACATCAGCTGGCTGGCACTGAGCCAGACTCTTTATAACAGAGATCAAACCACAGGAGAACATCTCCTCAGCTCCTCCAAAGATGCAAATAACAAGACACCTCTACCATGCCCCATCTCCCACTCATATGGTACAGGCTTGGGTCTAGACTCCCAGAGCCTCCTGACACGGAACTACATCCTTGCAGGCAAGCAGACCAGACAATCTCATCGAACACGTTCAGTCATGTTCAGCCCCAAACTTCCTCATGCTAGGACTGCCTTGCAGCAGCCACACATAGCATTTGTTTGCTGGCCACTTCAGTGCCAAACACTGTCAGGGTTGAGATAGACAGGCACTTCTGTGCTGGAAGAACAGCTGCTGTAGCATATTTCTGGGGGTGAAAAATTAAAGCAAAATTGCAGGAGGTTACCAGAAGCAGAATTTCTCATTCTGTACTGATGCAATCAGTTTCTGCAACACTTTCTTTACTATGTTGCTTCAACAAGCCCAGGGACAAAGAACTGCTATGGCCCAACTTCCCACACCTGAGAGACAAGTTCTGGTACTGGGCCCCTTAAGAAATGGTGTAAGCCATTACACCCAGCACAGGCTCCTGAACTCCACTCAGTCACTCTGGAGAGTGAGGCCCAGGGCAGAGTCTGTGATGAAACTACCACCAGCACTAGCAGTAGATTTTCCGGCACCCTCTCGCCACAGAGAGAAGCTCAGATGGGCAAACAGATGGTAACAATTCTCAGGAACTGAAAAGGCCTGGATCCAAATGGGAGGCCAAGAGGTGAAAAGGACTCATGAGCTCACACGTGGAAGCTATCTGGAAGCTATTTGTCAAGTCCTGGAGAGACAGGCAAGGGCAAAACCCAGCTGTGCTAAGGATATGGAAATCTCACCCTGGAGCCATTAGCAGCCCAAAGCCCAGACCCCAGTGCACCGGGGGTCACGCGCTGGGTCCTTGGTCACGTGTGGCAAGTGCTGTTCTGCAGCCTCTGTGCAACCAGTACTGACTCACAGGAAGTTTTCGGTGCTGATCACACCACCAGTGCCCAGTCCAACCAAAATGCCAGTATTCAAAAATGCAGCAGAAGGAAGATGGTCTTGATATCACACAGCTAAGCCCAGATCAGGACTCTCATCAGGCACTATATCCAGGCTATTCCAGCGTCAAGTCAAGATGAAGTTCCACTCATCTGTCTTGCACTGAAACTACTCCCCCACCAAAGGGGGTGCAGAGCCAGCAACGAACAATCCATGTGTTAGCACAGGATGCATTTTTCTCTTCTCTGATGGCCTTTTTCATCCTAGCATCTCCATGCATTTCAAAAAATGCACTAAGACTCCAAAAGAAAATGGTATTGATACTCTGTAGAGGAAGCCAAATAAAGAGCAGCTGAGATCACTTGGCTTGTTCAGCCCAAAGAGGAGGAGAGTGAAAGGAGAGCACATCACAGCCTAGAACTTCCTTATGAGGAGAAGCAGAGGGGCAGGCACTGCTCTCTTCTCTGTGGTGACCAGTGACAGGAACTGAGGGAATGGCCTGAAGTTGTGTCAGGGGAGGTTTGGGTTGGACATAAGAAGGGGTTCTTCATCCAGAGGGTGGTTGGGCACTGGAACAGGCTCCCCAGGGAAGTGGTCATGGCACCAACCCAGCCAAAGTTCAAAAGGCATTTGGACAATGCTCACAGGCACATGGTGTGATTCTTGGGGCTGTCCTGTGCAGGGCCAGGAATTGGACTTGTGGGTCCCTTTCCAACTCAAAGTATTCCATGAATGCTTGATTCTGTCTATTCATACAGAGGCAAGCAGGCAAACCATGGCAGAAAGCTCTGAGCAGGTTGTGAAACCTATCTAGTGACTTCGCAGCGTAACTGGAAATACACCCATGTACCCATACTCTCTGCCTCATACTTTAAAATTACGCTTTCTATATCAGCCACCTACCCACGCAAAGAATTTGGACTGCTTGTTGTACCACCCCAAAGCTGCTCTCCTCCAGGAGATCTCTCTCCCTGCAAATGCTCCACTCTGACTTCCCAAGCTTCTGTAAGTAGATTTCAAAGGTGCTCCTGGCAGCCCCACTGAACAGCACAGGAGGATCCTTTACTTCCTCTCTGTTTACACAACATGCCAAGACCAATTAGTCCCCTGGGAATGAGCTCAGCAGCTCCAAGAAGTCTTTGTGACACCCTGGACTTCCTTATACCTCAGCTGAACCTGGTGCCTTCACCTTGAACCAAAGGATGTCCCCGCTTTCCTCGACCTTGTGCTCTCAGCATTGCCAAAAAAGCCAGATATGCCAAAGTGGCAGCAGCCGTGCAGGGTGGCAGCAGGCTTCATTAAATAGCAAGCGGTTGGCAGCAGGGCCTGCGTGCAAGGAAGGACGTGTCTGTCCAGGGACCGTGATCAAGGGGTGCTGGGAGAGGGCATTCACTGCAGCAATGCGAGTGTCTGCACAAGCCAGGGTATTTCTGCCCAATTAAGGGAAAGAATAGAAGCCTTCTGAGCTAATTTTCTAGTCCTTTGGAGAAGGAAAGAAAAGCGTGCATTGAAATATCCTCGCTCTGCCTCAACAGGGAGACACTGGGTGGCCAGCTGACCAGCCAGGGTGGGAAATACATCCGCCAACAGTCCAAGCTCATGTCTGGAACACAAAAGGGCTGAATTACTGTGCCCTGTGAAGCTGGAAAAGCATAGCCTGGCATCTAACCAAAACAGGACTTTTTAAACCTGCTCCTGGTACAGCCTTCCCTGCTGCAGGAGGCTGAACTGAAAGGCATGGATGATGGAGATTTCCATTTATTCACAGGCCAAGAAAGGACAGCAATTCTCTAACTTCTTTAAAGCACTCTGATTGCCCCCAACCCGCTTGTCTCCCAAATCTGATCCTCTTTCTTACCAAAAGGCACCATATCACTGGAATACTGGGAGACATTTAGACACCACTTGCCACTGACCCATAGGAGGAAGCAAAATCTGTTTAAATATTCCAACACAGAGCCACTCTGCACCACAACTCTCTCGACCGATATTCCATCATCATCCAACATGAACAGAATTTGATGCAAAGCACTTGGCATCTCTTCATCCACCCTTGAGTTACCCATACCACATCACACCCCCAAAGTGTCTTCTTATCTCATAACACATTTGCTTCAGGCACAAATTCATCTTGCCTGATACTCTTTGTCATCTGTCAGCTGCACAGAGCTGCAGGAATGGCAAGTAAGGCTCAGGGATAAGAGTGAAAGCCACATCTGCTGCTCAAAAAAAAATGCCTATCTGATAAACTTTTCAGCTGCATTCTCATGGGCAAGCACATGACAGCAAGGATAAGAATCACAAAGCAAGAATAGCTTGATGTTCAGAGCCCAGACGAAGCCTCAGAGTAGCCTGTTTAATATTAACATTCCCCATATGCATTGTTTACCTGACTAAGAAACACATGGTGCCACGCACTGCCCAGGCAGTTAATAAGAGCCATTTTTGTTGGAAAATGGAAACAGACAAAAAACCAAACACCCTGGTCCCATTTTATAAGTGGGGAATGGAGGCCCCGAATGATTTTCATAGGAGAAATAAGTACAGGTAGCAAGCAAAGACTCATCATAAAGCTTCAAGATGTTACTGGCTGAAAGTTAACCAATTAAAACAATGAAAATAATACAAATGACCAAATACAATACTCAGACTGCATCTCCCTTTGCATGTGTCATGTCATGTTGTGCCCTCAGTACACTTTCTTTCAAATTAAATCCACCAGCTGACTATCCTTTCTTTATAACATGGATTCCACAACCTGAAATGTTAATGACATCCACAGTAAAAATGTTATTTAAAAAACACACTGCCACCTCCACTCCAGATTTCAACTCCTTTTGCAAAAATCTTTGCCACAATTAATCCAGAAATGTAGAGTGCAAATGGACAAGGAAGCCAATTATTCTCACAAGGTTTCCCCAGAAAAAAACCAACAGTTTGGAAAGCTTGTTTAAATTAGCCCCCTAACCTTCACCAATACACTCCTAAACACAGTGCTGAAAGGAGCTCAAAGGAGAGCAGGCAGATGCTATGCCTGGGATCCAAATCAGAGAAATCACCTGGGCCAAAAGAAACATTTCCCCATTTAGTCATGTGCACTCTGAAAAAATAGAAGGCTGGGCACAGGCTTACTAGCTTTCTTCTCCTCTCATAAGGATGTGAGACTAATTAAAGTCTGTCAGTATCAGTAGAAGATTTGGGTGATGTGAAATGCAAGACTGGGCCTTTTGAATGTTCTGTGAGCAGAAACTTGGCTAGAAGGTTGAAAAGGGGGTGAGGAAAACTGCACTGAAAACACAAGTCTCTGCATTATGTATTCACGGGATGTATGCTGCCAGCAGGACTGAGAAAAACCAGCAATGTAATGGGGAAATGGAAATCTCACTTTTAGGCATCTTAGAAAATAAATACATAGTCTTTTCTTTTAATGGGTCCATCTTGTAGGCTTAAAGGGAGTGTTGCAAGCAAGGTTAAAACTAGTACGTCCAACCAACCAGAGGCAGTGAAATTCCTCCCTAATGAGAGGAAATTCACAACTGAAAATAATTGTTTTTAACTTACTGCAATGTACCAGGGCCAGCAGATGTCTGCACATATCCTTTTAAACTGACACTACACCAGTGCAAATAGAAAAACAAATAATGAAGAGAGCTGAAATGCTAACTCTACAGCAAGGCCTTTTGAAAGAGAGGCGCCAGATGGGAACTGCACAGGGCAGCCTGCCCCATTTCCCAGGCTCTGCAGAGACAAGGCAAACTTCAAGCATTTCCACACCTCGGTCCCAGGCCAAACTAAGTCCTGCAAAATCAAGAGTAACCGCATCTAGAGCAAACTGTAAACAGTCTGTGTTTGTAAAGTGTTAAGACGGTAAAAAGCACTGTTTTACGTTGCTGTAAAACTCCTACGAGGCATAAAGAGATCTGGGTCCAAGGAGGTCAACAAGTGTGGAAATACCAATCATCATCAAGTCTACAACCACCTTCACCAAAGGCTTTTTTTATACATCCCTAAACGATTAATTTATTTTGGAGTAAGTGATACTGGTCAGATCATAGAAGCAGTGGTAACCTCCTGAAAGCAAACGCCAGTGATTTTGTTCCTGTGGCATGCAATGAACCGGACAGTACAAGTGCTGCCTTCCTCATGGGGTAGCAAGAGAACAGCCCAACTGCAGCAAGAGCCACTCGAGAACCAATGCCTTTACCTCTCAAGAGGGATATCTACAGTTACCCCAATTTATCCTAGACAGACAGCAGAAGAACCCTGAAGGTATGCCCCTGAAGACATGACCACAAGAAACAACCCTATAAATTTACTGAGCCTCGCCTCAATGACCCTTTTCTGTCTTTGCTTACCACACTTTTTTTTCCAAGCAATGCTGCTTTCCTCACGTGAAGTTCTGCCTTACCTGCTGCATTTTTTCCAGGTCAAGGCTGGGCCTGCTGACCTTATCCCCGTATCCTTGTCGATGTCTCTTACAAGGCATGACCTGCTCGAGGCCCGCCCCAACGCTCGTGAAGATTAAAGGTCTGGAGGCCGGGCTCCGCACCAGGGGCTGGAGTCTCTTGGGAGGGGAGGCACTGAACAGCACGGGGCTGGGGCTGGCGTGGAGGCCATCGCCCTGCTCTGCCACGGGCCGGAAGGACATGGCGCACAAGTTCTTCACTTCTTCGTCGCTGGAGGAGGTGTTGTTGCCGTCGCTGCAGCAGGCCAGCCGGCTGACCTGGGACCACTTCCGCTTCTCCGCGGCAAACTCTCGGTTGATGCGCTCCAGTTCCTCTTCTGAGCTGTGGCGGTCAAGGCTGGCATGGAAGAGGGCCCGAACCTTGCAGCATTGGTTCTCCTGGTTCTGGAGCTGGTTGGTGGCCAGAGGAGTCAGGGTACAATTCCGTCTTCTCTCTAGTGGGAGGAGGAGACAGAGGAGTGGCAGAGCAGATCTGTGTCCCACAGACTAATAAAATGGGCCTGTTTTCTCCTGACCTGCTGTTTTCACCTCCTCCCAAGTAATCTCCTGAGCTGTTTCCCCACCTTTTCTTCCCCACATCAAACACCCCGCAGCTGAATGCTTCCCTTTGGAAGTTTCCAGACCTTTGTTCAGACCAGAGCACTACATGTCATCCCCTTTCAAACCATCACCTGGAAGTCTAGCTCCAGAGAAAGAACATGGACCTGTCACCCACCTCACCTGCTCAAGGTGGAGAAGACATGAGCTTACAAATGTGTTGTGAGGCACTTGCCTCTAGCTGAAAACATTAACTTCTAGTGACCAGTTCTCAGGGCAGAAGAGGCAAGTAAGTTACACTATTCTAAGCGTCATCTTTATGGCTCAAGTAAGTGAGATCTGGTTTCTGGAAATAAAAATCCTCTATTACAAGACTTGTCACCCAAGAGAGCCTGTCTTCAGCCACAAGCTAGGCATGCTTCATCTCTTCTGCTGAGCTCTTTCTAAGCTAAGCATATGGAGCAGGGATTTGAATTCTGACAGGACGTGTCCTGTGGGTCAGGAATTTAACTTCTGCTGCCTCGGCATAAGAATCCACTTGAACCTGGGCACAGGGCATGTGCTAATGGCAAGCTTAGCATAACTCAAGAGATGCATTTACTACAGATTTCACCTGCAGCTCTAAGCTACTTCATATCAAGTCCAAAAACAACAGCAGAGCACCTGTATCTTCTCTATCAAAGACTCTCACTAGATGCAAGAATAGGGCTGCACAATACCAACAGTATAGGAGGAAGGGAGAGAGATAATCAAATAATGAGTCCAGCGGAATGAAGAAACTGAAGGTTAAAACTCAAAATAGCAAGGATGAGGAAACCTAGAACAAAGATGACACAAGTGCAAAAGCATGGAATAGAAGATAAAATTTTAGTCCCAGCTCTGCTGCTGGACCATCTCTGCCCCATGTCTGCAGCACTGGGACTTTAACACATGGTTAACAATGTTTATTTCTGGTGGTAAAAATGCTACTGCAGCATCTGATAACACCAGCCTCTCCTTGTGAGGTCCCAAATGCTTCAAGGTGACTGATTTAATGCATCTGATTGTGGTACATTGGGGACTGAGAAGGAGGGAGGCACTTGCAAGAGCACAAGTAAAAAGAAAAACTGACTTCAGCCATAGTATCCCGGGATCCTTCTATCTTCATCCCTTTACCTCTGTCGATCTGAGCAAGTTCCTGGTTCTCTCCCTCAGAGTCATCGCTGTCCTCATCACTTGGGGGATAGGAGATCTAGGGGACAAGGAGAAAGAAAAGGCTTCATCGAGAACACTGAACATTGCCTTGCTGCTGCCCAAGCCACTTCCCGCACCCTCCCCCTCTCATATCCTGCAGGCATCCACCCCACCTAACCACACACGCCCAGCCATAGCACCTCCCTGTATACACATCCTCATCTCCCAACCCCAATCTCCCATCGCATCCTCTCACTTTCAGCAACACCGAACACACAGCCTACTGCTGTTTCCACCATACTGCACTGCCAACTCTTTCCCAAGCACAATGAACGTATCCTGCCTTTCGCTTCCCAGACATGCAGCTTATAACCATCATGGCCTACCACATCCACATCACGTGGATAACTGAATCTCCAAAATCTCCACTGCCGAGATAAAGACACATCCTGTCAGCAGCGCTATCATCTCGCAAGGCACCCACAAATGGAAGTGGCACGTTAACTTTAGCCATCCTGTGCATGTACCCACACTTCCCCCTTGAAGTTCACACACAACCCACCACAAAACAGACTCACCTTGCTTTCCTACAGGACAACCCTGAAGTATTTAATAGAAATAAAAGAAACATGATTTCACAGAAATGCAGACAATACTGTTATGCTGTCCCCTCCAGGAGATAATTTACAGTACCGCTGAACACCCTTAAATGCTCCAAGAGTAACGACAATTCACGTATTTTATCAAAGACTTTTCGGGAACATTTGCTCTCTGTCAGCCAATGGGCTTCAAACCACTCACTCAAAACATGTCTAACACTGAACAAACCTGGTAGCCGCCTATCAAGAGGGCTGAGAGATCTGAAACCGAGCTTTTATAGGTCAGACAGATCACACTGCTTCTGAGTTTCCTACACAGAGGAAACCCTACCTATCTTGTTCCTACAGTGACTTTTGTTCAGCTGCATAGAGCCTACCTGGAAGTTATTAGATCAAACCTCCGAGCTACACAGCTTAGTACGTGTCTCTGGCAACAGCCAAAACCAAATGAGTCAAAGGAAAATGCAATACTTAAAAGAAACCATTATAAGAAACAGTTCTGGAAGAAGATGATCACCTCAAGATGAACTGCACTATTTCTTACACCTTTTTATTCAGAATAACAAACACTGCTGTCATTCTTAGCTGCCTCAAGCTCCTTGCTCACAACAGAAGCCAGTGGCAATACGTTTCAAAAAGTTACATGCTATGTTTCCATTTTAAGTGTGTTTGATGTGCTGTGCTGGACTTTTATGGAAGATGAGGCAAGCATGCAACCATTACACTGATTTGGACCCATTTTACCTCCACTACCCCGGGGAGATGTCTTTGTAGTGTTTCAGCCACCCAGAGACACAAAAGAGCAGCTACACTTAACTAGGTGCCTATGAAAGACACACTGCTGATGCAGAGAAACAATAATGGTGGAGAAATTCTAACTGATACTGAATTTGACAGCTATTAAATCAACACACCTATTTTGTGACCGTCCTCCAGGATTGTGTTTGGGGTGTTTTGTTCCCCCAAAAGCATGTCGACACCTTTTTTCCCCCCTCCTTCTTTAAAGCTACCTTTTGCTCTTCTGTATTTACACTGCCCTTTGAGAAATCAAAATATATTTTCCTTCCTCGCTAGTCTTTAAACTACGTCCTCAACTGCCAAACGATGAATCGGGCAAGTCAGATTTCAGATTTATCCCCGCTGCAGATATTCCTGGAGTAAACACAGGACGTTGTTTTTCCTACTACAACTACAATTTTCTTGTATGTGTTCACACACATGCATCATTTAATAAAGGCAGCTGGCACTGAGGAACACTGCCAAACACAGAGACTTCTCGTTGCCCCCAGAGCAGGTATAATACCTTGTTTGTACCATGGCAGTTCACAGAGGGGACAGCTGACACTGAGGTGCCATTGTGTAGCTGCTGTACAGACAGACAGAGGTCCTGTCTCCGATACAAAAGCTTAGGCTCCCATTCTAACTCGAGAGGTACTGACCTTAGTCTGTGGCTCATTCCCACATAAAAACCTTTCATTTGGACACGGCAGGGTTTTCAGCGAGGTTTAGCAGCTCTGCGTGGGAAACCTAGCAGCTTCGGGTTTTGTACAATGTAAATGTCAATACATGGCATGGTACTGCTTCCAAAAAAAAGGCAACGACATCTAGCACATGCAGGTCAAACGGCTACTGCACAATGTCACTGGCTTGAGATGCTTAAGATAGGAGTTGGATTTGAGTCAATGATTGACATTTGAAGGTCTTTGTGTCTACCGGTCCTGGGCTTCCAAAATATTCACTCTTCCCCGTGCGAGGGCAATTTTGCCAGCCCTTGGTCTCATGTGGGTAACTCTCCTCTACTGAGCCCTTGCCAGTCCCTCAGGCAACCAAAGACCAATTCCCTTGCGAGTTGCCTTAAACACTTTGCTAGAGGCTTTCTTCAGAGCACCTGCAACAAAAAATCTCTTTCAAACAAGAGACTCTAGCTTTTATGTTCCCCAACAGAGAACCATCATATATAGTACGCTAGCCATTCATCTTGCAGAGTTGAAATTTTATACCTGAAACTCTTTGCCATGATACCCCACACAGGCAAAGATTAATGGAAGATCAAAAAAATGATTCTCTGTCTGTTGGATAACAAGACTTTCCAAAAACTAAAGATCTATGGGATCAAAGACTAATGCTCTGACTAGTTGGAGATAAATATTCTCTCCCTTGAGTCTTCCCAGGCTTGAACAGTAACCCTTCCCTAAACATTCAGAAACATTTCACTAAACACAGCAGTACTGTGTTCAGGCCTCCAGCCTCCCTTGCACAGTCCCTGTCACATATAAGCCACAGATTTACTTTTGTCCAAGGCCGTACAGCCCCATTTTCCTCAGAAATTCAGAATTGTGGCACTGCTATAGCTGAAAATTAAAAAATTCCATGTCAAAAGTCCCACCAGATCATGGCTTCATTCACAGCACATCAATTGCAGAACTGTTTAGACTGAAAGACACCTCTTGGTATCACTGCAGTCCAAGCTCTTGCTCAAGCTGGAACAACTAGAAAGGTTGCCAGGACTGTGCCCAACACACTCTGTGCCTTAACATGCAAAATTGAAAAGAATAAAATAAAATCTACAACTCACATAGACGTGTGAATGTTTACAAGCTATGGCACAAAAGAAGCCAAAAACCAAGGGACAGGTGCCCATCCACCCTTCAGTCTTTCTTCAAGAAATGCATCAGAAAGCAGCCTCCTGTTGATGAGGATCTCAGTGTTACACCTGGGTCCTTCAGCTCCGGCACCTGACGTGCCTTCTGTCAGGATAAGGACTCCTCCCGTGCCAGATGGAAACATGCACTAACTTCCCCATGCATTTCATTTTTCACCCATCTCTAGTAAGGAAATATGGGTTTGTGTAAAATAACCAGATGGTATTTAAGGAAAACTTGAGTGTAAAGCTTATACCTTTGAGGGAGTTTTAACATGAAAGACAAACTAGCAGATACAAGAGACGGAAAAATACGTTTTTTCTCATCACACTGCTGCTTGTCAACTGAGTAATGATAACTAACTGCAGTTGAAATTGCCCAGGTCCTAAAGGGTCACATCACCCTAAAGTCTAAAGCTCTGAAATACATCAGACAATAAAAAAGTCCCACTATGCTAAAGTGGAGTTCCCCTCGGTTTGGCTTCCAGAAGAGAAATTATCCTGCTATCATACATTAAGAATCATCTGTGAGCTTACAAAGGACAAGGAATCTCACTTCTAAGGCAGAATAAAACTCTCCCAACAGGCTTCACTTAAAAGCTGCATTGTCCTAAAAACCTAAAAGACCAACAGCATGGTTTGGTTCAGTGGAGGTGTTTTCATGAGGAAGAGATAATACAAAGATACAGCTGACCACAGGCAACCCCTTGTTCCCAGCTTGAATGAAGAATGCACACAGGCTGGAGGGCATCATTCCCAATCTCCCTCTGGGAACGAGGGAGAGAGGGAAGGAGGGAGTTTACCTCCAGGGAGGTGGTTTCCCTGGCAGAAGCCAGTACTGGCTCTGCTGCACATATAAGGCTGTTTGTGACACAGCCTTGTTCACTTCAGGCCAACCACTCCAGGGAATCTCTGCAACTAAGTGAAGTCCCTTCCAAGAGCCCTGGAAAGAGACTTTGCTGAGTTGGTCTCACACACTGGTTCCTGGCACAAAACCAGAAAGCAATGGATGAGCTCAACAACGACTACTGGTATCTCTGCGATGGGGAACTGATTTCCATTTCTTCAGACTTCAGGCTGGAGAAATGAAACCAGTACTCACTCACCTCCCCCCCCGCCACACTGCCTACAGAGCAGCTGCCACAGACATGGGCAACCTACAGCACAGGGCTCTGCTGCTGGCTCTTCTCCATTTCCACTGCTTGGCTTTAGCAAAAACATTTCACTAAATTTCCCTAGTGTTATTTTTCCAGGTCAACAACTGGTGCAGTTGCCATGGGACACTGCCTGATCTTGAACGAGGGAGGTGCCATCCTGCCAATTAATAAGAAACTCTGAATTAGAGAGAGCTGGAAAACAAGGTAGATGATGAGACACGGAAAGGCAGTTTTGAGCCATGGAACATGAGGAAGAAGGAAGGAATGAGTCAAACAGACCTTCAAATTCACATGTAACTCCTTTCCCAAGATCTCCTTTAATTTTGAGAGATATTCAGTATTACAGGGAGAATTTAGGCTAGTACAACAGGCTGGTTCTCTCCTCAAGAAAAGCTGCCGAGTTAAAGTTCAGTTCAATCTTCAAACATCCATATGTGAGACATGACTGCCCAGGCTATATCTGGGGTTTACAGCTGGGGTCCTTCAACAGCTAAACCCCCAGCCAGAACCATCCCAGTTTGGAAAAGCTTTTCTAGAGTATTTTTTCCACATCATTATGTTCCTTTTTAATTTTCACAGTAGGTCTACCTTCAAACTCTATTCCCCATTTCCTTGCAAATGGCTACAGTTCAAACCCAGGGTTCATAACCCTCGAACATGGTCCTGCTTGACAGAGCAGCTGAGTCAATGAAAGCAGGGATGGGCCAGTGGGACACAGCACTCCCTGAGGCCCTTGTTTTCTAGGCCTGCCCCATGCCAAGGACAGAAAAATTCCTATTGTAGGAATGCCATCTTCTGCATGGGCCTAGAGTGTATTTAATCATTGGTGGTTTCACAGACCTGAGGGAAGCAGAGAGTCACTCCAGGTAGCCAAAGCGGCAATGTTTTAATAGTACAGCTGTTATTTTTGTTCAGTGCTTACCATTCTCAGACACTGCCAAACATGGTGACTGGCAACTCTCAGGGTGCAAGTGGTGGCAGTCATTAACCAAAGAACATGGAAACCGAGCTTCTGTTCTGAGGAGCAATGACCGAACTGCATTTCCAGAAGCATAGGCTTAAATTGGGTTACCCAGATCTTGAAAGGAAGGCACAAGGCTTACACAGAACAGTGAGGATATGAGTGGTGCGTGGGTGTGAGGAGGCACATGCTTAGTCCTCTTACCGTTTTAAATCCTCTCCCTCATCCACCTGCACTTTCACAAATACTTATGTGTGTTTTGACCATGCTGTCTACAGCTTCTGGAAAGAATTTACACCTGTGGATGAATTTGAGTAGAACTAAAGTAGAACTACCCTAGTCTTGGGGATCCTCATCTGCAAGTGGAATAAACCACAGGACTCTATGCAGACAAGTGCAGTGGGGCTGGCTTCAGGCCTCAAAAAGGGTACAAAGAGACTGGTCAAAATATGGTTCAGGCCAAATCCACAGAACACAGCTGACTCTCTGCACTCTCTCATCTGCCCCACATCAGTTCTCTTTGCAGCAGTCAGAGTGTGCAAAATTCTTTTTCAAAATCTTCCCCTGCTCTTCCCAGGGCTAAGCTGAGATGATTTTGCAGGGGAAGACTAAAGATAAAAACACCAGGGGGTTTACAAAATAAAAACCAACCAAACAAAAAACCCCAAGAAACCGAGCAAGTCCCGATGCTTCACCATTAATCCAGAAAAGTATGTATACAGCACCAGTGAGCCCATGGTGCTTGAATACATGGAGTCCACAGCCACCAGTCCATCCAGAAACTAGACACCTCATGTTCCCTGCCCCAGGAAAGTGAATGCAGCTGATGCCTACAATTGAGACACCTATCCACCCTGGGTCTGTCCTCAGAAACTCTGGGCAAATATTGTCACAAGAGTGAAACCAAGATCATGCTTTTAAATTCCACCCAAAATAGAAATAAGTACTTGCAAACAGACTAGAACAGACTCCATTCCACCAATGCTATAGGCACCCATAGAGTTGCACACACTCCTCCCATCAGGCATCATACATCTGTGACAGCAAAAGACACAAAGCGAATGCTATCAATTAAAAAACTAGTCTTTAAAAGGTCTCCTAGGCAAAAAACACCCGGACTCTGCTCCTTAGCACCCAAAATACTCCAAATCTGAGAGAACCTCACTCAGTTTATTTATCCTCAAAGCCACTATGAGAACAAGAATCTCTCTGATTAAACAGAGCTGCAGTCATGTTTGGGGCCATGATTTCAAAGGTTATAAATTTCACTTGTTAAAAATACAGATAAAACAAAATCACTACAGCCCTCACTCAGCAGGTGGATGGGGTCTGGTAACAAAGGTGTCACCATGGAAATAGAGTCTTTAATCCTTCCATTTCCTTCTTGACTTCCCAGACCACTGTGTTCCAAAGTAAGACTGCTTTCTGCAGTATGGGAGCCAGGGGAATGGTGCAGCTCCATGCTGTGATACGTATCGCTCTCTCTGGCAGCAAGAACTTTTACAAAATTCTCCAACTATCCCTAAGTTGTTAGCTTAAGAGGCTAGTTAAGGTTTATAGCTCTTACTACAAGTGACAGAAACCATACACTCCTCCAACTCCACCTCCACCTGCAGGTAAAGCTCACAGATGTGCCGCTTCCCAGTAAGTGTCCCACAAATCTTCCACCCTCCTCCCACACTCAGCTTCTGCTCCACACAGACACTCAGCACAGCCTGGCCTCAGGTGGCAGTCACCTGCACGGGATGGACCCACACTGTGGGTTTCTCAACAGCTCTGTTGCTCTACTCATAGCTTTGCTGATGCAATAAAGAGAATTATGGTTAATTCCTACCCAAGTTTCAAGGATTCTCATGGAGGCTGGCATTCACCTGTTAACTTTCTCATCCTGTGAGGGGAGACAGCATAGCTCAGATGAGAGCTAACAAAGAAAAAGGTGGCAAAGTGTTGGAAAGCACCCATCAGAAAGAAGCAGCAACACAGTTGTGCTGCAAAGAGACCCCTTTCCAAAGGAGGTCAACTCCCCTGACAGCTCTCAGCTTGGAGCCTGGCTCACACCCAGCAGGAGCAGTGTTATTCAGCAGCGGTGACACCACAAAGCACAGCAATCCAGAAAGACAAAAAGGACCCTGAAGGATTAAAGACCTTCATTACAGGGCCTCATCCATGCTGCACTAAGATAGAGTGACTTAGCTTCATCTGTAATTTACAGCCCATTTGCTGCTAAACCTCAGCTCCAAATAGTCAGATTAAATGCAACACTATTTATCACGGGCTGACGACCTTCTCAGACATAAGAGGAAGACAGTACAAGGGACACCTAGAACTGGAGAGGCACCTATAATAGCTGATCTTATCTGTGATGCATTTACTCAGGGAGGGAGGATGGGAGCTGGCTGCTCACACCAGTGCCAACCATTCCTGCCTTAGCCACAGGGATTTAAATACACCCCTCCCGACTCACACCCCACCCCCACCGGCCCAGCTCAGTTACTGTATTGCTGTGATGGGAAAAGGTTTCTTTGCACAGGCCGGCTTCTCTGGCCGGTTACAGCAACTCCTCAGCATTCCATGAGTCCCCTCAACCAGGGAAGCACGGCTGACAGCAGCTGGCATAAACAACACATCTGGTAACAGTTTTTCCATTCCCTACTCGAAAGACTCAGAGGGCAACTGCCTTTGCCCTGAGATACTTCCTTAGCTGAGAAGCTGCTTGCGTTGGGAGACCTCACTCGACACTCACCTCTGCTCAGCCATAAAGAACTACATTAGCCACATTTGCAAACATAAGGAACAATGCCTTACAGTCAGGCTGGAAAATACATTTGGAGCACATGAGACATTTCAGGCTTCTCCTCCTCTCAAAATCTCACATTAACCCCTCTGAGTGCAAGCAGATGAGAGCTGTTTCATCCCTACGGATTTATACCAAACTTCTTGTGTTTTATCAGAGAGCAAACCAGTAGGATAATCCTTTCAGACCAGGTCTTTGATCCATCTGGTCAGGCACCTTCAAAGTAAGAGTCAGAAACATGTCACAACTTGCAATGGCTCTCACTGCACCAGATCCTTTCCTGGTAAACATTGTGTGATTCCAAGTGGTTCCTAGTCGGGAAAATCTGACAAATGGGTTGTCAGATCATCCCACACATGGAGGGATGGGCTAGAGATGAGCACACAAAGACAGAATTTGAATATTCACTCTCTTCTCCAATATACAACACAGAAGGCACAAAATTAAATTAGTATTAGTATTACTAATTATTATTATATGTTATTATACTATACTATAATTATACTGCTATATACTATTATATACTATACTATATTATTAAATTAGTATTATTAGAGGTAGGTCCTAAACAAACAACAGGTGATCATTTGGCAGTGTGTAGTTAAGGTGTGAAATACTTTGCCACAGGATGTTCTGGATGCAAATACCCTACACAAATTTGGTGGTGTAAAATAAACAGGTTTAGTTAAAAGAAGCCTACTGGGCTACTAATGCAGGAAACAGGATACTGGGGGAAACTGCGGGTCTAACACAGGATGGATGCTCCTAAACGCCATTCATGGAAGAGGGACACAGAGCACCATGCATTTACTTGCAATGTCACAATGTAAGGGGGATGCACAGAGCAAAGCGTGACAGTGTTCTTTCAGGTCCAACTCACCCCACCACAGAGTGCTACTGAGACAGTGTCCAATGGAATCTGCTGATTTTTCAAGCCTCTAAATTATTTCAGTTTATATGCTTCACACCAAATACCTCTGTCCTCTCCTTTTAGTTAGCCTTTGGCCATAGAACTTTATTTCCTTGGAATAACCAACACATAGGAACAAAGAAAAAAATTATAAAGAAAAAAAAGAAATACACACAAGAACAGTCTGGCTGCAGACAACTGTCTGGAACAACCACTTGGCTTTGTGTGTAATAACTGGGTGACAGGATATGGAAGGATTATTTTATATTTTTCCAGCTTACATCCAGACACACTCTCAGCAAACTGGAGAACCTAGCTGCCTGTCTGGCACCTTTCCCCAAGATGGGAAATTCCCCATTCAACCAAAGGAAATTTTATTCTCATCTTATGCCCATATAGAGCTTGGCAGATTGTGGCCTGTCATGCCAAGAAGTAAGGACATCAGTTAAATAAAAACCAGCATGCATCATGGAAACAATGTGACCCCGTTAGGAAGGAGTAAGATGAGACAGATTGCTGAATAAAATAGGTGTGAAGGGATAGGATCTTTGTGCTATCAGCAACTCGAATTGTGTGATCTCCTTGAAATCCTGGCTCAAAATCAGGTTTGTAGCCCAGACAAATCAATTAATCAGCTACCAAGCAATAGTTTGGTCCCTAGAAATATCAGAAACCAAGGCCTGCCTGTTCTCACTGTGGACATTTATGAATATTGAGGTATTTGGACGTCTCCCAAATACCAGGCATCCCCCATCCTTTCACACATCTACGTTCAGATAAGGACCATCTAGCTTGAAGTCAGGCACCAAACCTCAGGTGAACCTATCCATGAAATGGGAGACATGGCTAATAAAAGCCTCCTCTGGAGGCCTAAACTCAGACATTGGTTTCCTTTTCCTCCTTAGAAAGTGTTTCAAGCCTTGAACTCATAGGTCTACTCATATGGGCTGATGCTGGAATTAGGATGGGGAGGTGAATCCAGGCAAAGCTGTAGAGGGCTTTTCTCAAGTGCGTTTGCTGGGTACAAAGACCAACCAACCCAGTCGTGAGGAAGGCAACCCATAGCCTCAGAGGCTACCATGCCTTAGGGATACCTCCCCGGGTTTCCTGCATCTCCTCACTCACAGCACTCATCTGAAGGGTGCATGCCCGTGGAGCACAGGCATCGATCTGCTCTCAGCACCACAGCTCAGGCCTTGGCAAGCTGAAGGGGCTCTGCAGCGGGCTGAGCCTGGATGATGACCTGCCTGGAGAAGAGTGCAGGGGGAAGAGAAGGCTGGAAACAAAGAAACAAGGGGCTGGTCCACACCAGCTGCTTTGTAAAGCACACACAGAATCTTCTTTGGGCTTTTAGCCCCTGCCACTCTTAGATAACATTCCGCTGTGCTAACACAGAGCAGCTAGAAAGAACCAGGATTTGGATTACTGCACATGCAGCCATGTGGCAGCTTCAGTGTAAACCTACAAAGCAAGAATACTTTCTTACACACAGGTCCAGCAGGAAGTTTCCATAAACATCTACAGTATTTCACCCTCCATGAAACCATCAAGGATGGACTAGAGAACTAATCATGTGAGCTCCTCACATGGGTACTCTGCTGTGGCATTCCCATTGTGCTAGAGCTTCTCAATGGGATAACAGCAAAAGGTCACCTGGCTGAGCACTTGGTGTGCTGCAGTGATTACAAAAGAAATTAAAAAAAAAAAAAACCAAACAAAAAAAACCCACCAAAAAAAACCACAAAACAAAAAAAACACCAAAACCACGCACCATGTAAGATCTGCTCTCTCTGCCTCAGCCAGCTCCCGAGATGCCCCAGGCTCAAAATGCCTGTCCTACAAGGACTGAACAACTCAGTGTGACATATAGACTGAGGTACATATGGACACCAGGTCTACACCCAAACAGACCAGCCCATGGCAGAGAGGAGGTTGCAATGGGCACAAAAGCAAGAACATAGCAAGAGAGGGAAGAAATGCCTAAAGACACCCTGAGCTGTCCAACCCCCAAGGAGTGACCATGCTGATCCAGAAGAAACCTTCTTTGGGCTGTGCTTCACCCGTTTGCTGCACCCCCACAGCTTGGGCAGCACTGTGCCCAGACTGGCACGGAGACAGCTCTGCATAGGTCACACTGGGCCGTATGTCCTTTACATCGACTTTTAGGCCTGGGTCACAGCAGAGTTCACTGCACAGGGAACGCTTTAAGTGCAGATAAAGGTCACAACTAATTGGCTTTTCTCTAAATCCTCGCCCGGGTGTTCACGCTGAGTCCTTGTGGGTGGTGCTGGTGCCTATTCACAAACAGCTTGGCTGGCTGGCTGCTGGTCACCGGTGGCAGGAGGACAAGCGGGCTCTGCCCACGGCCACGCACGACAGCTCCTGCGGCAGAACACGGCCCGAGCGCACACATACCTGTGATGCTGGTTGCTAGGAAGAGCTGGATCACCCGGCAACCTGAATCCCACTCAACAGGAGAACAGGGGCTATGGATAAAGGCACGGAGGGTAGGAGGGGTTGGCACTGCCTACAATGTGTGTGGGAGTGTTATTTCCCACTGAAAAGGGAACGCGGGCCTTGGTTCCCATTCTGAGGAATCCCAACAACACTTCTGTGACCCCAGGCATGCTCCAGGAACAGCCAGGGAAGCTGGCCAGGCTGACACACTACAGCAGAGTGGTGCCCTGCCCACCCACCACTCCACAGAAATCTCCTAGGCAGATGCAAGCCTTGCTTTTTACTATAAAAAAAAGGTGAACCCACTTTTTTGTGAAAGCCATATAATTAAAAGAAATAATAACCTGGTTCTGCTTTCTATTTCCACCTCAAACATGAGCTCTTTTTGTGCTCAGGAAAACATTTAGCATCCCAAACAGTGCAACAAATTTGAGACTTGTAGGACAATGCATGACAGCAGGAAATGAAGAACTGATCCAGCAAAGAAAAATCAGTTTTCACTGAAATCCCAAAGTTAAATACATAGCACTGACTTTGCAGAATTTATTTTTTCATTCAAATAAAAATCAAGAATTGGGAAATACAAGGAAAAGTAATGAGATTTCTTTGTGCCTTTGGGAGGTGGACTTTTTTTTTAAGCTAGCCCATAGTTTCCTATCAGTCATAAAGGCCAGCTGAGAGAATGTGTCAATGAACTACCCCAATGTCAATGAATGCCCCATCACGCTGTATTTGCAGTATCTGCAATTTGTCTGAAGTACCACTCTTCGGAATTAAGTCATTACAGGAGATTATCAGTGCTGAATGTCTGCACAGAAAAGATGACAGCCCTTAAAGATTCAGACCTTCGAAGCCAAGTAGAAAGAATCGCAAACCTGTTATTTTACAATGCCTTAGGCAGAAGTCTCAAAAACCTAAGGCTTGAAGTGGCTGGGATTGCCTGTTCTATTCTTTGCCTTAGCTAAGCATCTACCACAGCATTTCTAACCTGCTAACATACATATTTTTAGTCCAAATTATCACAAGCCTAACTTCAGGCACATTCATAGATGCTCCAAAAGTCAAAATTGTACTTACACACTTAGATTCATGCATCTGTGTCTTTCCTGAGATTACGAGAAACCAGAAGCATCTGACGTAACCAGCTGATGTAACAGGAAGAAGAGCAAAGTTTCAATGTAAAACGGAGTCCTCCAGCTCTAGAGGAATGAACCTGTTTGGTGGGATCTGCTGAAAACCCCACAAAGGAGAGAAAACCTGCATACACCACAGCAGACAAAGCTAAATTTTCCCTGTGCCAAGCTGAAGACCTGTGACACATAACAAGCTATCGGCCTAAAGAAAGACAGGAATCAGTCTGTCCTCATCATAGTAAGCATGAGCACTAATGCAGATCTTTGAAAGCACAACCACTGTTCATCAATAACAATGCTACTCACTCTTTTTTGGTCTAAGGAGAAAAAAATTAACACTCCCAGCTCTGCAGAGTAACAGGCTACCACAGGGACACTTAGGAGCCACTGCCTGCAAGCTTGAGGTTCACTTTGCACAGCCAGCTGAATCCCCTTCATACAGGGAGGATGAAGATGATTCCCAGTTGCCCGTCAGGGCTGGCCAGCCAGCCCAGAGTCTCATAGCGGATTCCAGATACAGATGCCAGTAGAAAATAACTGAGATGACTTTCTGGTCCCCAGTGCTGTGCATGCACACATACAAGCTGCAAGGGCACATGAGGAGAGCTGACACAGTGGCTTTGTTAGTGCCTAGCACACAATTCCCTTTAAGCAAGTATAAGGCTAAAGTTCTGTAGAAGAGAAATGCAGTTCTCTGTCACCAGAGCACTCACGTATGACTTCGTATCATTGATCAACATTAAGGAAGTGACAAACATGTCTGAATTATCTCTGCCCAGGACCAAAATGAATATGCCAAGTACATAAGTAATTTAACAACTTTTGTGGATTAGAACATCAGTAGTATCACCTCCAAAGTTGTTTGTGTCAACAGCAAAGTTGGAATGAAATTGCCACCTTTAAAGTGCTCAGGGTTTTTCGGCTGCATGTTCCAGCCAGTTAATTTTTTAACACACCACAATCCAACTGTTTCATTCTGATAACACCTAGGGCCACTAATTAAGGGCTTAGTTTGACTGGCAATGCACAGACTTGTTCCAGCCAGATGCTCCCTGCCCCAAGGAGCTTGCTTGCAAGCAAAGCTCAGAAAACAGACACCCACACTTTAGCCACTACATAAATAGCAAGGCCACAAGAGTTAAAGAGAAACTTGGAAGAAACGCGTTTGTGTGAGAAACCCCTACCCCAAATTGTGGGGATGAGCAAGGCATTTGATTTGCAGAAAGCTCACAGAGTTGGTCAGAGAATACTTCTAAGGGCTCAATATCAGTACTCCATCACAAAACCACATGCATGCCCAAGATATGCATTTTTAAAAGCTCCTTGATCAGCCTGACTTATAGTTCAGAAAGTGTTTCTCGGGGCTACCAGTCCAAAACTATGAAAGAAAATAATAAAAAACGGTACTAGACCGCAATACTGGACAACTAACACATAAAAATAATTTTAAAAAAAAATCAGGCCTTGAGTTACAGGCCCCTCTCACTTTCCTGGTTTGAAGCATTTCACTACAAAATGGGACACTCCCCTGTTCTCCCTCTTTTCTCCTGTCCCAAACTGCTCTGGAACAGACCCAGTTGCCAGCTGTTATCAGAGATGATCCCTAACCTGTAAAGTCAGATCTGCTTCTGGCTCAAAAACAGCCAAAAAGGTTCCTGAATCTGGCCTAATCTCCAGCAAATAACACCAGACCACTGAAGCAAGAGGTAGACCAAAGACTGAGTCACCAGGCAATTCCCTCTCCTTTCCTGGATTTAGCCACAGAAGCTGAAGGCTGAAGAGCTGAAGCTCTTAAGCTAACAGGCTGTGCTATGAACTACAAGGGCTCAGGAGCAGACACGCTGCCCCTGCTACAGGGGGCACAAGTGCCCAATGGGAAGACACCTAGGAAAACTTGACATCCACAAGTCCACAGGCCCTGATGGGATGCTTCCACAACTGTTGAGAAAGCCGGCAAATACCATAGCTTGGCCATTCGCGATCAACTTTGAAAGGTCGTGGCACTCAGGAGAGGTGCCTGAGAACTGGAAGAAAGCAAATATTACCCCAGTCTTCAGAAAAGGCAAGAATTAGGAGTCAGGAAACTACCAGCCAGTCTGCCCCACCTCAATCCCTAGAAATGTGATGGAGTGCCTCATTCTGGAGGCTATGTCTATCCATGTGGATGCCAAGGAGTAGTCAGCATGAATTTACTAATGTCATGCCTGACAAACCCAGTTGCCTTCTACAATGAAAGAAATTCCTGGCTGGATGAGGGGAGAGCAGTGGATATTGTGTACACTGACTCCAGCAAGACTTTGAACACTGTCTCTCACAACATCCTCATAGGCAAACTCAGGAAGTGTGGACCGGATGAGTGGACAGTGAGGTGGATTGACAACTGGCTGATGGTCATAATCAGTGGCACACCGTCTGGTTGAAGGCCTGTCACTAGTGGTGTCCCCCAAGGCTCAATACTGGGCCCAATATCGTTTAACCCATTCATCGATGGCTTGGATGAAGGGGCAGATGCCTCCTCAGTGAGTTCACTGATGACACAGATCTGGGAGGAGTGGCCAATGCCCCAGAGGGCTGTGCAGCCCTTCAGAGGGACCTCAACAGGCTGGAGAGATGGGCACAGAAGAACCTTCTCAAATTCAACAAAGGTAAGTGCAGGGTCCTGCACCTGGGGAAGAATAACCCCATGGACCAGCACAGGCTGGGGGCTCAGCTGCTGGAAAGCAGCTCTGCAGAGAACGACCTTGGGGTCCTGTTGGACAGCAAGCTGTCCATGAACCAGCAGTGTGGCCAGGGAGGTCAGTGGTATCCTGGGGTGCGTTGGGAAGAGCAGTGCCAGCAGGTTGAGGGAGGTGATCCTGCCCCTCTACTCAGCCCTGGTGAGGCCACATCTGGAGTGCTGTGTCCAGTTCTGGGCTCCTCAGGACAAGAGAGACATGGAGCCCCTGGAGCCGGTCCAGTGGAGGGATACAGAGATAGTTAAGGGACTGGAGCATCTCTCTTACCAGGAAAGGCTGAGGGAGCTGGGCTTGGTCAGTCTCAAGAAGAGGCAACTGAAAGGGAATCTCATCAATGTATATAAATACTTAAAGAGGAGGTGTCACCAGGATGGAGCCAGGCTCTTCCCAGTGGTGCTGAGCAATAGGACAAGGGGCAACAGGCAGGAATAGATGCACAGGAAGTTCCACCTGACCATGAGGAAGAACTTCTTTACTGTGTGGGTGACCAAGCCCAGCGAGGTTGTGGAGTCCCCGTCACTGGAGATATTCAAGAACCACCTGGACACAATCCTGTGCCGTATGCTCTAGCATGACCCTGCTTGAGCAGAGAGCTTGGAACAGATGATCCACTGTGGTCCCTTTCAACCTTACCCATTCTGGGATTCTGTGAAGACAGCAAGGTCAGCTATCTTCCAAGGTGAGGGGCTCAAATTTGAACCCTAACTATCACACTTGAGAGCCCAGCCACCCTTATCAGAAACTGCTGGCTGAGCATGCTAACCCAACACCAAGTGAAGTGTCAGCCAGGCACTCCCTTCTCGCCATGGTGACTTTTGGAGAAAGGGAAATAAAGGGACACTTTCTGAGAGACACCAGTACATCTCTTGAGTCAAAGTCTTCCGAGCGGCCCTAGCTGTCAACTGCCTAAAGACCAGCTTCAGGATGAAAAAAGAGAAATCCATTACATCAACACCCAAAGCTTGTGTATTTTGTGGTTTCACTTACAGAAGGCCACGACATCCTCTCAGCTTCTCCAAGTGGAGAAAGACTAACAGGACTTATCACAGCCACACTAAACCAATTCAGGACACATCATACAAAAATAAAACCTTACGGTGGGCAGAAGTTTCATCCTGAAAAGATTGCCAAAGCCTGGTTGCCAATCCAAGGTTGGTCCAATCTTCCACACTTGTAAAAATTAGTTGACAATTTACCCAAGGACAGTCTCGTGGGACTCTGGCTGATTTCAATACAGTTGTAAGCTAGAAGCACACAACAGCTTGCTTTTCCTTGAATTTGGGAACATCCCATAAAGGTCATAAAGTGCAAAAGCGAGTGGGCAATGAAGGAGAAGAGCAGCTAAGCACACTGTTATGACAGCTCAGAAAGCTCTTGTTTTGGGTGGTGAATGCAGATCAGTTCTTACTCTATCCAAACTTGATGCTCGTTCTCCACTTACAGGACTACAGACCTGATTCAATGCTCTCACCTAACTTTTCACTAGGTTTCAATGACAGCACACTGGACCTTTTAAATAATGCATATACCACACAAGCCGGAATACGTACAGACCAAGGCCAAGAAGGCGGAAGTCTGGTCAGTGTCGGGCAGCCCCACATCATGAGGGCAGTAGAGCAAAATGGTACAGGACACTTGGCCCTCATCCAGGGTCCATGCACAGCACAGCCACCAGAAGCTTCCACGCTGCTCACCCCCTGTGACACCTACCCCAGGGCTATACCTGCAAGGAGCTCTGGTCCGACACCTAAGACAGAGCACTGCACACTCCATTAAGCAATTAGTATGCTGCTGCAAGGCTCAACCAAGACCAGGCAGCTGCACATGGTCCCCAAAGGCCTACAAAACAGATTTAAACCCAGAGTTTGCAAGTCTGGCTTTCTGCCCATACACATGTGTACCAGTCATTGTACCACTCCCCACTGCAGGCTGCAAAGACAGCTCTGACGGGCTATGCATCAGCCTTGCAAGCAAGGCACAGTGCAAGCTCAACTTTCTCCACTGAGCCTGCAAAAATGCAGACCACCTGTCTGCAGCACAAAACCTTGGCACTAATATGAACAAAATGGCTGCAGATGCCCACTCATGCACATTTTCCTGCATGCCTCCAAGCATCCTGAAGGCTGCATCTACCTCTGAGAGCTCTTTCCAAAGATTCTCAGTTTCACAACCTGAGGCTCCAAGAGACAAACAATAAAGCTAAAGGAGGAGATTGCAGCCATAAGGCTCAGAAATACAGTGTTAAAAAAAATCCCTCGCTGCCTCTGCAGATACTCTGCACTGAATCAATTCACTACAACCTAAAGCATTGTCCTTATTTTACTTCCAAAAATAAAATCTAACCCAGCCTCCCCCGAGAGCCACAGAATGCGCAATCCCCGGAGGAAGAAGTACAGCAAACTTTGTTAGAAACAGTGCTGATGTTTCATCAAAGTTGCCATCAGCCTGTCCAGAGTGACTGCGCAGAAGTGCAGCCACACGGCAATGAGCCTCTGTGTAACACATACAAAAGACTCCACTAGAGTCTGGTATACGGATCCCCAGCCCCCAACTCAGGCAACGAGGGCTGCTACTTTTCCCAGATCCCTTCTTTTATTCGGGGCCAGGTGCTACACTTCCCGCACTCCTGGTGCCAATACAGAGTAACTCTGCTGATTTCAGGGGGTATCCCTTGATTCACAACAATTTTGCCAAATCGGGATCTCGTATTTTTTTCTCATTCGTCACGGCTCCATTTTTATCCCGTGGTATATGGCTCAAAAATTCCTCTTTGTATTTGGCAGGAAGGGCTTAGACAGTTCTTATCCTGAATCTGTGGTCCTCAGTTTTATTTTAAACATTAAAAACGGATGTAAGAAGAATCTGGAAAGCCATGGGTCAATGCAATGATCCAGTCTGCAAACTTCAGCTCAGATTCTGGCCTTCGGGACCAGAAAAGAGAGAAATGCAAATAACGAGCTGAAAGGCATTTTAGGTAAATCATGTTTGTACAGTACCTAGCACTGTGAGGTTCTAGCCTGGCAAGGGCTGGGAGGCCACAGATTGCACACGTACAAAGGTATCCAGGCAAATGTCTACACAGTTAAATGTGAATCCCATCTAAAGGAAAACATTCTAAAAGCCAGACCGATACATCTGTCTTCATGCACCTTTCTGTGTTATCTGAATTGTGCAGGGTAATTCTGAGTGCAAAGGAACGGGACTTTAAGTAACAGGAATACAGCCTAGGCCAGTTCCTCCTGAGCACACTGGCTGAGAGGAAACTGACCCAGCATAATAAACACTGCAAGTTTCCAGCTCCTCAAGGCCCCCTCAGTAGTTACCTGACGAGGACAAAAAACAACGGAGACAAAAACGGGTTTTCTTACCTTTAGCTGGAAAGGTTGAATTTCGTTCAAACTCTGGTTCCTGAGCTTTTTGGTGAGGATCTTCAGCATGGTACAAATCCGAGGAGCCAAGAAAGGGTTAAGCATACACACACGCACGCATCTGCATCTGCCGCGCCACTGCCGCTACGCTCGGCGGAGCTGCGCGGAGCTCTCGCATCCAGCACCCCAGGTACGCGGCGGCGGGGGCACGGCTCCGCACAGCCGCTCCCAGCTGTGCCCCTTTCCCCTCCGCCACCGCACTCTGTCCTGCAGCCCGCCGCGCTGGGAGGCACAGGGAATCCCTCTCCAAAGCCTACGGAAAAAAAAACTGAACACCAAACTTCCTTTGCCTTCCACCCCCTCCCCAGTTACGCTTCAGAAAGGAGGGAGGTACCAGCTGGCAGCGTGCTGCAGGGGACAAGAGACACTCGGCGCAGAGTGCTCACTGCGGGACGGCAGAGCTCCCTGGGTGAGACACCGGGCTCCGCTCATGGCAGCGCTCCCGCCCGGTCAGCCCCGGGCGGGCATCGAGCATCGCGCCCCGCTGCTACCGCCGGGCGCCGCCGCCNGGTCACCGGCCCTTCGCGGCTGGCCGGCGTTCCTTGAGTCTCCGAGCCGGGCGGGCTCTGCTCGGGATGTAGCGGACTGGTCGCTGCCTGTGCGCTATCGCATCCTGGCTCGCAGCCCACTGAGTCCAGGAGGGCAAAGGGATGCGCTGACCTGTCTGTGCTGTCCTGTGCTCCGATTCAGAGCACAGATCCACAGGGAGGGCTCGTGTATCCTGTCTCGAGTCCCTTGAGCCACCCCGAGAGCTTGCATGGGGCCTGCAGCAGCAGGGAAGCTCGCCACAGCCTTTCCCCACAGAAACGCAGGCCAGGCCAGCACCAGCCCCTGCTGCACCAGCTGTCCTCGGGCACAAGCAAGGTGCCCCATTCCCATGGCCAGTCTCCCAGCACCTCCCTGGCAAAACAGCCAGGAAAGTTATCAGGGACTGACTGATAGGCTCCCAGCCACTTTGAACCCGCAGGAAGCCGCCGACACGTTTGCCAGCAGTAACAACAAAGGGCTTTCACCCACTGCCAACTCCGTGCCAGCGATAAACTCCCCGTGTCTAGGTGAAAGGTCCCTTTTGCCCATTACCAGTCCCTTGGGGCCAGCAGAGCCTTTTGTCCCAACCTTGCTCCTGGGACAAGCTAGGAAGCGCTGCAGAGGTCTCTGCTTGTGTACAAATTCCAGAGGAGGACAGGCTGGTTAACGTATGGGTTCCCAGTTCTCAGCCAGCAGGCCTGTAACAAGATAAGGAAAGAGCACTCCTAAAGTGCTGACTGTGGAAAAGAGAGAGAACATCTTCGCTGCAGGGGAAAGGGCCTCGGTTCAGCTCCAGTTAGCAAAGTATTTTTTCTTGAAGGAGTACAACAAGCACAGAGTCTGAGCCAGAAAACAAAATTTCTGCTTTTCAGATAGTGCCTTCTTAGAAGATGTCTGCAGTAGAAAACTGTCTCAGCTTAAACCATACTTGCGCTGTGAGTTCTGCATTCACACTGTGGACTTGTTTTCACCTATTTTTCCCCCATTTCACACCAAATTGAAATCACAATCCAACCTTATGACTCTAAGCCACCACACATTGCTACAGGTACTTTTGCTTTTCTTATTGCACGAATTAAAATAAAAAAGGAATAGTGCACATGAGCAGATTGCTAGTCTGGCATCCTGTGTCCAACAGGAGGGAGTAAAATGCCAATTGAAACCAGAAATCCTCCATAGAGATATGCAATAATATATTTAATATTACGTAAGAATTACTCCTGGTCCCTCACCAATAACCAAGGTATATCCCAAAGTCCAACAATTGAGACTCTCTTATAATTATTTTTTTTTTTCATATAAACAGAAATTCCCCAAGCCATTATTCATTCCTTATTTCAGCTCTGGAGACACCGGCTGTCCTCATAATGGTCTGTAAGATATGACCCATAAACCATAGTCAGCTTAAACTAACGTGTGTGATTGCTTTCCCATTCAGAGTTCAAGCACTGGGACAGGCACATGCCAGGGCCTAGTTGTTTGTTTCAGAACAGATGAAGCTGAAAAAGCTCCCTGGAACAGAGAAGAGCAGAACCTGCCATGCCACTTGTAACACATCACAGCCTCTACCTGAGCTCACCCCACCCCACCAAGGCACAGGACAGCAGCTGGGACCACAGCCTGGTGGAGGGTTCCTGCTAGGCCTCCCAACCTGCTGCAGGGCCAGGCCTTCTCAGGGCAAGCAGCACAAACAAGTGCTGATGAGGCTCTTTTGGGGCACTTGCAATTTGAGAGAAACTAATACTAAAAATCCTGCTTCTGCAACCTTTACCTACATGTGTTTCAGCAAATACCTGCAGAGCAGCTGTTCCTTTCTTGCTTTGTATTTCACATGACCAGAACAGCCAGGAACACCAACTTCGGGTACACCCAGTTCTATTGGAAATCTAGTCATAGACACCTTCTCCCAGTGTTTTCTCAGACTCTGTATCCATGAGCATCTCTGTGTGCCAGCAGACTCAGGAGAAACTCACACCCTCGGGTTCCTCCCCAGCTAACCTTGCACCTCGCACTGGTGAAGTACCCTGGCCTCTCTCTTGGTCCACAACTGCAGCCAGGAGCGACTGACTGACGGATCACAATCCCTGCATTGATCCACGGCATCCAGCATCTCCTCTGAATGGGGAGACAAGCAATTTAGCAGACCCCCAGAGGAAAAGAAACCCTCACAGAAAGCAGAGCTGCAACCCTACTGCTGCAACCCCTGTCTTAGGTGGTCTGTGCCCCGAGGATTAGGCTCAACATGCTAAATGGGTTCCCAGTAGATGACAAGTCACGCTGCTGCATCACATAGTGGAAAGAAAGCTTCCTGAGGGGTCTGGAGGTGTTGCTCCTCCGCAGAGGTGTTGCTCCTCCACATACAGGTTGCAGAACACTACCGAGTAACTTCTATCCAAGGATAGCAAAATATTTTCCAGGGGTAAGTAACAGTATTATTCCCAAAGAAAAACCCAAGTCAGAGGAAGGTTACTTGACTTTCTCAAGGACACTGAGGAAAGCTGTGGAAGATCCAAGAATAGAAGTGGTACCTCCTGGCCCCTAGCCGTATGCTCCCAGACTGTAATCTAGCCTGTTACTAGATCACACTGCTGGAGCTATGCAAAATTCAGTGGTTTCTGTTCCCAAGCATCTCATGTGATCACTCTGCTCTGTTTTTGGTTCCTGTGGGTTTCTCACCCGTGGAGTTTTGATCTGCCTACCGGCTTCAAACCAAATCTCAAATCTCAAACCCAGTCCAAGTTTCCTCTGGTCACGTGATAAAAGCATGAAAAATGCATCACACAACACTTAGGGTAAGCCCACATGCCTGCTGCAGCATTTCTTGAAGATCTCTTTAAATTCCTTATGGCCAGACAAGGAGCAGAAAGGAGGCAAGCAGCAAGTTTCCCCTGCAAGAACACATGGCACTGAGGTGACAGGGACAGGGCAGGGGACTGTGAGCTGAGGCAGGATACTGGTTCACTTCCGCGTGTTCCTGCCTGCTGCTGCCATGGGGAAGACATCCCTGGATGTCTGCTGCGCCACATCTTATTTTCTCTTGGAGACATTCCTCTGTGGGAATCCTGACCAAACAGTGCAATGGGGAGACAGACAGTAGGGATGAAGATAATGCAGTGAGGATTAGTTTAATGCACAGATTCCCTCTGGGCTGTGTTTCCTGTTGTGCTCGGAGGACAAGCTAATGCCTTTTGCAGTTTATCCTGCCCAAGGTGTACCACTGACACTGCCAGGTGCAAGAACAGGAATGTGTGTGGGTGCAGAAGGCCTCATTAGGCAGGCCTGGCCAAGTCTTCTCAAAAGGAAAGAGATGCTTTTTTCACCCTTTGAAGTCACCTGGGGATCTGCTCGCCCCTTCTCACACAATGAACCGCTCTTTGGTCTCCTTTTTCCAAACACCGTGCCATAACAGGCTCATGCTGCATCTGTGCATATGCTGGCCTGAACATCCCGAGGGTGGAGGGAAAAAAAACAGCCAGGGAAGAGGTTCAAGTGCCATCTATTGGGGATCTCCCCTCATTACACCAAGAGAGACAAGGATGAGCTGGAAAAACCCCATCCATCCCCTCTTGCTTATGACCCTAACTGGGTGATGTCCAAGGCAGACACTTGGAGGTACTGCCAGTGCCAGGCAGGGAAGGAGCATCTGCCAAGGAAAATGCTAAAAGAGAATAGGAGGGCAGGAGAAGGATGAAAGCTGAGCCTGGAGCTTGCTTGGAGAAAGATGTGGACCCAAAGCCAGGCACATCTTGGAGTCCCAGAGCAGGGCCATCCACCAACTGATTCAAACACAGTCCAATGTATGTAGGTAAAAGCAGGAGAGAAGGAAAATCCACAAAAATAATGAGAACTGTTCCCAGAACAGTATGACTGCCAAAAAAAGGGCACTAAGCTCTGTCCCTGAGCCAGACACCAATGGCTTCTAGCATTCCTCCTCCCAGGGTGTGAACTGCGGAGCCTGGGGGCTCCTCCAGAAGGGATCATCTTTGACTCGGCCTCTGCACGATGTCTGCCCTAACACAGGCCAAACTAAGCTGAGCCCCCACCACACAAACCACAAACACCCCATGACCCATCTGCAGGGGTGAAATTGCAGCACACACAAGGGCTCTCCAAGCTCTGACTTTATACCAGGAGTATGGGACAGGCAGTTGGGAAACATCCCACATCCCACACACAAAGGAGCCCTTCACTAAGGCTATGAGCAACCAGAGGTGAGAACTGCCCTCCATTACCTTAAAGGCTACAACCTGTCCCAGAACTGAGCCAGCTGCTGTCATGCAAACACTTTGGACATTCAGGGAGAATCAAGAAGGGCTGGTTAGAGGCGGCTGAGGGTAACAGCTCTCTGTTCTCTTTTAAATACATATCTTTTAGGCTCATCTGAGCAACAAACTACCTAGGATACATGTTTTGGCATACACAGGTTTTGACTGCCATAAAAGAGGAAAAGAAGGAAAAGGAAATTGAAGAGATGCTATATGATAGAGAAACAATGACCGTTCCAGCACAGGCCATGTGACATACATAAGAAGAAGAGACAACCCTCTTAACAGCACTGCTGGGCAGCCCCATCTCTGTTGTAATTCCCTTGCTGCCCATTCTTTCCCTGCAAATTGCTTGGGCCAATTGGAAAGTCAGCGTGTGGCTGATACAATGAGAACCAGGGAGAGCAGGCCATTTACACTGTGCTTCTCCTGCTGACACTTGTTCCTCTGCAAGAGGGCCTGGAAGAGCCCCATGACACCTGCTCGGTAACAGGCTGCTGGGACAGCATTCACCGTTTAGCTTGGCCAGCCAGAAACTCCAAGGTAGCAGGGCAGCCTGGCTCCTCAGAAACACAAGCAAAGAGAAGTAATGATTTCTGCTTTGGACAGCTTCTTTCTAATCCCTGGAGAAGAGGAATTGTCTCATCTGACCTTCTTTCCTTCAAACACAGCCCCTGCAACTCACTCGCATCTCTTCCTTTGCAAACGCCTTCTCGATAACAGTCCTCAGCTGGGATCACACAGTGCTTCTGAGCCCTGCCATGTAGCCAGGAGCAGTCAGTCCAAAGATGAAAGAAACATCCAGTCTACCCCGACAGAAAGAGTCTACCAGCTCATCAGCTGCCTCAGACTTGAGGTCTTTAGGTCAAAGACAAGAAATCTCAAACTATAATGGCTAGAAGGGCAGCAACAGAGAGAAAGGTCCTAAGGTCCTGCAAAAATGGGAAACTTCTAAAGCAAAAGTGCTAGGAAATGAGCACACACAGTCTCTAAAGAGGAAGGGAGAAAATATTATTGTGGTTCCTGGTTTGATGGGGGGAAATTCCTTTCTGGAACTTCCTGGCTGCCCAGACAGCCTCTGGGCTTATCCCAAGTGTATAAATAAAACACAGCTTTCAACATCAAAGAGGCTTCCCACCTCTACTTGGGCTCCCCATCTAGATATGTATTCGTGAGCAGCTTCAGTGCTTCTAAGGGAAGTGAAAAGAGAACCAGGGTAGTATGACCAGGGAAAGAAATTCTAAGAAGAATTTCCAGGATGTGCACATTTGAACTTGTTGCCTTAATGCGGGCACAATGCACGGATGAGGAGAGCAACACCCATGCTGTACCCCGGCTGGGCCATCCTAGGTAACTCCTGGCCACAGTGCCCCGCTTTGAGTCTGGCCAGACCTCTCAGACTGCCATCAGATGAGCAGAAAACACCAGCCAGCACTGGTGGTATTTCACAGAACTGTTAGGTCTCCCATTTGCCTCCCTGCACCTCATCTCCAGCTGCTGCCAGGCTCCAGTTCATCACTGGGCCCGGAAGACAGTTTTGAGTCTGCTGAAGTCAGTGTGTGAACCTGTGCTGCTGAGCGGCTCAGCACGGCAGGGAAGGCTGGGAGAGGAGCAGGAGCACTGCCTGAGGCCTCTGCGGGAGTGACAGCACAGCAGAATCCTCAGAGAAAGGCTTGCAGGTAACATACATGGCCCTTAAAATAACTGCAGAACTGCAAGTGGCTGAGGACTTGTGGCCACAAACCAGCCATAAGCGAATGGAAGGAGTCCAAGCATCCAATAAAACTGCACTGTGAGGAACAGAAAAAGAGAACTTGTCTTCACAAGCCTCTGCCTCAAAAGCTCAGATTGCTAGACTGGCCAAGGAAGGAACAGCCTTAGAAGATTTTGACATGAGAATAAATCTCAAGCATGCTATTTACTCCTTGCTTTCTAAACTCTGTGATTGCACATTGCACCTGTACCTCCTCCCCAACTCTTCTAGAGGCCAAGACCAAATGATGAAACCTTTATCAGTTTCCCACAGCTAAGGACAGTTATTTGCAAGCAATTCACCAGAAATTCCACTTGAAACAGCTCTCTAGGCTGTGTAAACAAGGATGAAAACAGCCTTGGGAGGGAGGAAATGAGATTTGGCATCAGAAACCGTGAGCTCCACATGCAGTCACGCTAGCACTACAAATGGTCAAAAAAGGTGGGGAGGTGGCAAGAAAAGACGGGCTAAGACAAAGGACTGATAAAGAGTGGGGGGTGAGATATTTTCATGGAGGTCTTATCATCCATCTCTCCCTCACTTCTCTTTGTTTCCAAGCTCGTGAAAAGCCCCTCCTGTCTCGTGCCCGACTCCTTCAGTGCCTGCATTGCCGGCCGGCGGGCCCCAGGGGGCGCAGGAGACCGCGGCTTGGCGCTGTCCCGGCTCCCGCTGCCCCGCCGTTCTGCCGGGAGCAGGGACGGCGGCACGCAGGGCTGCAGGGCTGCAGGGATGCAGGGATGCGGGGATGCGGGGATGCAGGGCTGCATCCCGGCTGGGCTGAGGGCACAACCGGCGTTACCACGGAGCAGCGACGAGCTGCTGCTTTATATCGGCGAGCTCACGCTCACGCAGGAAATTGCACTTTAGCAACCAAAGGTCTGGGTGTCTCACGCAGCCAGCCAGGTTGCTGCTCCCAGTCTGCACACACAGCCAGCCAGGTCGCTGATCCCAGGCTCTGCAAGCCCTCTTGGTGCAGAAGGCCAGGGGGAAAGGATCAGGCCTGCCTCCACATCCCACCCTAGGATGACCTCTCGTCATTCGAGTGCTTGAGAAGTGGACACCGGAGCCTGACACAAGTTACAGCCCCACACCAGGCTCCTGGCCCTCAAAGGCAAACCAAAGTACGGTCACACACCTGACTCCACTCAGAGGAGACAATACAGAGAAAAACTCTCCATCTCAGTTTCCACACCACAGCCAGCATTCCTAGAGGTATCAATGAGTCATTTTCTGGAACCTGTTTTTGGAAAAAACTCTCCTCTTTCTCAGCCAGATCTATTCAGATGTATTCTGGTTGCCCTCTATATGGATAATGGGCCCAGATACACAGCATCAAATCCCCTTAATAAACCTGCTCACGCATCACAAAGCCATGCATGTAGCAGGTGTGTGGGACTCCATCTCTGGGAAGCATGTGTAGCAAATGGCAAGAAAAACAGGACAGACAGATTCAGTCCAAAGGATCAGATGTTCATCTCATCAGTTCCCAGCCCTCCTCTTTTCTCCCTCGTAAACCCGAGGGATGACTTCTGAAGAGCCAGCCTAATTTGCTTATATTTGGCAGACACTCATCATACCCACAGAAAAATGGAATTTCAGTATACATCTGCCCACTCCCTTGCTGCTATCATCACCATAGTGCACCATCATCACAGTGCCAGAGCTGTCCCAACACGGCCTGTGGCTGGGATGGTTGGATACTCAGGTCACATGTTGCACAGCAGAGCAGCAGTCCCACCAGACTGACTAGAGCTGCACAGATGAGAAGAGACACTCGTTCTGTCAGTGTTCCTCTCAGCCTTGGCCCATGTGTCCTGACACTGATGTGGTGGCTGCATGGACAGAAATGAAACTCAGGTTATGGTAAGAGTCAGGCTAAGCGGGTGGCAGCCAGGAGTTAGGAGAAAGAGCTGTGATGAGACCAGACAGATGGGTCAGGAGAAGTATGTGACTGGGAGCACTGCAATTAGCATCCTGGCCAAAGGAGTTTTGTTCCTGCGTTTCAGTGCAGGTTTGCTGCTGTCGGTCTGACACCTGTCTGAGCTGTCCTTCAGAGCACACAGAAAAGCTCAAGTACATTCACGTCCTAGAAACTCAATAGCACCATTTCCAGGAGATGTAGCACCACAAGGATCAGTGGAACTGAATGCACCTGCAGGGGTGTTCCTTTAAAAATGTAATCAGTCCCTCCGTAATTTCATACAGCAATATTAGTGTAATCTTCAAATCTCCAGGTTTTACCTGAAGACAAAGGAAGTTATTTTCTATGAAGCCTGATGAAAATTAGCCAAGCTTTGAAAAATTACTGGTTTGTATGGTTTCATTTTTATCTCCTAGGTTTCATGTGACTTTCTCCTTAAAAATATAAAAAAAAGTGTTAATTAAACAGAACTCACTATTGTTATATGCCACTGTCGTGAAGACGGCGATAATAAAACTGCGTAATTACAACCCACTTTACTTTCCACCAGATTTTTACTATTTAGGGAAAACACTATCAAGGGTCATGACCACCAGAAGGCAAGGCTTTTTAACTAAGCTGATAGAAGATTGAAAGGCTCAAGGCCTATGTCCACAAAAAAACCCAAGGTTCCCTAAAATGGATCTTGGGAGAAATCAACTACCTAAGTCCAGGCATGCAACCCTTAAAACCCTGCCTAATCCCCTGGGCTCATAGACTATGTCTATACCAGTAAATTAAACGTGCCCAGGACTGTTCTCTGGCACTGAGAGCCCTGGCACAGGATGGCTTGCACCAATAACATTAAACTCTTTTATCCTTCAAGCAAGGCATTTGGATCCAAGTGGTTGTTGGGAACGGCCCCTGGCCCACAGTAACTCCCTCAGTCGTGCCTGGGAATTGTCTGGAAAAGTGTTAACTGGCACAGGCCAAAACCATGGCAAGAATAAATTAAATGGAATCAGCTATTAATTTCTAGATGATGGAGTTGTACTGCCCCAGATACAGATTTACTGATACAGACATAGCCCTAAAATCCTATTGTGTGGACATGTATTACCTATATATATATACACACACACACTTATATACTATCTATATAATATATATTTATGTAGAATATTTGGCATTCATACCTTATATTTACAAGTATCAAGTTTGGTCGGCATAGGAAACATTTCTCAGCAAAAGTGTGTGGCAGATAGGTGTTTATGTTGCTGGTTGATCAGCCATCAGCAGTCCTTCCTTTCAAGTGTCTTCATTCCAAGTGTCCCTTCCAGTTAGTGGGATTTTCTAGCTTCTCAGACACTGCAGTTTTATTCTGAATAATTGGAAACATTTGGGGGCAATTTTGACATCGTTTTTCACGACTGGGGTGTCTATTTGTCCATGCTTAGAGGTGTTTGTCTCGAGATTGCCTTTGCTTTTTGAGGCTTCTGAGGCTGTGAATCTCTAAGATTGTTTCATGTCTATCTTTTACATAATTTGGCAATCCCCAGTGTAAAGCACAGGACTCTGCTGTGACTGAGCACCTCATGTCCACCTTGACAGACAGGAACCTGAACCACCAGCTCCACCTGCTCCTCATGGTAAACAATCCTGCAGCTCTTCAGAGCTGAAAGCCCTTGCTCTGTCCTGTCTGCTCGACGTCAGTCACATGATGTCCTTTGGCAGAGACAAACGGGACACGCAGGGATGATGGGATTGGCACAGCAGTTGTGGGACCGTTCCTGCTGCACATATAGGACCTTGAGTGTGCCCCAAATTACAAAGCACGCTTGGATTTTGCCTGGCAGTAGTAGCTGGTTTTCCCTAAAACTAGTCCAGCCAAGTCATGTGGAGGCATAGGGTATTTATTTACAGGCTTAGCTTTCAGCCCACTCCACTTATCCATGGATAGGATGGCATCCTCTGTCCACGCAGTGATTTTTCTTCAGCAGCGCAACACGAGCATTAGCAGGTCTTGACTTTACAGCAAAGAGCTACCCAGTCAAAATCCTGTGCTGTTAAAAGGGAAACCTTTCATTCATGTAAACTTGTCCATTAAATCGCATCATGTACTTGTTCGTATAAAACAATACACTGTACACATCTTCGGTGCAGAGCACAGGCTCTGAAGGGTTGGGACAATATCTGGATTTAGGCTACGTTTCACTGTCCAGAAGTGTCTGAATGAGCATGAGTTAGAACTCGCTGCCTTAAGACGTGCCTGCCCATGGTGTGCAGTGCTGGGACACTCGCAGAAGCCTGCTGCTCTGTGCAGTGGATCTATCACGCTGGCACGGCAGTCTGAGCTTGGAAAGCCTGCTTAGCAGGACCCTGGAGCTGACTTGCCAGGCCCACCAGCCATGCCAATACCTTTAAACCAGCAAATATATGATGGATATATTATCATACCAGCAGATACATGGGGATATATAGTGGACAGGCTGGGGAACAGCACCCTTCCAGCCGCAGCTGGTGGTTCTGAGGGACCCGCGGGAAGCAAAGCCCGGGGCTTGTCTCCAAGCTGCCCCAGAGCCCGCGTGTAAGCGGGAGGAGCAGATCGTCACAAGTGGAGACCCGAGCCAAAAGCCGGAGCAATATACTCCGTGATTGATGCCGCTGAGTCAAAAGGAAATGACCCAGAGTTAGATATCCCTGCAGGAAGTGCTGCGGGGATGCAGTCACACGCAGGCCCGGCCCTGGCAGGGCGCTCTGTCGGACCGGAGCCGTGCCCTCAGGCGCGGGC
>VZTA01000059.1:79598-98069 GCA_013398855.1 Mohoua ochrocephala | reverse complement strand
TCGGCCCCGGCCGGGGAGGGCGAGCGCCGGGGCCCTGTCGCCGCAGCGGGGCGGTGGCACTGAGCCCAGCGGGAGCGTGGCCTCGGCCGCCTCCTCCGCCCGGCGCACGGATCCAGGGCTCGGGTCTGTGGCTGCCTTCACACACCCTGTTCTGAGCTTTCCTCATGCCGGCGCAATCCCTTCTGGTAACAGCTGGGACATTGAGGCCGATTGCAAGACTGCGTGTGCGAGTCCCTGCCAAGATTTTTCCATTGTCACAGCTCACTGAGTTCCTTCCCCTTCCTCCACCCACCAAATCCTGCTGGGTTACTGGAAAAGCTGCAGTCCAAATGTACCAGTGTCTTCAGGCCACCTATCGCATTAAGGGATTTTTCCAGGAAAGGCACATAACACAATCACAGTCATTCCCGACTTCTTTGCCACTTGAAATTGCTTCTTTTCCACTCCTGAAAAGGGGTGGTACACAAGTTACTAGAAAGGCAATAAACAAATAAATAAATAAAGTTTGGTGGATCTGTATTCTTCAAGCTCCAGGACACAGCTGAGCCGGCCAACCTAGTCCATATAAAACCCACTCCAGTCACTAATCCTGTGGCTTCATGGTGACCCGCCAGCAGGTGTGCAGATTGCCTAGCCAGTGTCTCCTCCTCCCCACAAACCTTAGGAAATTCGGGGGACACACACCACAGGATGGGACGGCAGCAACCAAACAAAACAAAACAAAAGAACTGCACACAAATAAACAAAAAAAATCACCCCTAAAAAATCTGGAGAGACGATATTCTCTAGGACTCAGAACAGTCAGAACCAAAATTTCTGTTTTACACTGCGAGCTTTCATTTTCCAAATCCTTGGTCACCTTTCTTAATCTCTCTGAGCCTCATAGTTTTCAATACAGCACCATCGTACCCACCTGCGCAGTGGCTGGTGCATTCTGGTGAAGGTCATTATAAAGGCAGGCACTTTAATTACATGTTTAAAGTGACAATTGGATCTTTTTATGATCGTGACCTGAAGGAAAACCAGACTGCCTATTAACTAGAGGCGGGGAACACTCCATTAATGAAGGCATGGAAGGCAGGACTGTGAAGTTCTTGTTCTCTTTCTTAAGGACAGATTATTCTGTACTTTTGCATAAGCCAATTAGTTTTTAAATGCCTTGGCTCCCCAAACTGCAAAATGGAGGAAAATGCGTATTGCACAGAAGCAACATGAGATTTATTGATATAAATAACACTGGCGAGGTTCTTGGAAGTTGACAGATAAAGCAAGTCACATAAGAACAAAGTAAATAGGGCCAATAGCTTTATTGTGAAGTGAGTAGGAAATATCTTAGTCTTTATGATGCTGAGAAATATAAGGAATGAACAGCCTTTTTACACTGTGCTTTTCACTCTCTTGCTGAGCATTCCCTGCTAGATAGAACTCAGAAGGACTCACATGTTTTTGTCTTAGCACATCAGACATAACCCCACGGAGAGTGAAATGCAAACAGAAACAACCAGAAGCTTTCTTGTACCATCAAAGACGTAGAAAAAGGGGCAAGAAAAGGTGGCAAACCACAAAGTTTGCCCAATAGAGAGGCCAAAACAGGGAAGAGAAGTATCAAAAGCAGCCACAGGCATCTGAGAGGAAAGCATAAGTGAGTGGGAGGAAGACAATGCAATAATACAAAAATAAAGCCCCTGGCCCATTTGGGCATGTTCGGATTAAAGGGCAGGGGCAAGCCAGACTGACAACTATCTTGGAGCTCTTCCCCAGGGAGCAAGGCATTGGGTGGTTTTTGTGTATAATAAAAAAGCTTTAGGCATTCCTGTTCATGCCAGCTCCCTTTATTGAACTGGCGTCTTCCCCCAGGACGGCTTTCCCCGGCAGCCTTACCTGAACCCTTAAGGCAAGTGCTGCTTTTTCCCTGCCCACAACAGCAGCGAGAGACAACATCCACCACACACGCCTCCCCCCCCCATTGCCTGCCCCACTCGACCTACCAAAACTTCTCTGTCTCTGGGCATTCTGAGGACAGAAGTCACAGGGTTGAGTCACATTTCAGGCGGTCTCTCTACCCCCACTGACCTAACACATGAGAACAATTAAGTGATGCTGGGCAGCTGCGCTGTATCCTCACAAAAGAGCTCTCAAGGAGCCAGCTCTGTACACAGTACCTGTAGTGATGCAAACTGGGAAGCAATTAGGAAATCTCCCTTCTGTCTGTGACTCCAGCAAAGATACACACATGGGAATACCCTGACATGCTTTTTTAATGGCTTTTAAAACATTCAGTTCTTTCTCCGCAATTCAGAATCCTCTGCATCCCTGTAGCACAGGACACACAATGTAGGTGCCTTCAAAGCCCCTACCCCCGTCTAAAACTTTTCTACAAGAAGTCATCCTCACAGCCCCACTCATCACCCCTAAGTAAATTCTGCTCCGGTTTTGGCATCTTCCATGCACTTCTGAAACCTCAGGACTCCTCCTTGTCTGAGAAGACCTCACAGTTTAAGAACAGGCCCTGTAGCTCCCCTTTTCTCCACTGCATTTGTGAGCTATGGAGAACTGGACTAGTGGGAGCCCCTGGACTCCACATTTGAATGGTTGGGAGAAGTACAGCAACCCAGAAAACACGAGAAAAGCTGATAGCACTTCAGGCTTTTTCATGCCTCCAGGTAGTTGGGGTGTGATCTGACCCCATCCTGCTTGAAGAATCTCCAGCCAAACTGCCCACTATTCCTTAATGAGATTCATGAGGCAGAAAGGACACAGCCTGGTTTCTCCCAGAAGCTTGGCCCACCAGGTTGATGGCAGAGTGCTTCTGGTGTAAAATGATGGGAAAAGCCTGAGTATCAGAGCTGTCGTTTCTCGTGGCTCAAAGATTCACTAGGGAAAACTGGTCCCTTCGCTTTCCTAGATCTGAGGAGCTTGGTTTGACTCCGGAGAGATTAAAGGTGCTGAAATGGGAGGGAGGGAGGGAAGGATCCTGCCATTAACAAAGGGCTGGTTGCAAGTCTGGGGAAGGAGCATACTCCATCATTAAGATATCTATGTTCCCTCTGGGAAGCCTTTGACCTGGAGTAAGGATCTGAGTTCAATGTCATTCTTCAGGCGGTAATTAAGCAGAAGGCTGGAGGAAGCAATCTTTTCAATCTCTCTCTCCTGCTCCTGTCTCCATAGACATCTTGCACCATGAAACAAAAGTCTTTACCTGTGCACAGCCCTTATCTGTTGCCAAGTGTTGGGAAAGCTGTGACTTCACGAACTGTTACGAAAAGGTCACTGAACTGCTAAAATCTGACAGCATTTCCATCACATCCAAAGCACAGCAGCCAGTTTGCTCTCTGCACCTCCTTCCCTAGCTACAATAAAGTGGGCAGCCCAGCAGTTAATGCTGGCAACTCAGAGTAATTGAATTTGCACAGGGCCCATTTCCAGCCCTGCTATTGTGCAAGTCTGGGAAAGGCACCAATTCTCCCTGTGCTCTCTCCCCCGCCCCCTGAGTGAAACAAAGCACCCATCAAGCAGCAGGCTTGCTTGTCTGAAGGAATTAATAGCTGTAGAACAACCTGAGCTCTACACAGGTCCGTCAAAGCCATTATCAGGACTGACGCTGGCTATCGCCCCCTTGTTCAGGAAAAAAAAGGCACACAGAGGCTACATCAGGCAACTGCGGAATGACCCAGCCTCAAGGAGAAAGCTGACATCATGCAGATACCTAACACTTATCAGTCAGGACTTACATAGACTTGACTTGAACCAGGCAATCTGGAGTTTGCAGCCATCCTCTTAGCTCCTAAGGCCCGGAGCCTTGAAGGATTTAAGCATCTAAATAGCAGCAGCAGCCTGAAACCTAAATACCTTTGAAGAGCAGGGCCTCAGGATTAGCCTGCTAACCAGAAGAGTCTAACCACTGGGAACACCAGCCCTGATGTTTCACCTGATACTTGCAAAGAGGCAATTGAGGATTGAGAACCCACCTTGTTAATTAAAGCAGGGTAGTATCTTGCTTCTTAATAGGGAGATATAATCAATGTTAATCTTTTGGGCGTGCTACTAAATATCCAAAGGGGATGTTTGTTTTGCAATTTCCCTCTTCCTTAATGGCAGGCAATGGTAGGCTTTTCCCTGCCCTGCACAATCAGCCACCCTGCAAATCACAGCTATAAATATTTTGGCTTGCTTGATAGCTGTAGCATTTCAGCGTCTTTCACCTGGAGCTTCCCCTCAACCCTTATCCGTTGCTCCTTCGTGGCAGAGTTTTTGAGCTGATCTCCTCCTGTTAGGCTGCACATGCTGTGAGCTCTGTGTAGACTTTTCCTCACGCTCTGGAGTCCAAGCTGATCCATAGCACATACCTAAAGGAGTAGTAGCAAAGGAGAGCAAGCTCCTGCCTTGGGCAACTCAGAGAAGATGGAAGCCATTTGCCTGGACCACCAGAGACAGCAGAGATGTCCATCTCTGACTGAAGAAGATGCAATGGATGGGGAGGCAGGGTAGGCTGAAAAAGCGAATAGGGAAGGAAGGGGATAGGTTAGGTAGTCAGGAGAAGGACAAGGGCAAACAAGGCAGGGGAAGGCTGAAGCAGTGGGGGAGAGGCAGGATATCTAGGAAGAAACAAGGTTTGAATTGAAGCAGTGGGATGACTGGCAGAGTGGCCATGGCTGAGAGTCAAACATGAAGTTTTGCTGAGGAGCCAATGTATATGGAAGAGTGGAGATCATGTGGACAAAGGCAGTCGTGGCTATGGATGGAAAATCGAGTTATTGATATACTTAGATTCCTGCCAGCCAAGTCCCAGCTCTGGGAGCAGTTTTGGAGTTGCTATACAGTGGCCTTAGCAAGGGCAAAAAAATTCATCTGCTTTTTACAATGGGGCTTGAGAAATCTCTGATATGATGTCTGGAGAGGACATATCTAACATGTGACTGGAGAGGATGGAACATTGTAACCTGGAGACTTCTCCTATCCATAAGGTTTGGGAGTCTTGAGGATGGTTTGCGAGTAAATAGCAGCAGAAGGTGCCATCAGTATTTCTGGAGGAAGAAGGGTAGAAAGGGTGTGCAGAGAATATGGATGGGTTGAAGGAAAAGCAAAGCTGGTGCTGTTGTTCCTGGCCTCTTGGGCAACCACGTGCAAGTGCCCTAGATGAAGCTGGCTTTGCTGCAGGCTTTACAGCTAATGCCATTTTAATTTCTGACATGTCACTAATGGAAAAAGATTTAACATGTATTTATTCAATGTCACTAAAAATACTCCAGCAGTTGCGGAGTAAGGAGGATAGGGCTGATTGATGGGGGAGGGTGGAGAGGACCTGCACTTTTGTAAAGACTGAAATGTGATGCTTACAAGTGGGATTTGGAAAGACTCTCTCCCAGTAACTGCTAAGTATCCTCTGCCACGAAAACCTGCTGTCAAGTGTCATGTCAAATCAGGGAGACTATAGGCAGAGACTGAGAGAGATCCTTTTCCTAAGAGCAGCCCAATGGATGGAAAGTAATTGCACTGCTCTGGCATTGCCTGAACCTGTCAGGTTCTCACTAAGAACTCCTTCCCTGGTAATGAAGGAAAGGTTTAATCTCATTTCACCCCAGGTCAGTGTGTTCAGTACAGTGAGTCTCTTTGCCACTGTTAGCACTCATATGTTAGCCGTGAGAGATCTTCTGGCAGGTTTTAATCTATTTCACCAAGTCTGTAGGAAGTGTGGGGCAGTAGGTCAGCTGAGAGAGCAGCTGGGTGCATCATTTTCTTCCCCTTCTCCTACACGGTGCAAAGCAGGTCACTGGCTCCTGTCTTGTGCTTATCCCTTGTCCCTGCGTGGGGAGGCGTGGATCTGCAGCGAGGGGTGGCAGAGGGCCATCGTGCCCCCACGCTGGATGTAGCCTTGGCGTACAGACCGTGCGGGCTGTACAGATCTGCCCCTACTTCCACACCGTGTGACCTGGACGGTAGGCAGGACACCACGGCTCCCTGCCCTCCCTTGGTAAACCTGCCCTGCCTTCTGCCAAAATAACAGAGGGGATTTAACGCTTCCTGGGCCAGAGGTGACCATGATGTCCTGACTCCTCCATCCCAAATGGGCTTTTGGTCAGTAAATCACGAAACAATAGGAGGCTTTTTCACTCACAGTATGCAGCTCTGTCCCTATGCTTGCTAGAGATGGGCTCACACAAAATGCTAAGATTCAAGCCTCCATGAGCACCAAGGGAATTCAGATCCAAATTAGACAGTGCTTGGATGCTTTGGTGATTGGCACCTTAGAAATTACATAGATAGACAGAGCACAGTGGAAATAGATGGGACTTTGCAGCTTTGGCTCTTCTCTGCTAGTTATAATTATTTAAGATGATGTTTCACATCACATTCAAGCTCCTGTGCAGATAGCAGCGGCAGAGAACAAGAGATCTCTGCCACCTAGGAGAGGATTATGTGGATATGACAATGTTCAAACCCACTGGGCTCTGCCACGCTGCATTATTTAAGCCCAGTAACCAAATTTAGTAACCAGCCCCTGAGGCGCTGAGAGAAAAACACAGCTTCCAGAGCTCCTTCTCTGCAGTCCTGTTGGCTTCCTCCCTTAAAGGAGCCACCGGCTTTTCTCTTCCTCCCTCAGCCCCACCAGCCAGGCCTGACCTGCCACATTGTTCCCACAGGAGCAATGGAGCCCCTTGCACAGGTGTAACACATGACCCAGGTACAAGCTGTCACACGCAGTGTGAGGCCTTGGGAGCCCAGTGCAGAGGTACCTGCACGGGGAAAATGAGCCATCCCAGCTCCAGGCCTTCAGGATGGAGGGCACAGAGGTTTCATCTGTGCACTGAGGTGTGAGCTCAGGTATAGACAGGACAACCCTACAGTCAATGTACAGCCTGTCTGGACCGCTGGCTGCTTCCCAGCTGTAGTTCTGTATTAGATATCTACGTGTACTCAGACTCCTAGTGCTCCCCACTCTGCCCAGAACTTTTTTGGGAGCTTTGCAGCTCCATCTAAATCTGTGCATAAACATGCCTGCTGGTAAAGTGTATGGACAGAAGCAATTCTGGACATACAAACAGGCTCAGACTTGTGCTTGGGTGAAGATCTCTCCTTGCCTCCCTTGCCTACCAAGTGCTGCAGATGACGGGAAGAGGTGAGCACAGCTCTAACTCTCACCAGCTCTAGCCTCCCTTCAACAGCAGAGCTTTGTCACTGCTCCATGATGTCACAATGCCAAACAATGGCACTTGTTAACCAATTTTGAAAAGGACTAAATCCAAGGGAGACTGGGAAGCTTGGGCAGACCCTCTGCCAGCATCTGGGGCTGTAGGTCATCTGTCTTGTGTTCAGTGAGCAGGTGCTCTGCCACAGCAGGCCTGTGACTGACCAATTAGACAGGAGTGCCCCAGTCCATTTATGTGGCCAAGCTCTCTGGAGCAATCTATGGGAAGGAGAGGTTGAACAGAGTAAATATTTAACCAGTGCTGTGTCAAATGCAAACACATGTCTGCTGTGGTGTTTGTCATCACAGGGCCCTGATCTCGTATGTACACTTGAGACAACGCAGCTTAACTCCCCACTGATGCTGGCAGAGCTGCCTTGAGAGATGCAGAATTTACCTTGGCATGTGAAGAGGTCATTTCAGTAAAACCCCAGCTCAGCCTCGGGGAGCCATGAAATAGTGTTGAGACCTGCTGGTACTGTAGGTGACTCCCGCCACCGTGGCTATTAACTGCAAGGCGTATCCTCTCCACCGCAGCAATCGGACGCCACTGCCTCTTAAAACTGTCTGCTGTCTCTTAGATCCCTCCCTGGCCTTCTGCCCAGAGCCCCAGAGGCAGAGTCGGAGACTGGTGTTTACAAACAGTCTTTTAAACCGTGTGTGGAATGAGAAAAAGGAGCAAGCCCAGCTGAACAGCCCTGGGAGGAGCAGATCTCATCAGAGCTCGCACGGAATGTCTTCCTGAGCCACCTTCCTTGACCCAAATGAGCTCCGAGCTGCAAGGACAGGGAACAATGGCAGTAGTGAGGGGGCTCTCCAGGCAGGCAGGGCTCCTGCCAGACCCATCTCCCATGAGCTGGGCCTCTCTGGTTGCTACCATGCCAGGGAGCATACAGCAGTGCTGATCATAAAGACCAGCTCTGCAAGGAAAGAAAGATTTGGGGGTTGTATGGATGGTATCAGCTAGTCCCCAGGGCATAGAATCTCTGCCATCCTGTGCCATTCTCAGACGCCAAACTGTGGGTATTCGGGATTGTTTGGGCTTTTTAATTTCTGTGGTGGTGGTGTTGTTTATGCAATTCTCAGCCTGACCAAACTTGAAAATGGGTTATTTATCACATACCTCGAATGCCGTGACACATATGGCCTATTGCACCAGTGCCCCTAAGCTGCCCCTACCCCACGGCCATTTTATCTGTAAACCACAAGCTCTTTCCCGGTATTCCTATTGTTCAAGTGACCACCAGAGCCTATACCAGCACTGGCCTCCGGTGGATGGTTCCGGCAAGCAGGCGACACCCAGTGTAAATGGAATTCTTCTCCCTCTGTGAGCCCCTGTGCCCAGTCAGCTCTTCCCTCCACCGCACAGACGCCCAACAAGATGCTGCGAGTCTGTGCCAGCAAGGATACTGGTTGTCATGTGGACATCGGTCCTCGGAGAGCTGTCCTCATCCAGCACAGGACACCAGACGCCTGTCAGCTCCTGGCTGGCTCCTGCTGCGCAGTGCTGGGTGTGACGCCTGAGAGCAGGGTCATTTTCTGTAAAGACAATTTATTCAAGTCCTTTTGAGGTCCTTTTTCTCCCCCTCTCGAGGGGGAAACTCTCCAGCATTGCTGTTGTGGGAGAAGTAATTCTGCCAGAACTTTTAAAACAGTTGCCCATGGGGACATAGTATGCTGGAAAAACAGTAATTTAATTCTGTGATCACTTCAATTCTCGAGCCTGGCTCTTTCCCTCCCTCCCATCCACTGGAAATTAGCTTGCTCAATTCAGTTGCGAGCTCTTTGCAGGCAAGGATGAGAGGGCCGCGGTGTGCCGGCGATAGGACAGCTGCCCACTGCTCCTCGCTGCTTCAAGCCAGCGGCAAAGTGTGCAAAGCCAGCGTGGGGCCCGCTCTTGGGAAGGGATGTGACTCCCCAGCCTTGTCTGCAGACCCACGTGGAAGCCCAACCGTGAAAATAAAAATAACAGTTCTGATGAGAGCACAACAAAGACTTTCAGCAGCTGTGACCAACATTGGCAAAGGGCTTCTTAGTCTCACCCTCTGCCTTTCCTACTCTCTGGGAACTTCAGAAAGGGTATAGCTAGAATCCCTGTCTGGGAAAGGGGAGGACAAAGAACATGTAGATGCCCAGACTGGGATTTCCTACAGCTATTGCTTATACCAGGCAGACAAGAGCCACGTGCAGCAGCTCCAAAAGCAGCTCACAGGAAGGGAAAGGCGTGAGATTGTTTGTGTGAAATGTATACATCAGGACTGGCTGAGGGCAGCCCAGACCTCTGTTTCCCTGGAAGTAGAAGCAAGGCCTGGGGTTTTGCCAGCAGCCTGCTGCCACCCAGCCTGCTCTTATGCTAGCAGGATTCATCCGCAGCAGCAAACATCCAGTCAGAGGAGATTTTCAGGATGGGTTGCTCGGCAGGGAGGGAAGGGGCAAGTGGGTATAGAAGAGGATAAACCTGTAATGTTCCTCAACTGCGGTACAGAAGCAGCCTCCGATTTCCTCCTAGGGCTGAAACTTACCTTGGCAGAGCTCTTATCAGCGCTCAGCCACGCTCGCACGCAGGGGAAGAGCCACCGCTGCCTGGTGCACCAGGCCCTTCCTGGGACTGCAGGCTCCATTCTTTCTCTGCACTGGGCTGACGCAGTTGCAGCCTTCCTCAGGGCTGAGGCGGTGGCAGCTGGAAGCCACAGCAGACACACGGATGCAGCAGAAGCAGACAGACAGAAGTTGCGCTCTGGCACGGGCCGGATGAGGCGGTTGCTGGTGGGGGAAACTACTCGGGGGTTAGAACTCTGCTGATTGCCTTTAGACAGAAGTAGGCTCAGGGGAGAAAGCCCTTGTTGAGTAGTTGAGCTCTGTCCTGTCTCCTCTGTGCCACAAAGCACGTGCCACTGGCGTACGACCCTTCCCATTAGATGGCTACACCGGCCGTGGCCCATCATTAGCTGCTGAGCAGCAGCCTTCCTTCGCAGCCGGGCATCCTCTCTACAATGTTAAACTCCCTGATTCGGAGGAAGCAGGGGAATAGCACTCTTCAAGCAGTCTGCCCTGTAAACCATGGCCTCAATATTGTTTGCACTGAAGTCCAAAAGCAGGAAGAAGATCATCCTCTTCACATTTTTTGTGGGCAGTCAATAACTAACCTCTGGGACCTGGCTGCTTACAAGAGAGAAAATTTCTAAAAGACAGCAATAAAGAGGACGTGGGTGCAGGGGGAGGAGGAAGGCGGGGAGGGGGAGAGGAGGGATACGTATGTCACAGCTTACCTCAGAGCCAGAATTAGAAGCTGGGTAAAAAAAATAAAATCACAGCAGGAAATAATGTGTGGCTTAAAATAGCAACATCAAATGGGAGCGAGAATGGGGAGTGGGTGGCATTTGAGGTTGCTGCTCTGTTCCTCCCTCAATGGCAGGGTGATTAATATGTCTACGCTACTTGTATTTATGTAACAAAGGGCACTAAAGGCCAAAGCTGCATTTTCACCAACACTGCAGGGGAGTCTGAATCTCTTCTTCCCCCCATAGCATTAAATGGGAGGATCTGCACTTGTGCTTCCTGCCTCAGAAACCAAAAAAACAATCTTAAAAAAATCCGTGCTTCAGCACTGCACACACACTTACATTTCCAGAGCTTGGCATGGTGGCACAGAGACCTTTAAGGCTTTGAAAGCATTCCTGCTGTCTCTCATGGCTCCCCACAGAAAAAGCCTGTTCCCAGAGAACACCTGTAAATGTGTTTGGGTTGCCTCTGGCTGGAGGCTGCGCTGTAATAGCAGGCAAGGTACCACTACATGTTACTACACATTTTCATGCTCGTTCTCTGTATTTGCAGTGAATCATAGATCTCTGAGATGGGTCATGCAGTCCATTTCCTTGCCAGCACAGGATTGTTCCCAGCCACGTACTTAAAACCCTCACGTTTCTCTTGGGAGACAGTGATTCAGACTGATCACTCTTTTCTCTTCATGCTCTGTATCCTGAGAACTGCATTAAAGACTTGAAAGCACTCATGTGTTTTGATAAGAAAGGGATGTTGTTCTTGGGTGCATCAAGAGCTGTTCAGCCCACCACATCACTGTTCACTGATGAGTGGCTGCCGGATGTATCACACTTGTTTTTTAGACTCCTCTGGACTAATAAGCAGAGCAGGCCTGCACTGAACTTGCAGTGAAAAGTAGGAAAGCATCCCAAGGGGTGCAAGAGGCTTGTGTCTCAGCTGGCCACACTCAGCACCTCCCACTCATCTGAAAGGCCACGTGCTGCCAGAGATCCCCCTTCTCGGTGTCTGGTCCCCTCAGAGAGCAAAGGCAAGAGCAAAGACCTTCCTTCATCTCCACACACACATAAGGCTCCCCCCGCTCCAGTCACTACGATCAAAATGCCTGCTTTCAAGTATCTGTACATGCAAATAGCTTAAGACCAAGTCTGTAGCGTGATAAAAACCTGCTGCACGGGCCTGATCCTGATATTCCCTGACATCAGCAAATATCTTTGACATAAGTTGGGCCATGTTGCTGTCAGAGGAAGGAGAATCTGGCCCAGATCTAATGCAAATCTTCCCACAGGCAAGCAGAGCAGCACGATTTGTTTAAACATGGCATGCTGGTGGCTGCAGACAGAGATCACTCCCAGCAACTCCATCAACATGCATAATATCCTGCTAGTTAAATCCAGCCGTGGTAAATATCTCCACCATGTTATCCCTCCAAGCAAATATAGTACCTGTATGGAAGAAATTCCTCAGAATGTTTCCTGTCTGGAGCTGAAGCTTGCCAGGGACTGAATTTCCTGTGAGGCTACAGTTGGGAATGCAAAGCAAAGAAGCTAAGAAGAAAATGAGATGATACATATTTGGACCTGCTTTACAAAGATCCTCCTAAGCAAGCACATTTCCCCCCCCACACACTCTCCCCAATTTATATAAAAATGAAGCACTTAGATTTTCAAATATTGGCTAGGTTATTTTTCATTATGCATTCTTATTTTTACCCCACTGCCTCCTTCTCTACCCATTTTTTTCCAGCTGCAATTCTGTGACTTACACATCCTGAAAATGAAAGAGGTTGTTTTTGCCAATAGCAAAGTGCTATGCATCCTTTCAACCATCTGGAAATGGATTTTTTATTCTTCCCCTCTCCCAACCACACACGCACGTGCACACACACAACCGAGTCTTTGTCTCTTGGAATCATTTCCCGCACCAAAGCTGATGGCCATGAAAAGAATTCAATAAAAAAGTTCCACAAGCATTAAGAGGCCGAGACAGAATAAACAGGGTGACTTCCTGGGCACTTGTTCTCATCCAAACTGCCACCTCATGAGGAAGTGATGAATGCAATAGAGCATATGGTTCAGTTGTTAGAGATTAAGAGAGGTAGTTTAAGGCTCTTGCGGTTTTCTCCTGGTCCTGCTACAAACCTCCTTTGTCACAAAGAGCAAGGTGCCTACCCGCTCAGCGCCTCAGTCCCCCGTGGCTGGAAATAAGGGATACACTTTCTAACTGTGTGATGATCAATGCGTTCGTGTTTGTAACATGAGCTGATCTCCAGGGTTGAAAGAAGTAATCTGAAGTGAAAATGGCCATGATAACTCTGTGCTGAGCCTAATAGAGTCAAGCAGGACACTTTGGGAGCCAGAGACTAGACTTGATCATCCCTTGCCCGGAGGCAAATGTTAAGTGAGCTATGTCACTGTGCTATCCAGATGACTGCAGGTCTGCAGGAGGAAGCAAAGAAAAGCCAGAGCCACACTGACTGGTACAAACATGCTTATAGTGTCCAGCTGAGAATGAGTAACAGCTGCTTGCTCATCATCCTGATTTCTGTCACTACTAGTGTTTCTGAATGCTGAAGTGTCCCAATGCTGTGACTCAGGGCTGTGAGTCATGGGCTGTATGTCTCCACTGCATGGAATCACTCACTTGCTCTCTGATGAGATTGCAGAAATCACAGATCATCTTGGGTCTCTTACAGTGGTAAGTCTTAAAAATGTAGACAGATATTTACAAACACATCCAGAACAAAGTCATTCTGTCTCAAATACTGTCTTCTGGGGATTTGTAGTAAAGCTCAATTTCATACACATCCCATCCAATAAATCTAGGAAAAGTGTAAGTCTCTTTTTCCTTCTGTGGACATTTAATTCCTGTCTCCCCAAAGCTCTAGCAAATCTGGGCTAAACAGGATGCAGTGAAGGTAGCACTCAACCTTTTGCTTCCCCTGCTCTTGTCAGTCACATTTTTAGACCTGAAATGCTGACATTGTGGCAACACAATGCTTTTTGGCATTGGATCTGCCTGTCCAGGCTTTCCAGCATTCCTGGTAAGGGAGCTTTGGTCTACTGACATTCTCCTAACCTCAGTGCTAGGCACTAGTTGCATGCAGGGCTGCAGTGGGAGCCCTCTGAGCTGGCTGTGAGCAGCTCTCTGAGTTGGCTGTCATGACCTCAGAGAAGACACCAGAAACTCCCGAGGTATCATCACATCTGTGTTGACCACGTACAGCGCAGTGGACAACTTTCTCATCTGCGGACTGCAACAGCGACCAGCTGCACGTTCAGGAGCCCACCTCCAGTTTCCATAAATTCTCTGTTGATACAGGTGCAGCTGAAATGGCCACCGCTTCCTCCTGACATGAGGGAGCAGGGGCTCACCCCAGCACTGACCTCACCGGCTGGGAACCTCCTGCGCTGTCCACCCGTACGGCACCTAATCGGTGAAGCGGAGTCCCCACACTGACAGGAGTGGGATTGCTGATACTCCTCTAGTGGCAGCACAGTTTGTGTTGGCAAAAGAGTGTTTCTGTTGGCATATGCCTCTTCCCAGAATTGATTAAGTCATGCCTGTTTTTGCAAAAATCTCTGCAGCAAGGTGTTTTACTGGTGTAAAGATGTGTAAAGAATTGCTCTGTCTGCTCACAGCCAGTCTGAATCCTTCCCACGAAAGCAGGTAAAAGACTGTGTTGGCAATCTCCCCAAGTGGGCTTCTGTGTGCTGGGACGGGGTGAGTGCACTTATGTGTCTGAACTAACACGGACAAGCACCGAGATCCATACTAGGCAAGCAAACACAATGCTCTGAGCACAGGGACTCCCAAGCGATAGGAAGTGACTTCAGCACACCAATTCCTCTATTCCCGTAACTCTCTGTGGGTTTGCCAACAATCCTTATCGTCCTTGCTGAGAAAGGAGAACTTTGCTAACTGATTACATCCTTGTTTCCTTACTGTGGTCAGTCAGTTGCTGCATGCCAGAAACAGCTGGTACGATTGATAGATAAGCACCCGTCTCGATGGATCTGTCTGCTCTAACCACATCCATCCCTGCGGCTACGAGACAGGCGCTTCTGAAATGGAGTGAAACCATGCAGAGAAGTTTTGTTACCAGTTTTTTAGAAACACTAATGCAGGGAATATCGACTTTTCCCATATTTCCTACAAAATACTGCAGGTCTCCATGAAGGGAGTCAGGATGGTCCCAACCCTCCCTACCGGCCCCCCCAAAGCAGCACATCCCACAGCCCACCAACCCCTGCTGACAAGGCAGTTCAACTGCTGGATCAAAAAGATGCAGGCCTGAAGACCCTGAGTTATCAGGACCCCCGAGATACCACCTCCAAGCGAGGATCCGTGCCATGGGCTGACACGGGGTCGGGTCTAACAATAGCACCTGAGATGAGCCAAGAAAAGTGCAAGAAATGTGGACTCTTTGAGGACAAGCATGAATGCATTTGGAATTTTACCCCATTTTGATTAAAGCTGTCTGCACCTTGAGTTCAGCATTTTTGGATAGCCTGAAGGCATTCTTCAAATGCAATAGCACAGTTAAGTAATAAAATGCCTCAGGATCACCTCTATTCCAAGCACATTGCCCTCTTTTAAGCAGCACATCATGACAAAAGTCATCTCAGGCCAAATCTCTCTTCAGTTTGAGTCACAGGAGTGTCATCAGAGATGGAGTTAGCTCAGTCTTTTAAGTGAGTAGAAGATGGCCAATTTTATTTTGGTTTTTGTCTTTTTTTTTTTCTGTTCTAGTTCCTGGAATCTGGTTTGTAGAAGTGGCCCTTCCCTTGCTGTGAGCTCACGCTTTGAGGTGGGCAGAGCGTTCAAACAGCATCTTCTTTGACCTTTCTGGTACTGAGATGCTTTTTGTTGCTTTTTTTGTAAGTTTCTGAGAAGCTCCNCCCCCCAGTCTCCTGAACTGCATCTGCAGCATCCAACAACAGTCCCTCTGGAGGGCAGCGTGGCTCTCACAGTGACGACACCACACTCTTAATTTGTTCCAGCCTGTTTCACACTGACATTTTAGCACTGACGTCATCAGCTGCTGAAATTTCATTGCTGCTGCTAAGAATAACAGCCCTCCTCATCCCCCACGTTACACCAAATAATTATTTTAATACTGTAGGGATCTAGGCTTATCTTTTCTGACACAAATCAGGTTCTGGTGGTTAGAAGAAGTAGTAAGAGCAAAGCATTGCAGATGCTTTTATGTTCTGTCAGCCTAGGACAGAAAAAAAAACCCCAACACAAAGATAAAAAGTGTATTCCTAAGTTGTAAGAGTGCTATAAAAAAATGAACAGGAAAAGTTCAGACTGATTTGTTTCAAAGCTTCTTTGTCAGACAGTCCTAGGCATTGCGAATTGCTTAAATAGCCTAGGCTACAGTCTGCCCCAGAAGTCCCTTACAGTGGCCCTTCCAAATTCTCCAAGGCTTTGTACCTTGAATATTTGCTTGTATTGGTGCAGTGTGAGCATAAAGTACTGCCAAATCAGAATTTCCCATTGACTTTGGGGCCTGAACCAAATCCCATCGATTTCTGTGGGAGGATTTCTATTAACTTGAATGGGCATTGAATCAAACCTAAATTGGCAGTGCTCTGCACCCATTTGGCACAGTGTAGTTCTCTGCATAAGGTAGAGAATCAGGTCCAAAGACACTGAGAAAAGCTTTAATTAGGAGCATTATTGAGGAGAGCAAGCTTTTCCATCATTAAGCTGATAAACTGAATTTGTTCTCTATACTTTTAATAGCAAAGGGTCAGATTTTCAAAGACACTTGGTCTAAAGATGAAGCTGAATGCTTACAGGATTTCCAAGAAATGTTTTAAGGCAAATCAGATGCCGAGAAGCCTTTCAAATCAACAGGTCTCTTCACTCATTTACAGGCTTTCAGAAATCCTAGGAGCTACCAATTGGCCTTTCTTGTAGGCTTATAAATCTAATCAGAAGTTATGAGATGACCATTACCTGCAGCCAGCAGCCAGGTCTATTCACCAGTTCCTGGTCAGGCCTGGGCCCTCACAGGCACAGGGAGCAGCAGCTGCAGTAACTGCACAAATATTGCCTATAGGTACCTGCCCCCGATACCCCCCATTCCTCCCAGAAGGGGAATGGCACCTCTGTCAGGCACAGCGAGTCATCCACAGTCCCTTCTGGGCAGGGGTGACAAAGGCCGCTAAAAACCAGACACGCAGAGCTCCTGGAAATGCTATTTTCAACCTCTGCTGGGGAAGTCAGTGGCGAGCACAGCTTCCTCTCCAGAAGCAGGCCTGAACCTAGACAGACGAGCATCCGGTCAAGGAGAAAATTCTCACAACTGCTTTGTTACTGCTTCCCCATCAACTCCGAGGTCCAGCATCATTTCCTGTGTCGCTGCTGACCCTCTCAGGCACCCTCCTCGACTGCTTGATCTTTAGCAACCGCTGCCTTCATTATCTCTGCATCTCCCTTTACTGCAGAATAAGGGACGTTTTCGGAGCTTCCGATGGATCCTTTGGTTCCGCGGCTGGAGTGATTTTGCCTGGCTATTATTTGTAATTTGGACTTGAGTGCTTGGCATAGTCTTTTTCTGGAAAGTACAGGGAGATTGATGATAAGCCATGAGAGACAGACATCCCTGCTTAAAAACGCTGGAGGCTGCGAGAGAGAGAAGATGAGAGCAGCATTGCCACACTAAGAAGCCTTCCCATGAAGCGCTGCAGGGAAAGAGATCCAGAAAAGGTTGATGCTAGAGAGGAAAGCAAAGAGAAAGTGAAAGTGGTGTCAAAGCCGAGCCTTGAACACGAAGCACAGAAGCTAGGAATGTCTGCTCCGACCCCTGGCAGCCATTCTTGTTCGGCCTGAATGGGTCAGCAAGGTCACGTGCCGACGGGCTGACAGGAGCATATCTCTGAGCTGACGTGCCTCTTCCGGCAGGCGTCGGAATGGGCTTGGCTGGACGCCTGAGGGACAGCTCGGACACCTGATTTCCTCAACCCCCGCGCTAACCTCTTCCTCTCTTCCTCCCCGTGACTAATCTCCCTCCCTCCACCTTCTCCCCTGCACACTCCCAGATCCTCACCCCGTGCATTTTTATGCACAAAAGACACTTGTTAAATTACGCCACCTGCTACTGGGATAAGTACCAGGTAAAGAGATAGGAATGTACTGAGGAACGTGACTCCCACAAACCACGGAAACAAAGAAAAATTTCTGCCCTGCATTGGCAGGCACAGAAGCAGCTCTCAAACCATCTCCTGATAAGAGCCCTGCTTCTGGGTTGGGGTGCTCTTAAAAAAACCCATTCAAGTTGCTAAAGAAGTTGCTCACTACAAACAGTAAGGCCTCAAATATGCTCATGTCTGTCTGGGGAGTCAGCGGGCCAGGTCATACCTGAGCTGGTTCAGCTCCAAGAGGGTGAGCCATGACTTGAAGCCATGCACTGAAAGCAGAGCTGTGCCCAGCAGCATTCCTGGGTGTGAGTGGGAACGGTGCTGCCCCACCATATACTTTTGGCTTCCTTTTGCTGACGTCTGCAAAAGTGCTCCCAGCTTTGGGCTGTGGCGCTGGTTCTGTTCTGTACCACTTTTACTGTGATGCTGCTCCACCGAGTACCGGTTTTGAGTCTAAGCTTCCCCAGGGCAAGCAAGAGGGGGAATGGGCCTACGGGGTTTTTTGTTGCTTACACCAAAAAGAATTATCTAATTAAAAATCACTGGAAACCACATGCATTTGCAGAAATGGCTCTGCTTCAGAGGAATCTCTCGAGGCAAATAAGTGAGCAATTCTTTAAGGGTTTATGAAAATAGCCTCTATAGTTACACTCGCTGGGATAAAATTACAAATGTTTTCAATCCTCATACTTGGGGGCATAAGTTGATCCTCAGCTGGGGGCCAGGGAGGAATTTCCTCCCAGAGGATATTATTGTTCTGAGATGTATCTCATGGGAGATTCACATCCTCCAGAGTATCTGGCATTAGCCACTGGAGGAAAAAAAGAAAAAAAAAAAAAGAAAAAAAAAAAAAAA
>VZTA01000059.1:31550-79550 GCA_013398855.1 Mohoua ochrocephala | reverse complement strand
AAAAAAAAAAGATACTGCTCAAGCCGAGCCCATGCCCTGATCTCCTCGCATCACACCTCGGGGCCCGGGCCGCCCCCGCTGTTGCACAAGCTGCCCCGTGCGATGTTGTAAGGGACCCCCGAGCTCCGGGAAGGGCGCGGGGCGGCCCCGCTCCTTCTGGGAAGCGCCGTGACTCACCCGCCGTCCCGGGCCCTTCCCGGAGCGCCTCCCGCCCCGCCCCGCCCTCGGCTCAGCCAATCATCGCCCCGGTATTTGCATGAGCGCCCGGGGGCCTCTGGGATAGCGGCGCGGCGCCTCCAGCCGCCCCCTCCCGCCGCCGCCGCGCTCTCTGCTCCGTGCGGGATAAGTTCGCGCTGGGAAGGGGCGGAGGGCCCGTTCTGGGGGGAAAACACTGCTCACCCTTACCTATGGGAGAAAGAATTGTGGGAATTCATATAGGGTGTTAAGTGAGCGGAGTAAGTTGCCCGGATGACCCTCAGTGGTCTGGGGTGCAGGCTTCAAACCTGTAGCTGTCTAGCGACAGAGTGGTTCAATTCCACCTTTCGGGCGGGGCGCCGGCCGCGCTGTTCCCGCCGGGCGGGTACCTTTTGTCCCCGGACACGGCCGGCGATGCCGAGCCCGACCATCCCCAGGGGCAAAAGGCAGCGCCTGCCGCGCTATCTCGAACTGTCACCGCACAAGGAGCATTTACTCTTCTTCCACCTTATTCCCACGGCACTGGACTGCTGAAATGGCAGTGTGCCAAGCACAGCTGAAGGACAATTCAGGTTTTAATTGGGTTGTTCTGCTAAGCAGATCTTTGTCAAACTGTGTCACATGTCCTACAAGAACAGAAAAGTAAATAACAGAAGTCATTCTCTAGATCTGCTCCATATTGACTATAACCCATCTCCCACCCACGCTGCAACAAAGATGCTTCACTTCAGCAGTAAGCACGGGTGCTAATAATGTCACCCAGCCCCATGAAAAAGAAAGGTTAGCGTCAAGCTAAAAAACATATTCTTCAAGCAGAAGGAGTTTATTTTGTGATATCCTGTTGCAACAACTCTCCAGTCGACGATTTGTGGAGCCTCTAGTTAGGACGAGACCCCAACCACCTCCACCGCAGGGGACAGAGAGGATTGGAAGGGCATTTTCACATTATCTCCTGGCCCCACAAGCAGGAAGGGTGATTCTGCCTGGCGAATTACAGAATACTGAGTGAATTATCAGATCTCCGGTGTTCCTGGTTGCTTTCTGAGGGGTGCAGTACCATCCGGAGTTAAGTAGGTAAGCACCCCTGAGGATCTAAGCCGGAATGACTGTGCTTCCTTTACATGGAATGAGTCACTCAGCTGAAGACCTGGGAGGAGAAGGGAAGGGCACTGGGAGCCCTGAGACCATTCCTGATGGCTGCTACCGCTTCGAGCCAGCAGACCCCTGAGCTGGTTGGAGAGGAGCAGCCTTGATGCTAGCAAGGCATGTTGCTCCAGGAATACACTGTCCCATTACGGGAAATCTAGGGGGAAAAGCCCCTCTGAAGCTCCCACAGTGCGTGCCAACTTCTCCTTGCAGATGTGCTTGCACAGCTGGGAGCGCCCCGAGTCCCAGATGGCCATCTATGTGCTCCGCGCCGCTCCGCCTGCCAGCCAGCCCGCTCTGCCCATAATGAACTTTCTATGTGGAATTTCTCTGCGGCCTCAGAAATTGGTATCTGCGCTGCAGTTTGGCTGGGGGGGGTTGTTTTGGGGGTGAGGGGGAGAGTTGGAAAGGCCTTTGCCCAGTAGTGGGCAGCTGAGAATGTTAGCGCTCTATGTCAGTTACCAAGCAGAACATAATACGGCTCTTTCATGTGGTGTTTATAACTGAACATGCTGTTTTGTGTCAGCCTGATTTTTTTTTTCCTTCCAAGAAGTAGTTTTGGATTAAATTATGACAATTACATTCTTATATTCACACACACACACCCCCGCCAGCCCCCACCCTTGCCCTGCGTGCACACAAACACAAATGGGAATTATGTGCTCTGAGTGCGATTTGAACTATACAGCCTGGGATCTGTGCCTGGCATTGAGTTCACTTTTTTTTCCTCCAGAACAAAAAGGCCACATCTCCTCTGTACTCTTTCATTGCCTTAGGAAAAAGTAGGATGGTCAGATTGCTGGTGTGGGTGATTTGTCCCTCACGGAGCTGATAGGCATGAGACTTCCAGGCATGAGACTTTCAGGCACGAGAGAGGAGGCTGGGGAGCCTTGCCTGGGGAGGTTGTGGTAAGCAGCGCAGGGACCCAGCTTTGTGAAATCCCCTGTGACTCCCTACCCCGAGCTGCTTGCACATCCCCAGTCTGGCTCCTGTACCTGGGCAGTGCCTTGTCTGGTGGGTGATGCAGGCACACGGCAGGAAGCGATCCCGTCCTTTTGGGCTGTGCCCTGCAGGGCTGCACCTCTAGCACGTGGCTGAACGCAGGGAAACACAGGTGTTCATTAGGACAAGAGACATGGCAAGGCTGCTCTTGCAGCCTTTAGCTGACACAGTGGGTGGGACAAGGCCTTAGGAAACAGGGCACCCTACATTTCAGTGCTGTTTTCTAAACACTGGCTGGAGGAGAACACCAGTGTGGAGGCCCGTGTAGATGATCTGTCCGTAGGAGGGACATTTTGTACAATGCCATCCATGCCTCGTCTGAGTCAGCTTTGTTTGGAGTCACCATTAGTCAGGCAAAGCTTCCAGTGTTTGAACCTCAATGTCACTTTCTTCCCTGACAAAGGGCCAAATTAAGAGGAGCCAAAGGCCTCACCACTGGTTAGAAGGGAATCCAGGTCCAAAATGCATGAGAGCCTGGCTCCTTAGTCAAATGTAATCTGCCTCCTGTTGTTTTCCCCATGGAGTCACAGCACAGTGAGGAGGATGTGCTGGTGACAGATGGCTGATGCGACTTGCTAAGCGTACGGGTGACTGGGCTGTGACTCAGCAAGTGTTTGGTTACAAGAGACTGGGAGCATGTGCTTTTGCACTGGTAACGGTGGTCCTAGCTGGATCTCCTCCTGAGAGGATCAGGCATGGGCTGTCGTGTGAAGCCCGTGCCTGCCATCTTCCATGGGAGGAAAGCAGGCACACGTGGCCTATTAGAACAGAAAGTCGGGCTCCTAAATTACTGTTTACATTTGCAATGGATAATGTCTGAGTGTGTATAAATACATGACCTGCCAGTGGTGCTTAGATGTCCTACTGGCCTTCAGAAAGGAAACATCCTGGCCTAGAAAAATTACCACCTTGCTTGGAGGGAGTAGGACTCGGAATTGCAGTTGAGTCACTAGAGGGGGACAAAGACCTAGCCTGGGTGTGCATCCATCTACCACTTCCCCCAACTGCAGCTGTGGGAGACACCTTGGAGAGGCGGCTGCAGAGATGGCCCCGGTCTTTCTCAGGTTTGAAGGTGCCCAACTGCAGGGAGAGTTCTCCGGAGGCTGAGCGTGCAGGTGGGGACCAGCAATGCTTTGTGGAAACTACGCCGCTCCTTTTCCCTCAGAAGGGTGATGGGACATGTACGTGCATGAGTAGGTTAGCAGTCTTTATGTTGGTTCTTCCAGCATGTCTCCCTACCTAGAGCCAGTTGGTCCACAGATGGCCCGGGCCTTCAAAGGCTAAATTCCAGGCATTGCACAGCACAAAACAGTGTCACCTGGGCAGAGGACACAGACAATCACGTATGGTTACAGGCAAATGCCATTTTTCTCCTTTCTCCTCTTTTATGAATGGAGGAGAGCTGAACTCTCAGGCCTGGATAGGTGCCAGGTGTTACTGTTGTCTCCGTGAGTTAAAGACGTCACGGAAATACTGGAGGAGTTGACCAGAGCGTACCTGTGTGCATCCCACACGCGCACGGAGAGCCCAGGTGGCCGTGGCAAACAACGGGGCACTGCTTGCAAGTGACATATTGACCTGAAGTGCTTAAAAGCTACTCCACACACTGTCCTGGGGAAATGGAGACCGTAATGACTCACACGAATGGCTCGCGATGCGCAGCCCTCAGCCCAGCCAGGCTATGTGTGCAACCAAGACACTCCCATTTTCTCCCCTCCAGCATACTTCCCTGACCAAATCCAGGACTGAGCCATTTGGCTCTGACTGGAGCTGGTCAGAACATGTTTTTCTTTTCTTCTCTTTTCCCCTCCTTCACCCTTTGGAAAATGTTGACATTTCAGCAAAGGGCTGAAAACCCAAACCCTGAATATTTTCCATTGGAAAATGCTGGGGGAAAGGGAGAGGAATAATCCCCAAACTGCCAACAATCAAGTGTCTTTTGCTTTTAAGGCTTTTGGGTTTTTGCAAGGGAGGCATATTTGGAGGTCAGTGAACACTTCTTATGAAAATATCTGTTCTCTCAAAACCAAATTTTTCACTACAAGTGTTCCAACTGTCATCATTTTCACTGGTGATGGTTTGGACACTCTCTACATCTAATTTTGGAAAGGATCTCAAGAAAATTTAATTCATTTTAATGGGATATAAGGCATAAGTGACACTCCCACAGCACAATTGATACTGAGTATTTGTATTCTCAGTATCATCAGACTATACCCTGATATTCTTTCTCTTTTAAGACTGCTGTTCACACGAACATCTCAAGCAAGTTTGTAACTTTGTCTCTGGAAACACCACGCTCCCACGTCTCCAGCTGACTTGCCTCAGACCTCAGAGCACATTCCTCAAGGGAACCTACCTTTCACGAGGTCACATCAAAGGCTGCGAAGGAAGCAATGTGCACTGAAAGGCGTGTTACCTGTAACTATCCCTTGAGTAACTGATAGCGCAGAACACTTACAAAGCATTTTGTTCTGGTGTCTTCAGCTGATTTACATTTCTGTCTGAATCATAATATAGACCTGAAACACGTTTCATCTTGGTTTTGCATCTTATTCTGCTTTCCTGTAAGCTAAAAATAAAAAAGAAGAGGGACAATGTTAGCATAACAGAACACACATATTTGTAGGAGATGAATTATGCCCTAAAACCTTCACTAAATGTGGCTAATAGCAGGTTAGAGGTTATAAAAGGAAAGATCTTAAAATGGGCATACACTGGTCATAAATAAATTGAGGCTGCAGACTTGCAGAAACTTTCAAAACAACAACAGAGAGAAGTTCAGAATAACCTCCAAAGAAAAGCAATGGGAATAAAAAGCTCAGCTGTTTGAAGACAGATCTTTATCAGTTGTGGGATATCATGACAACAAAGGAATAGATTCGATCACACAGACAACCCTTTTAATTTGCCGTGCCAGTTACGCCATTATTTTCCACGCTGAAGCTTCCCAGTTACTATTTACATTCTCTCTGGTATGATTTAGCAATTGCACTGCTGCACTTCGTTCTGATTTATTACAGCTCCCTGTCCCCTGTCACTCCCAGGTTTTTGTGAACTAACCACCTGTGTCTGAATTCAGTCAGCACCAAAAAAGGGGCATATTTGACTTCATCAAATCCCTGGGTTTTATTCTTTTCAGTTGAGGAACATGTCATTGTAATTGTTAAAGCTCAGAAAGCAGCCGGTTTAGAAAGATGATGATGCAAAATCTCAGTTTTAGACCTCACCTTTTTTGGTTGGGGACAACTAAATTGCATGTTGATAAAAAGAACAGGCACTGAATATCTCTGATAACTTCGTGGCAAGAAATACAGAGCTCTCAAAGACCTGCATTGGTGCTGTACAATGCTTTGTCATAATTTTTCAAGATAAGTAAGCAATTTTTCACTTACAGAACCTTACTCTTGAATTAATAAAATCAAAAGATCAAGAGTTTTAGCCCCAGACCTTGGAAACACAATGGCATGCAAGATGCCCTGGCAGAAACCTGAGGAAGTGCCATCTGAAGAGCTGTAACTAGCCATTGGAAAGCCATGCACCCATAGCTGAGATGTAGCTATGAGCTGTCCTTGCTCCCATCAGTACTACAGGGGCAGATGCAGAAACAAGGAGATCCCAAATAAGAAGATAAAGAGTCAAATGAATCACCCTGTCACTGTGTGAAATGCAATGACTGGGAGAGCAAACAGATTAAGCCAGGGCTTATGACTGTTAACATTCACAGAAACATGTTCCGCAAATTCAGCTTTCAGAGAAAAATTGGATTCTAGTTTCCTTCTGGTAATTTAAAGTGGCAACAATCTGTTCATATGACCTTCAGATCAGGCTGGTACAGGGACTGAATCCTACAATAAAAGCTGAAGAATGGCCCCCTGGGGCAGAGTAATGGTCCTTCCTCCCCACCCAGCACTCTGCTCCCAACTAGGGCAAGGTCCAGGGAGCACACACGCACCTGGACATTTCCCTCTCCCTGCTGTTTTCTCAGGATTCACCTTTGCTGGATTGGGATGTTAGATTACACACTTTGCCTGTTCCTTTTAGTGTCATTTTATGGACCTGTTGCCTGCAAATTTGTCTAATCCCATTTTGAACCCACTGATGCTCTCTGCCTCTGCAGCCTTCCAGGCCAGCAACCTCCAGAAGTGCTCTACCTAATGTGATGTAGTTTCTTAAAGTTGTTTTAAACTCATCTCCTACTGGTTTCACTGAGTGCTCCCCATTCTGCTGTTGATGGATTTGGCTGCTAATGGCTCTGTGTTCATCTCAGCCACCCCGATTCAGTGAATCGAGTCCTTAGCCACCACAAAAATAGGGAAGCATTGCAATACTGGTTGCTCAGCTCGCTTCAGTCCCTGACACTTGCTGACCTGCCCAGAGTGGTTTTGTGCCTGAAGCACTCTGGCTGTTACTAAACTCAGGGGAGAAGAATGATGGCAAAGCAAACGGAGTGCAACTTCCTCCCAGGGCTGTGCTCCCCCCGCAGCTGTTCACCGGTGACGCAACGGGTCCCCTTTGAGGTTAAGAGCTGGATGCTGATGGCCCCGTCCTTATCCCGGGGCTCTGCAGTTCCGGGCCCAGCAGGGGGCTGCAAAGCAGCAAGCAAGATTTCGGGGAGGGTAGGCTGGCAGCCCTGGCGGGGGTGTCCGGGGCATCTTCCAAAGTGGCTTTAATTAATGAGCACATGTGCAGCGAGGAGAGTTACAGCATCCCACTCAAATTGTTGACTTGGAGCCGCTTCTGGAGACAGCCGTATTCTGCTCATTAGGAAAGAGCTTTTTTGCAATGCCCTTGGATTGGACAGCTCTTGGATTGCACCACGAGATCAAGTCCACGTACGGGCTGCCTGCCTTTCGGCTGCCAGCTCCAAGAGGGTTGTTTTTCTTGTCTTCTCATTCTCAAGGAGTGCTCAGCCAGATGGCCTGTTTTCGAATGCACTGTGCGTTGGTTGGATGTGTGTTTGGAGAGTCTGCCAGCTTCATGAGAAGGAAGAAAGAGCAAAAGAAAGGGAAAAAAGCACCATTTGGTATCTATCTCTGGGACCCAGCCAGAGTTGAGGCTCTGTTTGAAGAAGGGGGGAGTCTTAAGAAGGAAACTCTAGACAAAATTGAAAGCTGGAAAAACTTTCAAGCTTGACAGACTGGGAGACTGAAGTTCTGTACAACATCCATCCACTACCTGGCTCCATTGCAAACGTGTAGCAGACTTCCTCAGAAACAACAGTAAGAGCAAGCACGAGCACCAAGTGTCTGTCTCTGCTCTCCCAGTGCACCTCACCTGTGGGCTGGGATGTGGAGAGGTGACCCAGCCAGCTGCCCACCAAGGCTGGGTAATGCTGCCTGTGGGTTTTGGGATTTCGCTCTCAGTTCACCAAACCCAGAAATTACAGCACGCAGCCTGGGCACATCAGCTCAGGAAGAGGAGATGCAATGGAGCAGCACGAAATACCCATCACCGTGGCCCAACTCTTGAAGAAGCTAGCCCTAAATAGTAAATTAAGCCAGGCCAATGTCATTTTCTTGCACCCCCTGATGTTCATTTCCCAGAAACACCTTCTATTGATTTGGTGCAGCAAATAAATACAGGCCAAACCAGAGCAATGGCTTTTTCCAGCACTCATTGGCAAATAATTTGAACCTGACGAGAAAAATCTGTTGTTGAAGGAAAGGGGGAAGTTTTGAAGTTTGGGTGGATTGTGCTTGGCTTTGTTTTCCTAACTAGATGTCGTGTTGTGGTAACCACATATTGTTCCAAGCAGCAGGAGGAGGTCTTGTTGAGCAGAGCCGGAGAAAGCCACATTCGTAGCCATCCCCGCTGGCTGACACGCCACTGTGTCTTGCAAGCAGGCCTGTCTGCTCGCTTACTGAAACCGTGGCACAAAGAACATGGTTGCAGGAGCACGTGTGTCTGCTGCAAACCCCACTTCTCTGCTGATTACACAAAATTATTTTCATTGAAGTGATCAGAGTGCATGGATCCTGGGTGAGCAGTGTGTCCCCAGCAACGCTGGCTGGGCTCTGTGTTGCAGACACTCTGCCGACAGCCAGGGCAAAAGGGGGTCTTCTCACTCCTGCCGTGGGACGTATCTCGGGCCAAGCCTGCTGGTGTCTACAGCGTGTCAAAGCCCCTGTGGCTTCTCAGGAGTTCCTGGCTGTCCCTACTCCAGGTCCAAAGAGGTACACAACATTGACTTCGCAGCAGTCACAAGGCCCCACCACGTAAAGAGCAGGACCTTTCCCCACACGCAGGGAAACATCCTCAGCTGTTGGCAAAATAATGTCTCTGACCTAGAGGTGCAGGTGCCATCCTGGAAGGGAAGGAGGTTTAGCTGGTTCAAGACAGTGATTACACCACACAAATACATTCTTGCATGGGCAGGAAGGCTGCACAAAGAGATTGCCTCCCTTCCTACTCCAGCAGGACCTAGTTTTGGTAAATAACCCAGGCATAAAAAACCAGACTATGGTCCCTACATTCGCAGTTAAAATCCTTACAAGAGAATGGATTTTCTGTGCCAGAAAACAAGGTGCAAAAGTCTAACAATAAATTCAGCCATTCTCTCCAGGGCTTTAGAGGGCTCATTACACCACTCAGGCAATTGCCTGATTGTCACCAACGCTGTCACGGAGCTGATAAAGGAAGGATTTCTGTCTTTAATTGCACAGAAAATTCAGAGGTCCAGGAGTCACAGGATTTGGCTTCTCCACAGTTAAGCTAGTTAGGCAAGTTACTGCACCTCTTGGCAAATGGAAATCATGATTACCACAACATTCACATGAGTACTGTTGGGAGAAGATAGCTCCCAAACAAAGGTCATCGGTGCACTTTGGGTGGGAGATCAGCCAGGAAAAACATCCAGCCATCCGCTCACCCAAGCTGCACTGGCTGTGTCAGACACAAACAGCAGCCTCTGCATTCTTCACATATGGTGGTTTTCCCCTGCTTTATTTCATTGCTCTGGTGCTGCCTGACTTGTGGACATGTGCATCTCCAGCACACTGCCCAACATGGCATGAGCTGACAGGCCAGTCTGAAAAGACCAATTCTCTGTAAGTTATCTGGCCTAAGGTACAATGACATACCTAGCATTGTCCAAGGAGGGGAAGCTAGAAGAGTTGCCCAAACATGGGATTTTGGAAATTTCTCTACTGTACAGAGAGATGAGGCCTGCCTTTTGGCACCAGTCCTGGCTGCTCTGCCACCAGCCTTTGGGTATAACTTTTTTAGCCACTCAGCACCTGGATGGGAGATCTCCAACAGAGGAACCAGATGTTCAGAAAGCCACCTCTCCAGCTCGGGGTAGGTCATTACACACCTCAGCACGGCATCAATAACATTGCACTGTCCATTAACAAGAGCCTTGAGTGAGGCTGCATTCAAGTTCACCCACTGAGGTGCTGCAGAGGATGGCTCCAGTTTTGCATCTGAGCAGCTCATTTAGGCAACATCCTCCTTCAATAGCTCAAGGTTTTCACAGGAATTGAACTCCCCAACCCAGTTAAAAAATGGCCACATTTCCCCTTCCTCCATGCATGGCCTCACTGTGCACCCAGAAGCTCTCATAGCAAATTCTTATCTTCATTAAGAAAATCATGTTTCTAGCAAGAAGAGATGATGATGAGCACACACAGCTTCCATTTCCCAGCTGTGGGGGAAAACTCCCTGTGCTACAACTCCAAACAACAGGAGATGAGATGATGGGCACAGGACAGAGCTGAACATCAGTAGCAATGTCGTGATGATTGAAGCTGGAGATCTGGTTTAAAGCCTAGATATACACAGAGTGGACAGTGCCTGAGATCCATGCTGTTTCTGTTGACAAGCCTACACAGGCTTGGAGTACATGGAGTCAATCCCATTCTCATAGAGTGTCTCACTCACATCCATTCTTCCCATCCATGAGCTTCCCATGGTTTTATTGGTGGTCCGTATCTTCTGTAGACCATATGTTTGACATTACTGGGGAATGCAGAGGTTAAAAAAGATTTTAACTCCTTTTGAAGTTACGGGAAGGAAAAGCTTTAGAGAATGACTTACGGTTAGGAGTAGCTCATCATTCAAATGCAGAGACCCATTTGACTCATAGCTGGAGTAGGATGTAAGGACAAGGATGGTTGCTTTAAAAATTCCCAGTCAAAGGTAAAACAGAAAACCAGAAAGGGAAAGACAACAGAGCACATGTTTAAGAAGTGGAATTCTAAGACACAAATTCAATTCACTACCATACTGACTGACTTTTAAACTATGACTACACAGTAGTTCACAAGCCTGCTTTCAAAAAGGGCCTGCACATGCACACACACACAGGTAAATATAATGTATACAGCCCTTATTCATATGGGATTTCTTGGCAGGCATTTTACCATGACCTTAGCAAGGCTTGAGGCTGTCTACCACAACATTCCTGCATTCAAGTTTGGATGTTATGGTCTGGGTGGGTGGACTAACAGACAGTAAAAAACCGGTCTAGGTGGTCAGACTTGGGGAGGAGCAAATATATGTCGTGCCCTACCTGGAGGCTGGTAACAAGCTGGGTACTGTAGGGGTCTGTCCTGGGGCCTGTCCTGTTTGAACATCTTTAGCAGTTGTCTGGATGAGACGAGGGAGTGCTTGCTCATCAAGTCTGGAGACAACATAAAACTATTAGAGGGCAGTTGATTAGAGCCGCCATTCAGAGGGCCCTGGACAGGGTGGAGGAATGGGCTGAGAGGGACCTTATGAAATTCAACAAGGATAAATGCAAAATCCTGCACTTAAGAAGGAAGAGCCCCTGCAGCAGTACAGGCTAGGACTGATGGGGAGAGGAGCAGCTCTCCAGAAAAGGATCTGGGTATCCAGAGAGCAAGCTGGGTGTGAGCCAGGAGTGTGCCTTGGCAGCAAAAGAAGCCAAAGGCTGAACAGCCAGGAGGGTGACAGATGTGTTTATCCAGCTTCCCTAGGTACTCGGATGGCACTGGAGCACCCAACCCAGTTTTGGATCCCCAATGCAAGAAAAACGTGGACACACTGGAGCAAGTTCAGCAGACACCACCAAGAGATTTGAGGGCAAGAGCCCTCTGAGGAGAGGCTGAGGGAACTGGACTTGTTTGGCCTCAGAAGAGACGACTCTGAAGGAGACAACCAGCAGCCTGACAGCTTCTACAAGGAAGTGATCAACAAGATGGAGGCAGGCTTTTCACCTTAGGGCATGGTGGGAGGACGAGAGACAACAGACCTTGACTAAAATGGAAGATGTTTAGGCTGGCTTTAAGGAAAGGCATTTTCACCGTGAGAATAGCCAAATACTGCCCAAAGAGGTTGTACAGCCACCATCCTTGAAGGTTTTCGGTACCCAACTGCTGCAAGCCCTGAGCAACCTAACCTCATCCTTTGTTTGACCTTCTCCTCCTTTGAACCAGAGGTTAATCTAAAGACCTCCCAAAGTCCCTTCCAACCTGTGCAACCTGAGTCTTTGTAAGGTTTTGTAAGGTATTTGGGAGCCTGAGCATAATCCTCTTAAGGAGCAGACACACTACTATGTGAGCTGATTGGCCAATCACTCTGCAAGCAGAAACTACTCAAACAAAAGCCACAGTGAATTTGCAAACTACTCAAACAAAAGTCACAGAATTTGCAAAAAGCTTTGTTTGCATAAAACAATTGATTGAAAATTTTAGACTAACAAGTAGTTGAGCAAACGTCTGTCTGTCTGTTCTTCACAGCCTGAGAAGAAATGCAATTTCAGCGAATTTACGACCCAGTTAAACACCAGTTTTCCTTAACGCCCAGTAACCAGTTAGGAGATTGAAAACTCTGTTTTCTCTGTGAGAGCTGTCTTCTCTATATGAAAAAGAATGAGAATGCCAAATACCAAAGCAGCTAGAAATATTTCTTAGATTATTACTATGGCGTCTTCCAACAGAAAACTCAGATTGCTTCACTGCTGTTAATTAATTAAGCCTAGAAACACTTATGCCAGGAAGTTTGATATCACCACCCCTTTTTACAGATGGGGGGGAAAACACGATATAACATTCAGAATTCAGGGCTACTCAGTGAATGAGGGGCAGAACCAGATATAAAACCTGGGAATCCTGGCTCAGAGTCTCCTCTTATAATCTCTAAACAAAGCTTCTTTCCTGTAAAATTCCATCTAAGCTCTTCATAGAATAATTAGAGCCAATTTATTTCTTCACTCGTTAACAATGAAATCTGACAGGCTTTGTACTCAGGATGCTTAAGCTCAGTTAGGGGAGCAAGGCTCTTCTCCATGAGGGGAGGCCTGGAATGTCAGTCTTTAGGTGGCTTAGTAGGGGCATGGTTCCAGCTGCCAGGTACTTGAACTCCTGCCCAAATCCCTGTGACAAAGCTTGAGGGAAGAACTGGAATGTAAATGTGATCTACCATAAATGTTAGGGAAGGATTAGACAAATAGCAGCTGGTTTTGCAATGATAAAACTTTGCCCTCAATGGCACTTAAGAAGCATGAAAGAACATTTACCTGCCATGGTAATAGGTAGGCTTCTCCTTTCCTTTCGTTTCACTTGCCTCTTTTTCAAGTGAACAGGCTGAAAAAGCTCTGAGACACAGAGAGATTCATGGCAGTACTTCAGATGTGCCCCTCAATTCTACCTTCTTATGTTCCATCAGATCTGAAGGACACAAAATTCCCCAGGGCTTACAGCTCACTTGCAGCTCACTAGCAGTGACTTGCACTACCTTGAGATGTGCAGTAAGGTCATGAGTCATGGACTTCTCCACCTCCCCTACCCAGGGCAAATGGCTCACCATCCACTCTGTCATCACTCCCAAGGTTTTCTCAGAGGTCAAGAAACTGGCACGTGAAGAGCTACAGAAGTGCTGACCAGCCAGTATTTTGAAACTCTGACGGTTGCTCAGCACCTCTTAACCACAGGCCACTACATTTGGAGCTGGACCATCCCCTCCTAGAGGGTACACTTAAACACGTGCCCTACTTGCTCAGCATCCCAAGAAGGAGGCTCTGGTAGAGGAGGGCAGACTCAAGATTTCCACATTAAAAAGCCTATACTTTAGCTGCTTTGAAGTATTTTCCTTCTTCAAAGCAAAACAAGAAAGACTACTCTCACAAAGCTTCACGGGAAATTCTGCAGGCCCTCTGCCTTGCACTCTTCAGCTTTTGGCAAAGTAGAGTGGAGGACACTGATCCTAAAGTCCAGAGACCAGAAGAGGTGAGGGACGGATCATCTTTTACAAGAAATCCTTGTGGAGTGTGGAAGCTCATCTTCCCTGTTTCTTCAGTGTCATCTGCCCCATATCTCCCAAGGCTCTAAGCTCAGGTCCAGTAGATGGCATGTTTGAATTGACTGGGATCATCTGGAAATGGTTTGCTGCTTGCCGTCCCCTTGTTCCAAGCTTCATTTGTGGCTATGCTTGGTTAACAAATCACTCCTCCTTTGGCCCCAGATGTCTGCTATGGCCCTTCCCTTTCCCTCTTGGGCATTTTCAGTCACCAGCACAGTGGGCATCGTCTCCTGCAGTGGAAAACATTGACAGGAATGCCCATTGTCTTAACATCTGGGGATAAATCACCCAGACTCCCTTGGTCCAGCATTACCTTGGTGACCTATGAAGCAGAAGTTCATACGCACCTTTTTCTACAGGGATGATAAGGTTCCAGCCAAGGTCTGGGGAGTGTGAGGAGGGTGAAAACAGGGAACAGAGAGAAGGAAAGAACAGAGAAGAGCACTTATGTCTATCAAACCAAAGCTAAAAGGTCTGGAGAACAAAGGAGGTTGGCTGTGGATTTGGCTCAAGATCCAAGCCTGAAGGTGGCTGTGGCTTTCTGATCTTCTAGCTGAAAGTAGCAGAGGCTTTTTTTCTTATGATACTGATGGGACTGAGAGCTGCTCACAAGAGTCCAAAACCTCAGGAAGAGAGACACGAGGATGTGAGCTTTCCTATCACCTGATTTTCATTTGGAGGGGACAAGGTCGGTGGGATTTGAGTACCACGAAGCAGGGAAGAGAGTTGAGGCTGCAGTACCTCAATGGCTTCAGGGAGACCGAGAGCAAACACGATCACAATTGCCCATCTGTTTGAAACAGGGTCAGGGGAGGCTGCAGGATAGAGAAGGGGCTGTTTCTTTACCGAGCTGTGTGTTCAGTGGAAACATGAGCTGGCAAGAAAGGAGAGTTCAGCCGAAGCCTAGAACATGAAATTGAACAAGTGGCTTTCTAACAAAAAGCTAAGGGGGAAATTCCACAGTTTGCTTCATTGCAGCAAATGATGGCAAGCCAAGGAGAAGGGAACCAGGTTAATTTGAAATCAAGAGGGAGTTGATACTCTGCTGAGCTAAAATTTGTGTCTTTGTTACACAGATACAGTTTTCTTGTGGGCATCTACCTTTTTCAAATGTGGATGAGAACGGCTGAGGACACTCTGAGGAGAGGACATCCTTCTACAGTGCTGAAACTTTGCCCAGAAGTCACACCAGCCTTCTGCTTGCTCACAAATAACCCAGCATGTCAATCACTTACCACGGAGCCTGGCGATTAAGACAAATCGCTGGGACTGAGAGGTTAGAAAGCACCAGACACAGTAACTAGCATCAGTTGAAGCAGACGTTTGAGCATCTTGGGGTGACACGCATCCCCCCTCCTTTCAGGAGGTCCACAGTTCAGGAGTACAGTTTATGTATAATAATATTTCTCTCCGAATTTCTTGCATACCAAAAGATTCTGGCAATCTGCTGGAAACAAGGAAAAGAGCTGAGCTAACCCAAGAGGAGCTGGTTTTTATGTCCCTTTCCTTCTTGAGACATGGGAACATTTTTACAAGTTAGCATGTTGGTGTCTCCCTGCGGCACAGCTGGGATCAATGGCAGATGGCACAGGGGCTTGTCCAGAAGAAGGACTAACAAGGCATGAAAATGCCTTCCATGGCCAATGGAGCTGTGGGAAAAGAGACCTCTGCAGCTGTCCACGTTAACAACTCACAAATGATATAACTAACCAATAGGAAGGTTACTGTAAATTCATCAGGCAAATATTATTCAACCATCTGAAGAACGGCTTGACTAATGAAAAGGTTATTTGTGAATAATTCCAGAAGGATGATAACACATTGGAGAAAGTACAGAGAAGTGATACTGGGCTGATTAAGAAACGAGAAAGCAGGCCTTAGAGTGAAAGACTCCAGGAGCTCAATCTGCTCAAACAGAGATCATGTGAAGGGTTGACTTGATCACAATCTCTCGGTAATGACATAAAACCAGAGGTTTGAGAACTGAAACTGGATGAATTCTAACTAGAAAAAAACCCTGATATTTTAGAAGTGAGAGTAATTAATCAGTTTACGTAAGGCTTCTGGTAGATTTCTCCATTCATTCGCAATATTAAAAAAAAACAAAAACAATTCCCCTGAAAGTTACTCTGTATTTCCAAGAAAAAGCAATTCAGTGTGATACTGCAGCCTATGGTATGCAGGAGCTCAGACTAATGATATCACTGGCCCCTTCCTGCTTTGCAATCTCTAAACCAATGAGCAAGTTACTCAAAACTGACAGCAGAATTGGATGTGGACTCATTGCATCATTTAGGTTAGAAGAGACCTCAAAGAAGGTAAGCTGCTGAACAGACAGATACACCACTTGTCAATGTTATTCAGCAGGCTCCAATTATGATGTTTGCAATGACTGAGGAGATCAATGGAAAGACTCCTCGTGACAACATCAACCTGAGTAAAGCACTATCTACAAGACACACCTTCACTCCCTTTGTTCTTCAAGGAGAAAAATCCCCTTTGCAGATGGCTTTTGCCCCTTGCCATACCTGTCTTTCTCTGCCTTCCCCCGGTGAAAGGGACTTAGCACTAACTCAGACAGGATTTGTGAGGTTTAACTCACTAATGATTGCACAGTGCTCCAGCAGCCTCATTTGGGAGATTCAGTCTACTCCTTGTGTGATCCCACTCACTTATTCTCTTAGACAAATGGGGGCAGGTACTTGCCTCCTTGTATCTGGCAGCTACTGCAATAACGGCTTCAAAAATAGATTTTGGCAGAGAATTAAAAAAAAATTAAAAGTGTCCTGATTTTGAAGGCTAGAAGAAGGATTAGAAAAGGCTGCTTGATCCGGCAATTCACAGGGAGATGGAAAGTTCCTTCAGTGATGCCTGTGTATCATTCGTTGAATAAAATCACGGCCTGAAACATTCCCAGTTCCATGTAGCTAAAAAAAAGTAAAAATGCTGATCTTCTTGTGACCAAATGTGAAGTCACTCTTTGGATCATGGGATAATGTCGTAAGGGTTTGGTCTGACTCATTTTAAGAGAGAAGATTTTTGAATCAGTGAACAAGGCAGTTCAGCATGTCAGTTCAGTCTCCACCCTGTCAGTGGATTTCACATCTAAAATCATAACAAAAGCTGCTAGAAGGGAAACAGGCCCACTGCTCAGCTGCCTTTCTTTGTGTATCTACTTGAAGCCCATCTTGCAGAGAGCTCTTAGCCTCTAGACTAAACACTGCTGGGAGCTGAAATAAATATGAACAATGGTTAGGAGGCTCAAGTCAGTCGGTAGTGCGGTAATGTGGTTGTACTGGAAGAGAAGAGAGGGTGAAGAGACAGAAGTCCATCTGCACGCATTCCTTTGACAGGGGGTTTGCTTTGCTGAAGCATAATCACTTCTCTCCTTTGCAAAGACCACCAACTTTTTTACACATGAGAAGATAAAACTGTCCTTATCTCAGAGCTGCCAAGAGGTACCAACAGGGAAGTGTAAGTGTCCTTACCTCTGAGATGCCAAGAGGGACACAGAAAGTGAACCATGTGAGACCACACAGGAGAACTGCCTGATTTAAGGCCCTTAACTGGAAGACCTAAACCTCAGTTCTCATGCCAGCCTACTGCTAATGGAAGGATATGATTTCACCTGCTCTCTGGAGTGGCACATTACCCTAGCTGACTACAGCAGTGGATGGGACTTTAAATATCTAAGGTCGGATGGTATCGGGTTAAGACCTCAGCCCAACCTCTTTATGCTTTGTTTTAGCTAAAACTTCCTCCATGGAACTCACTGAAATCAATGGGAAACCTCTCAAGGATGCCAATGAGCTCAGCAGAAAGCCATGCAGCTGAAGACCCAGGCCTTGGTGGTTTCAGCTTTGTTTTGGGAGTTTTGGGCTAGATTTTCAAAACAGTTCAGCTGCTGGCACCAAACAAGTGCCAGGACTGTTTCATTCCTTGTGGCTGGGAATGGGTGTCATGTCATGTGGGAGAGTCAGAGGCTGGGGAGGTGCAGCATTTCCCCAGTGACAGCTCTGAGCCATGCCTATGGGGCAATCACACATGTTTCCAAAGGGGCTGGAGTCCTGGGTGCAAATGCACTTGAAGATGGTCTCTGTGTGTGTGCTGTCCCACTGTCTTGGATTTCTGGATAGCCACAGTCATACTGGAAAATTATTAACTTTTTCTGGAGAATTCCAGCCACTCCAACCTAATTTCCATTGGTCAGTCAATGAGTTACAGGCTCCTTCTGGAACAGAGACAACCTCACAGGAAGCAATGTCAATGAACACAGCAGAGCAGTCCATCCTCCCTTTTAACCAGAGACTGCAGCAGAGTTATGGGAGGTTACACACCCTGAGCATCCTGGACCACACTGCCAATTGCAAGTTGCTCCCTTTCTTGAGAAAAAAGTCAGAATCAAGCAAACGGCCTTTGCTCTTTGCTGTATTTCACACTATTTGACCTTTCTGCTCACCAGTTGTAAGAATGAGAAAATGAAGCCAAGACTGGCAACTGGTAGATCTCCTGAAAGGGTTAAATGATAAATTGCATCTGATCGAATGAACCCATGAGGCCTAAAGCGATTCGGTCTCTCAGAATCTCGGGATTTCATTGGGAGGGGTATAGCTGCACGTGAATGAATGTAGCAGGGAGACATGAATGCCCCCTAAGTTTCTGAGTTTACACCCAAGCATTTACAGCAGCTGGAGATGCGAGACACGGTTGTGGCTGAAGAATGGGCTGGGACTCGTGTCAAGGTACCAGTCAGTCACTGGCCTCAGTGTGCCGCTCTCTGAAGACAACGCGGTGCTGGGTTCTGACCTCACGTGAAAAGAATGAAAAAGAAACCACCAGAAAACCCTACAGGGGATATTTTCTATAGGCAGAACTAGAAAAAAATATGGAAATTGTCCCTTTCTGGATGAAAGTCTGAAATCTGCAGATTTTTCTATGTAAATTAATTGATTTTTTAAAATGTGAAAAAACCCCCCAACCCAGTGAAAAATGTTTACTCTTTTCCTCATCTTTCCTTTCTCCTCTTCCACTTTTCTCCATGCCATTACTGAAGAGGGGTTGAGAGGAAAACGGACAATAATTCTGAAGAGAGTTAAATGTTCTTCAAGGGAAAATTTTTGAACAAAGGGCTATGAGCACTTCCACTTCTGGACATTTGACATGTTGAGCTCCCCTCTCCATAATTTCTGCATTCTTCAGGGAAATCCATTTGCCCCTGGGGTTAAGTGCTTCAATTATTAATCCAGGTATATAATCAGGGCTGAATGCAGCCAGTATGTGAAGCATGACTGCTCTCTCATCATTGAGTGGGAATATTCACAGAAAGTGTGGGGAAGGTGTGGCCTCTTCATGTTCCTGTGTAACTCGGCTCCTAATTAAATTCCCTAAATGTGAGCTGAACAGCAGGAGACCTCCTGTGGGACAGGTAAGTTGGTACAGAGGGGTTTCATTATTCCCACTTTCCAATTATTACTTCATGAAAAATACTCAGTTATAAAATGCCTGGAATGGATGCTGAGCTAGATATAGAAATGAACTGTTTGCCAGTGCCAGATACTTCCATACCATGCCTTTCTCCGCTGGTGAGCAGTAGTTTGCAAAGTCTGGGTGAGCACGGAGTGGTTTTACCAGATGTGAGTGAGATGCTGTGGAAAAGCAGTCGTATGGTGTTTGAGGTTTGTCTTTGTAACTGGCTCCAGCAATCAAATACACCTCCTCCCAAGCTGTTGTTTCCTACTCTGTACATAAATCTTCCATCTACTTAGCTTGAATTTTGGGTTTTGCTATGAAAGACCTTCTAGATATGAGACATGATTGCCTAGAGAAGGCAGGCAGATAATCTCGGTTGTAGAGTTATATTTTTCAGTGTTAGCTTTCTGGGTTTGCCCTTTAAAGATATGACAGTTGTATATAAGTGGAAGTAATTTAGCCCCGGAGGGGTGAAATTCTTTTTTAAGCTCTTCATGTAATCTTAGTTTGTTATTGCAAAAAGATCTCTAACCAGGAGCAACTGGGTCCAATCTGATGCTGAAGTAAAAATAACTAGAAATCCTGGGGCAGTCCTCTGCAGCGCCAGAGTGGTTGCCAGATGCAGTTGGCGTCAGATGTACGTCCAACTCGAGTGCCTGTACTTCACCCACAGGTACTGCAGGCAGGAGGGCAGCTGGAGGGGTGTCCTGCTGGCTGTCCTGCAAGTCGGGGCTCACCAAGGCCATCCTATTGATGCAGAGGGTTCAATGAGGTGCCACCCCACAGCACTGGCAACTGTGCAGATGCAGAGTAGAAGGCAGTTCCTGCCCAGAAGAGGTAAAAGGCTGCAACTGGCAGCAGAGAAGTGCAGTGATTGCCTCTGGTTGTTCAGCAGCTCAGAAAACTCTTGGAATTGATTTGGCTCTGCAGACACTTTGAAAACAAATTTAATCCCATTCCAGTAAATTCTTCTGGTTTACGGATAGCACGAAATGCCCTGACCACAATTTTACATGCACGCACGAGGTCACTACAGACAGTACTGGTTTATGTGAACTCTTCAATGGCAGCAACAGGATTTCAAAATGATGCAAGAGTATTTTTGTGCTGAGGAAGAGGTGAGATCTTCAGTTACCCAGAACTAGGTCATCAGAAGCTAATGCAGGGCAGGGCTGGGAATATGAATCCACCAGTCCTATCCCAGTATGGACGGGGTCATGTGAGCAGGCAGAATATTTGGACAGGAATTTATCTAAGGTCAGACGCTATGGGCCATGTCTTCATCACATTTACATATCTGATTTTTAGGCAACTGTGCCCCTTGGACACATACTGAGGTTAGACTAGATAGCAAGGCAACCTTAAAGATCTGGGCCAGAGTTATGGGTTCAGTTACATTTAGAGAGCAACACCTAGTCTCTTACTGATCTACACAGTTGGGAAGAGCAGTTTTTCCTGTAATGGTGAGGTTAGAGTCCATGTTGTGAGAGCTGGGGAAAAAAGGAAGGTAAATAGTTTTTCTGATTCCTTTGTTTAGGATAACTTTTGGGGAAAATGTGATTCAGTCTAGCTTTGTTTTGTGGGCAGTTCAAGAATATCTTGGTCTATACAAGATGTGGAGAAATAGCTTGTTCTTTTTCAGACAAGGCATATTTCCAGAAAGATAGCTTGGGCTAAATTCACATTATTTGATCTAGTAGTTTGACATCACTGAAGAATATAACATGGGCTAAAAGGTGACTGAAGTGTACACACATCTTTACTGATCAACGAAACCCTTGCAACAGGCCACCTACGAATATTGTTACAGTCTTTGTCTTCTTAACCTAGTGGACTGCCTCCCCTCTATAGGAGGGACACTATTTCCTTATATTTGGGGATGATGGGGCAAGGCCAGATGGTCAGTGCTTATGAAATAGAAAGAGGAAAGACAGTTGCAGGGATTGTGCAAAGGTCAAAGAACACGCATTGTGCGTCATTGGGGCTTTCAAATTGCTTGTACGTTTTTAAGGAAAATGGGTCTAGGGAGACTACAGCAGAAGAAAAGGGTTTAGGGAACTAGCCAGAGACAGTTATGCAAGAGCCTAAGACTTCACACAGATTTCTACATACATTCCTGCTGAACCTCATTTCTGGTACTTGTTCCTTTATGATGATTCCTATGTCTTTAAGTATTCATCCCAGGTCTAGCTTGAACCTGAGCTAAGCAGACAGAAATGAATGGAACACTGCCCTGCTTAACTCTGTTTTTCTGCTATCCCATCAGGTGTGAACGAGTGACTGGCTTCAGAAGCACAAATGCGTGGAAAAAGGAGCGATGATGCATTCAGTGCTCGCAGCTATGAAGCCCTGGGGCCTTCTCAGCCCAGTGTTCATACATCAAACACCCATCAAACCACAAGACACTGCAAATTTATGTCCCTCTCCTCCTTCCCAGCTCTCTGCCCTTCATAAAATCCACCAATATTCCTACTCGAAATTCCTCAGAGACACACTATTACCAGACATAGACAAACAGATAGACAGACATCAGTTAGTGAGGTACAGCTCATAAGTAACTCACTAAAGAGTCTGCTGGGATAAGGGAGGGAACTGCTGTGGGTGTATTGTTCCAGTCCCATCATTTCCCAAAACACTGAATGAAATAATAACTTGTTTATAACACTGCATGACATCAAGGCAATGCTACATAGCTGCACTTGAGAAACAGCTTTGAACCCCGTGACCTTCCTTCATGTGAGAAAGTGTTTAGGGAGGCCACGGGATGCAGAAAGCTGTATCCTCCTTCTGGTTCTCTAGACCACTTGTACACTTGAACCACCTGCTTTCTTTTCCCTTACAGCTGATCACTCTGGCTTAAAGCTAAAGATATCCCCTTGCCAAGGAGCAATGCGAGTGATGCACTAATTCATTCCAGAGTAGATTTTGGACATAAAATAAACCAAGTCCAGGCACTTGATCCATTCTCCTCCAACAAGCTACAGGAGGAAAAAACTTAATTCCCTAGCTGTATCACACCATGTTCACATTACATAACTATCCTCTCCCTTTGCCTTTACCTACCCTGCTTAAAAGTATTGGGTCTTGCAGGTTCACAGCTTCGATTTTGATACACTCTTTCTTTTCCCTAATACCACAGCTAAGCCCTTTGCGCTACACAGCAAAGAATTGCACCTTCCTTTGAAGGTGCACCAGGTACACTGCCTGATTGAATTCAATGTTTCTAAGCAATAGAGAGCATCTGCTGACCAGTTAACCTCTTGGATTTTCTTCTTTTACAGTGTAGTAAAAATGAAAGCAATCCAAAATTGAGAAGGGGAAAAAAAAAAGTGCCAAAACAAATGAGAACTGATCCTGCTCTCCTGAGAGAGGGTCTACTTTAGAGAGGTAATCTAATGCCCCTCCTATCTTGTCTTTCCCCTAGGCAGCTTCTTCCAAAGAAAGGAATAATATCTTCAGCATCAGTGCGGGTGTCTTATGTCTGGGGGACTAATCATTTCCAGGACTGAGCCCTGATGACTTAAGATGCTCTGTGTACAAAACTCCATGCGTGGAAGGCAACAACATTGTTTTGTTGCCCCAAAAAGGGAAGAAGGTTTCAAGGCTTGCTAAAAACAACCTCTGATCAGCTGTACACATCTAGACACTGTTGTCTTTGGTGTCCCAGATGGTCCCAGCTGTTGGCATAAGCACTGACAATGACATTCATTTCTTTTGCACACAAGTCCTATGCAAGCCCAATTTTTCAGCTGCCTTCTGATGGGAAGTGAAATTCACACAGAGAAAAGCTGTCCTTGAGGCCCACAGGATCCCAGAGCTTGTGGAAAAAATGGGGAGGATTAGTTGTAGGATCACTTCCGGCTACTATCTAATTTTATCTGTGTGTCACTGATACCGAACGTCATTCTTTTCATTATGAGAACCCCTCGACAAACAGGGCTAAAAATAAAAAGCAGGAGCTCGGAGCTGGCACAAACTGTGCTACATGGACTCCAATTTGTATAGCAGGAACTATAATCACTCTGAGACGTGCCCAAGCCCTCGGGCATCCCACGGGATTTCAGTCACTTGTTTACAAGGTGTTTTGATTTGCAGCTGTTTGACTACTGTGGCATTTCAAGAGGGGGCGGTTTGAAAGGATGTTGTTACTTTGGATGCCGGGATTGGGAAATGGGTATTGAAAAATCACACAAGAAACAGGCGCGTGCTGTCTTTGTTCTTCCCCCCTGACATATCAATGACGTCGGTGCCGGGGAAAGGAGCTCCAGGACAGATCCAGAGACCAGTGCTCAGGAAGGAATGAGCAGGGTACAGGTAAATCCCTGAAAACAGAGCTGTGCCCTAACCACACCAGAGTGCCCCACATCTGATCTAAGGGGACTAAGTTCTGGAGCTAAGGAGGGAACCATCCAAGCCCGTTGCCTTTCCACCTTTTCTAACAAGATTACCAGCAAATAAATTGATACTGTGCCATGGACACACCTAAGAACTAGGCTAAAGGCCATTACCAGCTCACTTCAAACAGACCAGCAGCTGAAATGGATTTAGTCACTAGCTCAAAGTGATTTAGCACTTCAGATGGCTCTTTCCATAATTCCCGCTCTCCTGACCTGAACAGTTCCTCTTTCAGAACTGCATTAAGCTAATGCCCACTTTCTTCTGGGCCCTATTGGGATAATGGACTCAGATATGCAGAAAGAATGCAAAAATCCATCTGTTATCTGGGATGAGTGATTTGCACAATAGTGCCCAGGAGTGTTTGTTTAACACTGCGGATAGCAGAACACTGCTAAGTGGTAACACGCTGAGAAAGGGAAAGCAAGAAGGGAGGAGAAACTAGCCTGGCTGTTTAAAAGCTATGTCCACCAATCTGTCTGCATTTTTTTGGCTTAGTTAGCTGTTTGCCTGTTTTTTGTGGGAAACCAGGAAGGACACGTGGAGCTTTTCGCAGGCTTCGGTGTTATTCTCTTGTTTCCAGCACTGGATTTTGTACGCGTTAATTACAATAACTCACGTAGAAAATCTAGTGCCAAGAGGATATTTACCTTGCAAACATTTCATCTGCTGCCCCCCTCTCCCCTTCTGTGACTTTTTCAAGTGATGACTGACTGGAGGCGCCGTGTGCACTTGAAGAAGCATCGCCCTCGCCAACCTCAGACACCAGCCCTTGCCTGCTCAGCGTGTGCCAGAAACCTGGTTGCACTTTCTTGGCAGGGAGCAGCCATCTCCTCGCTTCCTGGAGGTGAAGGAGGGCTCAGCCTAGAATATAAAGCATAAAAAGGGAAGGAATCAGCTAGATTATACCATGACAAATTGTTGTTTTTCTAGTGAGATGAAAACCCATCCCATGTTTGATTCTGAGTGACATTGATCAGTTTGGCACCAGCAACTTCTCTGCTGGAGTCATGAGTGACTTCTCTTTAAGCAAGTTCCAGAATTATCCAGGCTGGCATTACAGTTCATCACACTCCTTGCTTTCTTTAGGCAAAGTTGAAGGAAAAATCTGCATTTGCACTGCACATGCCATCGAAGATCTCAGAGAACATGACTTACACTAGCCCACATGCCAAATCTGAATCGGAGCCAGGGTCAGAAATTCTCGCTCTCTCTCCTTTCCTCCAGCCAGGATAACTTTTCCTCAAGGTCAGCCATGACTGTTGCCATCAGGGGCATGCGACACTGTCAACACCTTGCCACACATACCAGTTTCAGACTACCCTGGGTTTTACCCATAGCTATTGAAAACTGTCTACAGAAGAGGCTGCTAAAAAGAAAGTTGAAGACTGACGAAGTCTATTCTAATCCACAGTGTCTATATTTATGCAGCCCTTGTCACAGCAGAGCAGAGAAAATGTCACTGGAACAGTTTTCTTTTTGCCAACAGGCAAGAGGTTTAAAAAGAGGCAGTAACCTCTATTTGATTATATGTTTCTACAAATGTTTAACTTGCTATTTCATTTAGAAATCATCTTTAATGTTGATTTATATTCCTGGCAGTGAAGTCAGGAGGTTGGCAATCCTATTCCTTTTCAGTCTGTGCTCTGACTGAGGCAATAAGGCAGATCAAAGAGAAGGAGTCTTACAGCACTCACATTTTATCATCTCGAATGTTTTCAAGTTCTCACTCTGATATTCATGGGCAGATTATGTAACTACTAGATTTATACTTCTGAAGGCCACATAGTAAAGACTAAAATGGTGTATCATTAAGAGGAGGTATTTGGAAATAACTGAATTGAATCGAGGAACAACATATCAAGTAAACACTTGACACAAGCAGCAATGGTTTCCTGGAGATGTCGTTTTGTGCCAGTGTTTTATTGGGTCAGCCATTTGTTTTCATGACATAGAATATAAAATTAACTGCATGTTATTATACATTCTAAGTCTTGTTTTTCATCTAAATATGTCAAGCTGACATTTTTATTGCCTTAGTAATTGCTAAATATTCAAGGATTTGAATTCCATCAATAACAGTTTACCTAACTGATGGAAGCAGAATAAGCCACAGACCTTCTGTGAATTTTTTAGAGGATAATATATTACAGCTCATTATCTAAGGGGTCAGAGGAATACGAAGACTTGCCTTGGTGCCTGTCTCGAGCCTCTCTGCCCATGGCTTTTGTACAGTATCTCAGGAACACTGATAGGTTTAGTTGCCTAATGACTTGGGGACTTTGACACCATAGCAGCACCTCCTTTTTTATAAAATAAGAAAGGCAGGCAGAGGTTAGCAGATCATGGCATCATCAGGGTTAGAAGAGACCTTTAAGATTATCTAGCCCGTCAACCCAGCACTATCACTGTGATCCCTAAATCACTAAATCATCTCCCTGCACCAGATCCGGACACCTCTTAAACACCTCCATCATCTCCCCGGGCATCCTATTCCAATGCCTAAAATGTGCTGAAGAATGAGAGAATGGATTGAGAGCAGCCCTGAGGAGAAGGACTTGGCGGTGTTGGTTGATGAGAAGCTCTACGTGACCCCGGCCGTGTGCAGGTTGGTTGGGGCTCCGAGAAACCTGGTCTAGCGGGAAGTGTCCCTGCCCACCGTAGGGAGTTGGGACAAGATGATCTTTAAGGTCCCTTCCGACCCAAACTGCTGGATGATTCCATGCAGTGGGGCAGGACCCAGATGTGCTGCCAGCCAGGGGGCACAGGCTGGGGGCCCATCACGGCCGGGCATGTCCCCCTCTGCACTGGCCCTGCTGCCGTGAGCCACTGCCAGACACATGGACAGGCTGCTGGCACGTGCCTGGACAGGCCTGCATGGGGAGATCACAGAACCATAGAACTATCAGGGTTGGAAGGGATCTCTGGAGATCATTTAGTCCAACCCCCCTGCCAAGGCAGGGTCACCTAGAGCAGATCACTCAGGAACGCATCCAGATGGGCTTTAAATGTCTCCAGAGAGGGAGACTCCACAACGTCCCTGGGCAGCCTGTTCCAGTGCTGACACCTTCAATGTAAAGAAATTCTTCCTCATGTTGAGGTGGAACTTCCTGTGGTTTACTTTATGGCCACTGCACCTTGTCCTATCGTTGGGCACCATCCTCTTGGCACCCGCCTTTGAGATACTTATATGCACTAGTGAGATCCCCTCTCAGTTTTCTCTCCTCTAGATTAAAAAGGCCCAGCTCCCTCAGCCTTCCCTCGTAAGAGAGATGCTCCAGTCCCTTTGTTGCCCTCCACTGGATACTGTCCAACAGCTCCATGTCTTTTCTGTAGTGAGGAGCCCAGAACTGGACACAGCACTCCACATGCGGCCTCACAGGGCTGAGCGGAGGAGCAGAACCACCTCCCAGGACCTGCCGGCCACGGGCTGTGCTGTTGGACGCAGCCCAGGCTACCACTGGCCCTCCCGGCCGCCAGAACGGCATGCCGGCTCCGCAGGCCCGGCTCCTCGGCGCTGGCACGGGCACGGCACCGGTTCCCTTCCTTCAACAGGACACTTAAAGGCATATTCAGAGGTTTTCAGGATNTGGCTGTGGGGGCGGGCGGGCCCCCCGGCGGCGGCGGCGCGACCCTCCCGGCCCTTCCCTGCCCTTCCCCTCCTTCGGCCCCGGGGCCTCCCGGCGTGCCCCGGAGGAAGCTCAGGGTGACCTAAACAGGACTTGCACAGACACAATATAGATGAGCTTTTTTAACATTTTATTTTAGAGGGGTCTTGCATTTGTGCTGCAGATTTATGATTACTTTAAATTCAGTGAGCTGACAGAAAAATAATTCAGCCTGTTTCATGCTATGCATGAACCCAGAACCAGCCTCGTGGGAAGGTCGGGCTCAGCTGAGAAGGGCTCCCTGCTCTGCACCTGTGGCCATGCAAACCCTTGTGTTGGCACCACATCGGGAACCGAAGCAGGAGTGGGTGGAAACAAGTCGGGGAGACTGGGACTGCAGTTTCCACCAGCAGTGTTGCTCACACCTGTCTTAACTTCACATTCACCCAGAGAATTCATACTCAGCACTGAAGCTGGAAACTCGCTGAGAACATCTGGAGGCTGCAGCAAGTGCAGCCTGTCATGCTGGGCACTGCATTTGCACAGACGCTTATAAAGGTGATATGATGGCAGAAAGAGCAGGGGACTGACAGCACGTTGAAGAATGAGTGGTGCTTTATCGTGACAGTAAATGTCTTTGCACTATCTCTCTGGGGCTTTAGCAAAGTCAGGCAGTGGAAAACACTTAATCTTTATATGTTGCATAAAAGGAAACAAGATAAAATGGTAACTGTTTCTTCTGTTTTTCTCTTCTTCATGCTGCAAAAAAACCCCAGTGGCCAAGAGCAAATCTAAGTAAGTGATGTTTTCCTCACCAGTTTTTGATTACTAGTATGTTGTATCTTTGCAAAATGTTAAGCTTCTCTAGATTTTTTTATTATACCCAAGAGAATTGCAGTTCTTGAGTGTAGCTGCCTCCTCTCACATTCTGTATGTGTGTCTTCTCACAGGTAAGTACAGAATGGTGGGAAACTCCCCCATGGGTTCTGAACTTGCAACAAAGGCAGGTTTTGTCCTATGGGCTCAGCTGTAATCTCCAAAGTGCCCTGCACAGGGGGAAGCACACCTCTGTGCTCTGTGATTAGAGGAAGATACTCTTCCTGTTGTTCACGTCATACCTTTTTAGCTGAGAAGAGTAAACGGAGGTACAGCCTCTGTGCTTGTTGTCTGTGGCGTGGACTTTGGGCAGGTGCCGTGAAGCTTTCCCATAGCCAGAGTGCAGAACACTTCCTCGGTTTAGCACATTCCTGTGTTTATATGTGAGGAGTGGATGGGGTGCAGTCAGTGCTCTGGGCATCTTAGTTTGCTCTGTAGTCCAGCTCAGCAGAGGTGTTAGTGGGCTGTGGAAGAAAATTAGTCACAGTCCTCTGACCTGTAAAGAAAGCTGATGGTGTGTTAAGGGTTGGAAAGGAAGGAATATGTACTTTGAGCACACCAGTACTCTTACAGTGTAGGCACAAGGAGACAAGATCATGTGGAGAAACTGACTTGGATCCAAAATGCTGTTTGTAAGAAAATTAGCTAGACAAATCCAAGAGGCTAAACTGGTACATTTACGTGAACACATTCCTGTCTTCCCATTCCCAGAAGTTGCATTCTGTGTGAGTGTATTATATTTGGTACCCCAAGGCCCAGGATCCATGGCCTTTGGTACATTTTCTGTATTTTGTTTTTTTTAAGAATCCGCCCCCAGTAGAGCCAGTACCAACCACTTGCCACATTTGAGCAGATTCTTCTGTTACAGAATTTCTGCGCAATTGTCAGGCTTTTAAATTAAGAAAGCACTTCCCAAGTATGTGCCTGACAGAGAGCAATTTGACATCTCATTGTTCTACTGTTACCTGTTCATAAAAACAAACACAGCAAAGCAGGAGGTTTCTGCAAGGTGAAAAAGTAGCTTTTTAAAATGGCGTTACTAACGTTAATGTAGGGATTTCTACCACACGCTCCCTTTTCTTTTATTTTATTCTATTTTATTTTATTTTTTATCCCAATGTTTCTTTCTCTGTTCTTTTACAGTCCCATATGCACTTCAGGAATACCTTCTTACATTATTTATCCTTTTCCACTCTCCTTGGGTTTTCTTCCTGTTCCCCGACAGCTTTCCAGTGTTGTTTCCTGCCTCTGCTCCTTGTTACATTTCTTCACAGGGGAGTCGTTTTTTTGAACAAGGTGTATTGTTCCAAATGAGCTTGGCCTCAAATGTGTGGTGCACAAGAATTTCAAGGCCTGGTCACACTGATGTCACTGATTCCCCCAGGAAGGGGAAATTGCACAGAGGCTTTGAGGAAGGGAGTGAGGTGTAGGGAAAGGAGTCTTCATGGTTACTGGTGCTTCACAGCACGCCTGCAGTAGTGTGCAGGAGAGGACAACCACCAGGGATAATCCCACGAATATGCTTGGTCAGTTGTCTACAGGAATCCAGTGTCTTTCTCTTTATTTTGAACTCAATTGTAAATTAGATTGCAAAGCTGGAAAGGAAGAGCTTAAGGAAGTACACTGGTCAGAGCTGCACAAGTGAGGAAGAACAGGTTACCGTGAAGCGACCATTTTGTGTTAGAAAGAGGAAAATACAGGAAAATGGAAAGTGAACTGAATGCCCACATGCAGAGATGCATCCATCTCTTCATTGAAATGGAAGAGGAAGACGTAATTTACAGACTGGTTAAAGGGGTTTACGTTTCTTTTGAAACTTCAGAAGATGCCCTCTGACTGGGAAGTTGCTTGGGTCTTGGCATACTTCCAGACTGGGGGCTTGGAGCAGCTTCCTCAGTCTCCTGCTCCCGGGACACCGCAGTTGTTGCCAGCGTGCCCCGCAAACCGAGAGCCCTCCAGTGGGGAAGGGGGTTCCCGTGGCTGGGTTAACATCAAGCTCTGTATCTCTAGCAGGATGGATGGTGCCAAGGGGTTCTGCTTCTCCTTTTGCATCCCTCTTGTGCCAGCCTATCTGCTTAGCTTCCTCTTTGCATGAGGAAGTGATAGTCTGTGATACAGTGTTATCTACAGCCTGAACATCTTTAACGACCATCATCCTTCCTCTCTTGCCATTAGCTTTTAAGCCATAGTGACTCAATCATATGCTGATTTTCCCCATTTCTTTTTTTCTTTCTTGTTTTTGTTCCTCCCACCTCACTGTGTTTTGGAGGAGCTATTTCTCTCTAGGCTTGTATCCTGTCAAGGAATCATTTACCTGAGCTTGATGCTGGAGCTTATGGTTTAGTGGTTGTGTTAAAAGTTAACCATACCTAGTTTTGATGCTCCTCTCCCTGAAGCTGAAGTGTGTGGTGTGATTGTGCCAAACTGTGTATGCTGAAAGCTTGTCCATTGGCCAGTGCCCTGGCAGATGTGGGCCCTCGCTGAGTGCTCGTGCACTGACACAGAGACATCCCTTGTGACTTTAGGTACATTCTGGTGAGGATGAAAAGCGCTGCGGAGACAGGCTACTGTTTCAACATCAGGAGACTCCGACTGCAGGAAAAACTGGTCTTACTGAGATACGATCCCATCGGTAAGAGCTTGGGGAAGAAGTCGGCATGCTTTGTATAAGCTTCTCTGACTCTGTGGGGGAAAAGATTTGAATGCAACAGGCTTTTTCCCATCTAAGCAGAATATGTCATAACATGTTTCATACTCAAATGACTGTATGGTTGCTGTTCTTCATGACATTCCAGTGGGAAGTAAATGTTACCCTCATTTTACAGATTGTGGCAGTGAAACAAAGTAATGACTTGCCTGACACATCAGAGACTTTGATGACAGCCATGCCACATGTCACTGGCGAAGTCAAGTGACACAGGAGTTCTTTCATTCTGTTTCTTTGTGTGGTTTGCTAGACTGTGCTACCTCCAACAAGCAGGCACAAAGTATGCATCGACAGAAGTGTTCTGTTAAGCTGCCATGGGAGCTCTAGACCAGAAATTTTAACCATCTCTTACAAAATGGACTTTTTCTTCTAAAGAAATAGGCACAAATTCTCCCTCTTCCACAAATGAAATCACTCTCCAGATGACAGTTAGTTGATTCTTTTATGTTCCCTTGGTCCTTGCAGATTTTCTCAGTTTAAAAATCTGATTTGTTGGACAGGTTGTAGCACTCGTCAAACTGCCTTTTGCTCACCCAGCTTTTTAAAAGGTGACTAAGGGTTCAAGTTACTGTAGTTAACATTAAAAAGCTGAATTTAATGTTAAAAAGCTTAATTTGGGTAAACTTAGAATTTAAACCAAACCATGTTAGAAATAACATGGTGGACCTAATGCTAAAAAGGCTTATTTAAAGTTATAGAATATAAGAAATTTATTAACCATTATTATTAGCTCTAAGTAGATAATGCATGGCCAGTAGTTAGGTGATTCAAGCTTATTTTTTCTTAAAATGTTATGTTCTTGTAGAGGACTACCTTTTCATTCTCAGAACTAACAGTACCGGAGCTTTGAGAGGTGAGAGAAACCACCAGAGAAGCAATACGCTGTCATCAAAGGTGACAGAGGTTGTGGCTTTCCTTTTGAATTCTACACAGAAGGGGAGTCGGAATCTCTGGGATTATTTTCTCAAATAAGAAAAATAAATTCCTGCATTGAAACATTGTGCCGAGTGATCCTCCAGAAGCTTTGCAACTTGTAGGGAAGTGAAGAAAGAGAAGAACTCAGACAGAACATGTAGTAGGTTGCTGAAGAAAGCTCTGATCTTTGTAGCCTGTAGTAGAACACAAGTGAGAAATTGATGTGAGAAAGTGTTGCATGTGTGAAGGGAAGTAAATTTGAGTCTAGATAACAACTCACATCAGGAATATGTTAGGAAGCATTTTCACTTGGCACGCGTTTTCACCTTATGTTTTGTACTTCTCAGAAACCTGGGACGTCCGCAGAATGAAGCTTTTTAGTGAAGTAGTGGCAGGATTGCCCAAGTTTCACTACCTCCCAACTGCAGCAACAGAATCTGTAATATCTGCAGCATTTCTTAAAACGAAACTTTCATGTGGAAGAAGAGATTTTGTTGTTGTGTGGATTGCTCTTGCGTAGCTTTCAATGGAATTCATAGAATGAAATTCAACCAACCAGTGTTGATTTTCAAATGGCATTGTAAAGCTTTGCTTTGATTTATTTTTTAATTTTTGGTTTTTATTAATGTACTGACTATGCTTAACCTTTGCAAATGCCTGCATCAGGCATTGCGGACAGGGCCAGTTTGTGCCTCGTTGAGAGATCCACAGGACAACTGGTTAACTTCTCAGTCAGCCTGTGAGGCCAACTAGATCCAGCTCATCATCTGTAGTTGTGTTTGGGCTCTGGAGTTGAAGAGTAGTAGAAAGCAGAAAGAACCTATTTTTGTCCCTGCATCGAGCAGCTGTGACTCAGAATAGTCACACAGAGCAGCTGTTGAGTGTTTTCAGTCACTTGCATCCTGATACTTATTCTCACAGAGGTAAAGTGGACATCTTAGGAACTAAAAATTACATGTGGTAAAGTGAAAGCACCGCTAAACTCCTTCAAGAGTTGGTTAACAACAGTGCTGTGCCAGTCAGTTGCTCCACACTCATTTAAGCAGTGAAGGCAGCCAGGAGAAAAGGAACGTGGGCTGGTTGAATTGAATTTTAACACTTCAGGCTTCTTAACGGATTCTTTTTTCTCTTTTTTTTTTCCCCTGTAGCAAAACAGCGTGTCCTCTTCACCGAGAAGAGAAAAATCCGCTCTGTGTGAACAATGACTGGACTTGATTTATACATGAGGAGAGGATGGTCTGGGGGGAGGACGGGGTGAACACTGATTCAGAAATCCAGCAACATGGGCTGAAAAGAGAGGAAATGAACTGGGATCACCGTCTCCTGTGATTTCAAGGCCATTGTGAATAAAACAATGTAGAGAGAGAAAATTCTTAATGTCTGGACATAGATCATCACAGTAACATTTATTTATCTTTTGAGTTATTTTTACAGTGCTCAATTAAAAAAAATTAAATAGCAAATCCCATTGTCTGTGTTTTCTATTGTGAAAGAGGCTGTAATCTTCAAAGGAGTTATTGTTTTATAAAGCAATAAAAATTAACATTTTCCACAGCAGGAATTCAGTGGCAGGATTGCAAGTTTTTCTAACCTACCAGCCACAGATGCGACAGTAGTGACCACGAGCTGGTGTCATTACTTGGAGGGGTAATGTTGCACCAGCTCCTTCTGAAGAAAGAAGCAATTGGAACCTAGATGAGTTTTTGGATAAGCTATTACCACGGTTAAAAGGGCTGTATTGTTTTCAGTCAGGTTAGTAGGGTGGATTTTTCACTCCTGGGTTTTTGTCAAACATGAAGAAAACAGAAGGTAGTTCTCGGATATTTTTGTAACCTTTTTTTTTTCCTATAATGAGCTTGCCTGTGTTTAGAGCAATATGGCTATAAGCATTTTTCCAAGTCTACCTCCGTAGCAGTCCTGTCCTATTTGCAGTTGGAGGGACCCTCCCGAGTGTGGGGAAGCACGGAGCGCAGTGCCACACCTGAGGCACGTGGGCACAGGCGGGCCCAGGCTCGATGTACGGGGCTTTGTTGTGAGCCAAACACCGGCCCTGGTCTTTGAGCACTGAAGTTGAGTCTCAAAGCTGATGCTCTGCTTTGTGTGCTGCCATTTCACATCAGAAGTTCTGATAAAATCAAGTAAAAATACTGCCAGGAGCCCAATACCCTCCAGGTGTTTTGATGTAAACTTCACGTAGCTCAGTAGAGCGCACTGTGTGGGATGGCCACAAGCCCAGGGCTGTGTGGGGCCAGAGAGACCTGCTGTGCTGTGTTTGAAAGACCCACCACCCCCACCCCATCTTACTGCTGTCGAACAGGAACACACAGGATTCCTGAAATAAGAAGCAGAGAGATTCTCCTGGCCTTTCCAGTCAGCAGAGGAGAACCTCAGTGCAGTCAGGAGAATAATGCTGTCTGGTGTGAGATAAAATCAGTACAGCGAGCTAGACAATCAATTAGAAAAGGTCCTGAGGCAAGTCCTTCCTGTAAGGATATGAAGATTGTGTCCCTGGTGCCTGGACGCTCACTGATGCGACGCAGTTAGACTTCCTGATCATTTCCTCCATGGATAACTTGGGATAGTAAGCCAGGTAGAAGGCCAGTGCTCCCACAAAACTGTCTCCAGCGCCCTAGAATAAAATAACAAACAAGCTTAAGTGTATTTGCACAGGGAAACAATTCAGATGCCTCTACCGGAAAGACACAAGTTGTAGCACTGATTGCAGGGGTCAGGAAATTGTTCAGGGGTTGAGTTCAATTCACTTTTCTATGCCTAGGAAATTCTGCAAAGTTAAACTAATGCCACAATACTATCCTTGTGCCCAGCTGCTGAGTCAAGGTGCACATTATAATATGGCTTAAAACTTAAAGAAAAAGAAAAGCAAGCATGCCACATTTCAGCAAGATGCTGTTATAAACACTGCTTTTGAAACTTCCTGTTGTTGGAGTGTCCTATTTTGATTTCTCAACCTGGATGTTTCATTAAAGCTATTTTTCTCTTATTTAACTTCTGTTTTTCATAAAGGTCAGTGGTAGAAGGGGCAGAGAAAAGGGGAAAAAAAGTAAGCCACGTGGCTTGTGGTGTCCGTAAATTCCTAGCTGCAGGGTGATACGTTTTGACGCTTCCAGAACTTAGCTGTTGTTTATAAAAAAGGTCCCACTGCCATTAAAAACTATGATTGTGTCTACCACATAAACCACTCCTGTTCCTGGGGCAAGCTTTGCCACCTGTGCTGAGTTTGACCATGGAGGATGAGGACAGTGACATTCACCTGGAGCTCTGGCAGCCTCGGCCCTCTTGAGCTACCCATCATTCCCAGGCCACGCCCAGCCTGCCCTGTGGGAGCCCTCGGGAGGCAGGGAGTACATCTGTCCCACATGNCCCCCCCCCCCCCCCAGCCATAGCCCAGCTTGCTCTGACCCTCTTGCCCAGATCTGTGCTCTGGTCAGCAGGGAATGACAGCTGTTTGCCTCCCGAGTGCTTTTTAACAATAACTGTTGTTTAGCGATGTGCAGTGCTATGAAGTGTCCCCAGCAAGTGGCAAAATTTAACTTGATTGATGGTCGTTTTTAACTTGATTTGCTCATTTCAGTCCACAGTATTCTTTCCCCCTCCTCCCCTAAAACTAGCTTGATTTCTAAGGCCAGACTGATATCAATTCTTGCTGGTACCATAAAACTGGTCCTAGGGTCCCTTTTTTCTAACCTTACTTTTATATCAGTGAAGGCATTAAACTAGACACAGTAATATTATCTTATTTCATTCCAGATCCAGCATGTGGACTATCTCTCCTGAGGGATTTTGCCTCTGAAGTTGTCATAAATAGGCCCCAAGAGTCATGGGACAAGAGCAAAGGGCCTGGAAAAACTTTGTTAAAACAGCTCAGCAAAATTTCTAATGGAAGTTAAGACTAGGAAGTAATTTTCCAATTTTAAGTACTAGTGTTTCTCAGTCTATTACTTGCCCTGAAATCAGCTGCATGTAATATCATTCCAGCAAAATAATGCCACTTCCACAGAAATTTGTTTCTAATGTTGCAAGCAGCTGACAGGGCAGAGCAGCGTGGACACTGCAAGGGACTCTAAGGGGGGTGAGCACAGGATAGGGGCCCTACCCCAGGCCTGACCTCTCCTTGCCCAGCCTTGCCACAGTGGCTGTTTGCATTGGCGTTTCCAGCCAGAAAACTCCCTGCTTAACTCTTGCTTGGCCTGGAGTCTGAATGCTCTCTTCCATCAGGCCTGGAGTCTGAAAGCTCTCTTCCATCAGGATACAATGGAGAGCACGGCCTGGCAAATGACAAGTTAATAAGCGAAGCGGTGCCCCTGCGTGCAGCTGTAGCAGCACCTGTTTCAACAGTTCTGTATTCCTGAACATACCAGGGGCAGGTGAAGGTTTTTATCAATTTCTGTTGGGCCTTTGTCTCCCTTCTGGTTTCCGGAGTGTTCCCACAATGGCAGGTGGAGCAGGAGCAGGTGACTGCTAGTTAAGCATTGCCAGTGCCTTTTGTCTGATGCATAATACAAAAATCTCCATCCCATCTCGGAGTTCATAATCTAATCAGTGCATGATTAATTATTAAAGCTATTTTGGTGCTGTTGTTATAGACAGGAGTAAGATTTCAGCATGCAGATCTGTTCTGCTGTAGCTCTAGCAGGAAGAACATTTTTTTATAGTGATCACTGGGAAATGGAAGTAGCCAAATATTTTAATGAGTAATACTCAGAATATCTGGTGTCAAATAGCATAAACTATTACCTGGCAGCAGCATGGAGCAGAAAACTGTCTTTCTGACCTTTTTTTAAATAATTGCTGCACTGTTGGCTATTGGAACAGAAAAGACTAACCACGTGTCACCCAGGTCTTAGTCTGTGTGCCAGTGAGATGGAGTGTAAGTTCTCCCTGCAATGTTTCTGTGGCTCTCTGCTCATGGGTGACGCTCTGAGGTTCTGAGATGGCCGGAGATCTCCCTTTTAGCGCGTCTGAACAATGAGAAATGGTTCTGAAAGCAGAAAAGGGAGAGAACAGCAGATTCCCATCCAGAATGGAAAAAGGCCCCCTAGCATTTTTTTGCAAGAGAAAAGATTATAGGGTGATTGGAGAATATACAGAAGGATTTGATGCCAGTAAACTTTTGCTGAAATCCTCACTTCCCGTGCATAGGCTGAAGCAGTCAGGATCTGCAAAGCCTAGCCATTACAGACCCGAAGGGTATCATAAATTCAGTTGTTGGTAAGTGAACGTTTTGTGAGGGGGGTGTTTTCAATACAGGAGCTGCTGCACTGAGAACAACATCACGCATCAGATTGATTATGTAGATACCCTGCTCAGCCTTGCTTCTGCTCTGTGCAGACATGACTGGTCAAACATGACTAAAAGAGCAATAGCAGAACTGATTCAGCTGCAAGGTTAACTGCAGTAAGGACTATTTTTGGCTTACAGAAACAGACCTTCCTTCTTTGGTATTGTGGATTAAACTACATTGGGTTTGGTAGATTCAGAAAAGGTTGGCACAGAGCACTGGAAGGAACAGGCTCAGAGTAAAATAGAGATTACACAAACACTGGATATCAAATAGCAGATTTACATTTAGCTGTTTCAAAACCTGCTCTAAGAAAAATAATTCTAACCTAATTCACAAAAAAAAAGAATTTGAAAATGACCAGTAAGGTGCATTGAGAGTGCCCATTGACAAAATATATATACAGAGTATGTAATATTTTACATTCTTCAGCATTTGTCTTCCGGGAATTCTAATACACTGCAGACTTTGAGATAATCCTCATATCCTCGAGTGCCTGGAGACAATTCATTCCATAATTATGAAAGTATAACGTATTTAACCTTTCTGTAAAGCAGGAGATGCTAGTTTGTTTGAAATAAAATAAAGAATTGGATTAAAATTTTGTCTGATATGGTGTGGCTCATTCTTAAATACAAATGTCATGGTTTTGACTAACTTTTATGGTTTTGAAGCAGTTTTGAAAACCTATTTATATTCTGTGCCACTAGTCTGTAAGGTCCTTGTTTTCCTGTGTGTCTGGAAAAGGGCATTTTTGTTTCTTACAATCCAGCACTGATTGAGATTCTGTGCCTCTAGAGAAGAGAAAACCCATGAAAACACTTCTATTTATACCTTAGCTTTTGTTAGTCCTGATTTGTCAGAAGCTGGTTCACAACTTTAGTATAACTATTTTTATACAATGCTGCCCTGAGAAGCTTTTTAAGGAAAGTGCTTTGTAAGTGGAAACTATATTGTTCAACAGCCTTTCCAGCATGTAAAGCCTTTTTCAATCCATCATGCACAGACTATTAGGATGCATTTCACTTATGCAATAAGATAACTTGATCACCAAAAGAATTTGGAGGCCAAGAGGCCGAAAGCTACAGTTCACAGAGTGGCAGCAGTTGCACCACCTTGTTCCAGGGCAATCTTTTGCTCAGCCTTTGCCCTCCCAGCCTGTCCTCCTGGGCAAGAGCAACAGCAACCATGGAAGAACATGAGAGGGCTCCGGCTCCTGAAACCTGACATTGTTACTGAACCTCAGAAAACTTTTCTCGGGTAATTTTTCAGAAGTCACAGTCCTTGTCCAGTCTGGCTATTAACATGGATTCATTCCATTAAATACATTGTAAGAGCATGTTACCAAGGCCAAAAGAAACACCTGAAAAGGATGTTGCATAGCAATACAAGAGAAATGTTTTGCTTGTAATGATAAATTCTTCATTTAGTGAATAAATCAAAACATCAATCCAAAAGCTGTCAAAAACTGCCTGCTGATGTAGAACCAATAACATTGCTCACAATGATGCTTACAGTCTCCAAGGAGCATTCACAGAAGTGCACAAATGAACAAAGCCTGAGGATTACACTGATTTAGTGCGGTCTACATTCGTGGCAATGCAGAGATGCCCAACTCTGTCAAAGGAATTGGGCCTTGGAGAATTCCTGTTGTATTTATAGCACTCCACAACTGTGTGATACTGGATTATGCTAAGGATGTTATCGCTCTGTCACATCTGCTCAGCATTCCTTGCTGTACCTCTGCCTACTCTGTACCCAAACTGCAAATTAGCCCTATGTAACACAAAAATAGCTGTCAGCAAAGGCACTCACTATCCATTGCTCACAAGTGGGAAAAGCCTATGTCTCCCTACAAGAATCCCTGGGCTGTGCTTTGATGAAAGGTTACTCGTGGAACTGGAGAAACATTTACAGCCTTCGGATATATTCAGATAGTCTTGTGCCATTAGGGTCTATGTCTCAGCTAAGGGATAATTTCAGCTGAAATGCTCAGGAAGTAAAATATCCTTTGGTGACAGTGTGTGGTGGAGTGACCCTGGATGGACACCAGGTGCTCACCAAAGCCACTCAGTCACTCCCCTGTTCAACGCATCAAGGGAGAGAAAATAGAACAGAAGGCTCGTGGATTGCAGTAAGAGCAGGGAGCAATCACCATCACAGGCAAAACAGACCTGACTTGGAGAAATTAACTTGTTACCAATGAGATCTGAGTAGGGTAATGAGAAGTAAAAGCAAACCTTAAAACCCCTTCCCCCCCACCCTCTATTCTTCCCAAGCTTAATTTCACTTCCAATTTCTCTACCTCCTCCCCACACAGCAGCACAGGGTGACAGGGAATGAAGATTGTGGTCAGTTCACCACACGTCTCTGCCGCTCCTTCCTCCTCAGGGGGAAGACGACTCACACTCTTCCCCTGCTCCTGCATGGGGTCCCTGCCACAGGAGACAGTCCTCCATGAAATTCTCTAACATGAGTCCTTCCCACAGGCTACAGTTCTTCACTAACTGCTCCAGAGTGGGTCCCTTCCAAATGGTTCAGTCCTTCGGGAACAGGCTGCTCCAGTGCGGGTCCCTCACGGGGTCACAAGGTCTATCAGCAAACCTGCTCGTGTGGGCTCCTCTCTCCACAGATCCTACCAGGACCCTGCTCAAGCATGGGCTTCCCATGGATCACAGCCTCCTTTGGACATTCACCTGCTCTGGCGTGGGTCTCCTCCATGGCCTGCAGGTGGATCTCTGCACCCCCGTGGTCCTCCACAGGCTGCAGGGGCACAGCTGCCTCACCATGGGCTGCACCACAGGCTGCAGGGGAATCTCAGCTCCAACACCTGGAGCATCTCCTCCCTCTCCTTCTCCACTTCCCTTGGTATCTGCACAGTTGCTTCTGTCACACATTTTCACCCCACTCACCAGCTGTTGGGGCACAGCAGTATTTTTACCCCTTCTTACCTACATTATCCCAGAGGTACTACCACCATCACTGAAGGGCTCAGCCTTGGCCAGTGGTGGGTCCCTCTTGGAGCACTGGTTTCCATGGGGGATGCTTCTAGCAGCTTCTCACAGAAGCCATTCCTGTAGTTTCCCACTACCAAAACCTTGCCATGAAAACCCCACTCACAGTGGCTGAATCAGTTATACAGCTTTTGGTTTTTTATGATTTCCTTCTTCCTGAAAGAACCATGTTTATCCTCTATGTGATGGAGAATGATTTATTTCTGGAAATGTTCCTGGCTGGGTTTTTTTTACTTCTGCATTTATTTGCCTGTGGAATACTTTTTAAAATTATTTTCTGGGAGGTTAATATTTTCCTCCCCACATATTTCCTCATGTTTCACTGGAAAGATATTTTGGCAGTTTAAATTAAGACAATCTTTAAATTAAACTAACTCCACTATCTTGAAACTCTCCTGAAATTAAACTAATTTGGCTATCTTCAAACTATTTCCTAAGATCAAGGCCTAACAAGGGTGACTACTCCCACAGTGTCTGGGGTTGCTGATCCTTTGTGGAAGCATTGCTGTCTTTGTAGGGCACCCTGCAGATACTGGTGTGGCTCTGCATGGCTGTGCTTAAAGGAGAAGACCTTTTGTTACAAACCTCTAAAACATAATATGTTTGAAAATTATGAAGGGATTTTCCACTAATACAGTTATTCCTGTACCTTTGCATGGAATTTTGAGCCAGAACAAAATGATAAGAAGTCCTTAACTTGGAACTACCAAATTTTGCAATAAGAACCAAATGAACTTGAATCAAATAGCAGGACTTGCCTTGCTTAGGTCTAAGTTAGGCTTTTGATACTGACTAGACAGCACTGCAAAGCTACTTGGGTTGAAAATAAAGGAGAAGAACTAGGAAAAGCAGACTGTACCCCAGAGCTTTAGGGTCTGGATCCCCAACTCTATTACTGTGCTCAGTCTGTCCTCTGGTACCTGAGTGTTTCTGCAGTCGTGTCACAAAGACAAAGTAGATGTTACCCTAAGCCAAAGGAAAATATAGAGAGAATCATGGTAGTGGTGCTTGTCTGTTCCTTTCTTCTTCCCCTCTGCCTTCCCCACACACACCCCCCAATGCTGTCTGATGCAGTTTGCACACTCCAGGCCAAGTCACGGGGACCTGTTAGGATGCTGCCCCACCATAGCTCCTTCCTCCCAGCCACGTGCAGAATGGCTGGGCTCAGCCAGTGTTTAACAACGGCAGGAGGTGTAAGCTAACACATTTTAATTTGCATTCCCTGTAGGTTGACAGTGCACTCTTAATTCCAGTGATTCAGACTGCAGTTTCATAATAGGCTTAAGCCAATCCATGGTTATGCTACTGCTGAAAGGCTCAGTCCCCACTCATGTTTTTATCCTTGTCTCATGTTCCCACGCCCTCCCCTACATCAGATTTAGCACTTGTGTGGCCAAGCAGTGAGGCAGATCAGTTCTCTGATCCTTCTGACGACTGGGCCAGCCAACACTGACCAAGAAACAATAGTTTCCGCCCAGATCAGCAAGTTGCTGTATTACTGCGTGATACTTAGTCCACAGCAAAGGAGAAAGAGGTTAGAAACACTCCTTCCAGCATGATCTTGGATCAGCTTGAGCCAGCTCTGGAACCTCACCCTCAGTCAACACCAGGCAATTCATTAACTCAGTTGTGTATCCAAGTCTTAACAGTCTGGCTCCTTGTTCACACAGGGAAAGCTGCCTGTTCCACTCTTCCCCCCGTACCCTGTGGGCTTGGTCCGGTGGAAGGAGGGAACGATCACGCTTCCTTTCTGCATCTTTACCAGACTCTGCTCTGGGAAGCTGTGGGAAGGAGCAGTCCCTGACTTCCTTGCATTTATGTTGCGATGTACTTGCACAGCCAGAAATGGGGAAAGTTTCTTGCTCGCTTACTCAAGTTGAACAAGGCCATCGTATCCTCTGGTCCTTCACATGTCCTGGGAACTTAGAGGTAACTAAACTACACCCAGTGTAGACTATCAGTTGGGAAACATCAAAACCAAAGCATACCACACAATGCTTCACATCAGCCATCAGGAATTTCTACCCACTTCCTGACAGATTTCCTGATGGGTCATTAACAGTGATTAATCAGCCTGACCGTTAACCCCCTGCATTCCTGAGAGATTAATCTCAATACAAGGCCTCCTGCATGCAATCTCTTTCCTTTCTGAAACATCCTACTACATTAAGTTATGCACTGTTTCTAAAAAGATCAGTGACAAGCATTACAGATGCATGAATTCCCCTGAAATGTTTGGTTTGTGGTGAATGTTGGAAATAAAACATACAACATTCACAACTCTGCAATTTTTAATTTGTATGTCATCTAAAAAGCACAGATGAAAGTATCTGCTTTACATTTCAAAGCCCATATACAGCATCTACTTTGAAGGCAGGTAATAGTGCTCTCATTTCACATGATGGGAAATTAACCCAACTTAAGATCAAGGATGTTAAGAACACCCACTTTGAGACATCTGTGGGCTGAATCCAAAGCTCCAGATCTTTCATGGGCTAACAGGAGTCACATGAGCTGCCCATCCTTTGAAAGTGAGGCACAGCTTGGGAACCCTAAAACTGAGACATGCAACATAAGTGGACCTCCACAGCTCTGCTGGACTCTCCATCAGGATCAGAACAGAGGAGCTCCCACCTCATTGTTTACAAGCAAAATACTGCAAGGTGTCTGTGAGGTGAAGGCTTTCTCTTAGTGCACACTGAAAAGGTCTGGGAAAGATCGCAGGAGAGCTACACTGTCCTGGATAACAATATTCCAGTATGCCACTCAGCACTGGGGAGCAAAGTTATTCTGTGTAGTACGCTGTTAGTCTAACCCCAGAAAGCCAACAAAGTATTCACCCACAAGGAGCACTCCGTTTTCTGAATCATCGAAACAATTCAGTGTGATGATGCTCATATAAACTCCTTTCAACTCCAGATAGCATTAATGAGAGGTGACGAATTTATTTCTTTCTTACACAGTGGAGTAAGAGCACTGAACCAGGAACTCCACATACCATTCTAAAAACAATGGATCCATGTTGCTGAACCTGTGAGATTCCTGTCAACAAACAATTCACCACTACTCTGGTTCCTACGCGACCAGGACAATAGTTATTTTGGCATGGAATTCTTCAATTTGGGATACACTTCTGTGTAAATTTTCTGTTTGAGTGTGCTTTTGCCTTCATTACCTGCTTCTTCCCTGGTTCCACACTTGAGCTTTGATCTGTGACCTCCTTTCATTTGATCTGGAAGTTCATACCTCACATAGAAACTCAGAAACAGCAGAAGAAACCCTCCACACTCTTTTTTTTCCCCCTGCACTGCAAATAAAAAATGTATGACATACAAAATGCAGTACTGGAAAATTCTCATTACACTTCAGCTGAGCACAAAACTCTCCAGTGGCACCCTTGCAAAGTGCAGCATATAAACCACGACGTGTCAACTACAGGGAAGCACGCAGACATCACCGCTAATAGACAGAAGGTGGACTTTCAGTTAACATGCTACAGGAGCTGCACCTACCTTTCCCAAAATTGAACTTGCACCGAATGAAGAGTCGTGGTTGAAGCCTGGTGCTAAATATAGCAGCTCCTCAGAAGGTTGATTTGTACTTCTCAAACTGGTTTATCAAGCCTCAACAACATGCAGCTACTCTCCTACTCTAATCAAAAGCTTCACTTATCTCATTTCCTTGAGCAGTATTTCACTCCTTTCATTATTCATGTCACACTTGTGCCAATTTGTGCTTTCGTCCCAACAAAGCTCATGCTTATGTGTTAATTCACAAATATCATTTAATGATGGAATGAATCTACAGCCAAAGCTCTGCCCAAAATACATCACGGTATTTTGATAGTACACTGGAAATTCTGGTAGTGGGTTTCCCTCCCCAACCAGGAGAGAACCGGCCAAATTGTCACTAACTATGTCACCCAGTATCATATATGAGGCTGACATGGCTTCAGGACTCCATAATCCAACAGTTAAATAAGAAGAAGGAAATCTCTGTGCTGGGCAATTTCACTAGCCACATGTGGTTTTTTTTCTCTCAGACTGAAAATGCCAAAGGACTCTTAGTGATCCCATCTAATCTGAGGAGAAGCACTCAGAATGACACAACTGCCATCTCGCCTGGAATTGTTCAAAAAAACATTCTTTTTTTTTTGCACGAAAGCTCCATATGCTCGAGCGCCTCTTTCAAAACCACAGCATCTAGCCTTTGTTGGCTGGCCACTGCTTCTGCCTACCCATGAACTACACATCCTGGAAGGGAAAAAAAAACCACCAAACTTCAGGAGGTTTTTTGTCTGAGCTCTCCCCGGCTTTGTCCCCTTGCCAGCTCCGTGCATTCTTTTTCCAACTGAGTTTGTGTAATCGTTTCGATGACTACTCAAGCTGTATCTCCTCTTTTGAATTTCAGTTAGGTGTGACTTACAAGCTAGAACTGCTGCTCTGCTCAACAGCATTGTTCTCTGCTACCCACTCATTCTCTTGTCCTTAACCTGTGGGGCAGGAATGCAGAAAACAGGGCTCCCACACCTCACTCATGGTCTTCAGCAGTAGGTGACCACCAAGGCACTGCTTCTGACAGAACGACATTCTCTGTGAGACTCCCTGTAAAATGGATCTTTCCAAGCAACACACTGCCTGCTTAATGATTTCAGCAACAAAATCACAGATACCAGCAATGAGGCACAAGCTTCCAGAGAATTTCCTCACCTTTTTCCTGTATTTCTGTGTCTATTTGTACTTTGAAATGAATTTAAAAAATACTCCTTATAGACATTTGGGCAGCCGACAAACACTGCTGCCAGAATTTGGGAATCTGCTTTTCTACAGATGACTTGTTCTATAGCTGTTTTTGTGTCTGTATGTCTACCTTTAAACACACAGACACAGAAGAAAAACCCTGAGAAAGTGGCAAAAATCAGGACACTCAACTGTAAACTTACTACTGAAGACATTCCTGTAGGTTACTGCTATCAATCACCAAAACTTAGAGTTTTAGCTTCCTTCCATTTCTCTAATGAAAGTTGTAAAATGCATTCTGTCCATGGCACAGGCCACTAAAGATTAACTCCTTTATTCTTGATAAGAAATACAACTTCTGGCATCTTCTGCGGTTAGAATTTGCAAAAGCAAGAAGTCCGATTTCTCCACTATTCTCATTTCTCTGTTCTTGTTCTTTTGAAAACCCAATTATGCAATATCACCAATCCAACTCAAACCTTTCTGGTTTCTGTAGTGACCAAAATTACTTGGCATTGAAGTCTGTTGGGGGAAATCATGAAATCTGATATTGTTCAATATCATCGTTACTGCAATTGGCATTTCTGGGCAACGAGGCAGACGAGGGGCTCCAGAGCCAGGTTTGCCTTCTCTCTCACCACAGCCAGAACTGATGTGAAGCAACCGAGAAGTTATGCTCCACAGCAGCCTGGATGATACCTGGTTCTGCAGAGAATAGTTTTAAAGAAGAAAGGGAGGCATATGACATTTGTTAGCTAACCATGAAGGGGAAAAAACGATGAGGAGTTTGGCCAAGAATATGCTGCACTATTACACAGCGGATTGCATTTGCAACTTCCTACAGCTCAGGCCAGAAAAAGATACTTGGGAAGGTGACGCTCTGGATGTGCCAGAAGCGCCAGCTTCCACTAGCTATTTTTAACTGCAGGAATTTCATTAGAAAGGATGGCTGCACACAGTTGGTCTTCCTTCCTCTTCATCCTTTCTGCAGCTCAGATATCCCAAAGCGCTATCTACCATTACAACTGGCACTGCCTCGTGTGCATGCACTGGCAGCGCAGGATCTGCTCCGACACGGGGTGAGCTACATACCAGGAACGAGCATCCTCTTGGAGGAGACCCTGAGCTGGACTCATCATAAAGTCAAGAGGAGGAGAGCAAATCCAAAAAGGGATGCAGCATGTTTTACTGCAATGATTTTGACTTGTGTTCCACAACACAGTTAGCCCAAGAGAAACAGTAAAAGTAATTTCCTACTCTGCTCTCAACCTGCATAAATGATACCATTGTTTCATTTCCTAAAGCATCCCAGAAGTGAGATGGCACAAAGACATTTCTGAACTCAGCCTCTCTAGACCTCATCAGAATGCATTCTCAGGTGCAGATGTTGGATGTGGTATCATTCGCATGTTCTGGCCCACACACAAAACATTTGGATTGCTACCTATATGCTGCCAGCAACCCTACCTTTCTATGTCCAGAATAATAATCAACTGGAAGATAGTATCAAACTGGAATATTTCTCAGTATGCCAGTAGTGGAGCCAAAGCACTTGTCCTCGTAGCAGATTTCCATAAACTCCCTACAGCCTCTTCGAGGAGCATCCAATGCAAAGCAACTCTGCATTTCTATGTACTTCCTCCTTTATGTGGGCATTCACAATGATGTCCAGTTCTAAAAATGAGACAGCTGATAGCCCAACAAAAATTTTCCTCCAGTCCTATTTTTTTTTCTGAAGAGAAGCACAGAGAACAAGTCACGGTTAAACAAAGGAAACAGGTTCACTTGCCACTGACAAGCCAGTGTCTGCATGTTTTGTTCCCTATCTACAAAACAGCAGTCTGAATAGTACTTTCCTCATGTTGTAAGTACCCAAGCAGTAAATAATGTAAGGTGCTTAGCAACTTTTTGTATATGTATACATGTATATGGAATAAAGCTGTAGGACACAATGGGACACAATGCCACGACTTGTTACTGATCATGTGTAGCTAAACCAAACTCTTGGTATCACTAAAGTTGTTTCACTATGAGTTTTTTGTTGCCTGGCACTCTACAATCTTAGAAGGGGCTTAAAAACAAAATATTGGCTTTCATCTTCTTTTTATAACATGTCTTCATTAAGTACCCCTTGTAATTTAATGCAATTTGTGGCAAATGCTAATACTGCTTTGGGCCCACTTCTCCCTGTCAGCTGTATCTCTGTTAAATTATGCATTTCCATCTGGAAAGAAATTGTACAGGACTGTAGGCTCTCTTCCACTTAGAGTCAGGAATGGAAAGGGATTTAATTAGATGCTCCGTGGTTGAGAAAAGGACTAGAGCAAAGCCTGGGTGGTCCATGGAATCTTCCACTGGAAAACAAGGCTGCAAATTGTTCTGTACAAGCCTGCTTCTGTTTGCTCATTTTGTTTACATTGTTTGTTCTTACAGATTAAAATAGACAGTTACTAGGCAGATAAACAGTATTTCCTTCCATGACAATGTTGTCTAGAAGTCAAGAGAGCAGCACGGGACAATATATGCCTGTGCTTCATTTTTGGCTGCATCACTCCAACCCCCTATATAACTTGGAGCAGAACATTTTTAGCTTGTGCTTCAGTGCACCCAGCTAACATTTTTGTTCCACTTTTCCAATTTGTACAAGGGGGATAATATAGCTTTCTGCTCTCCAAGGGGAAAGAGGATGCATCCAGTTTGCTCCACATTTTCTCAGCTGACTGCCAATGCAGAGGGATGCCACTCTCGAAATCCCTCTTGTCACTGGATACCTGTACAGCCTTGGGCCACTGACTAAGCCTTAGCAAACTGAAGTGTCTTTAGAAGGCCTGAATCAGAAGCAGAAACTCATGAGGAACCAAGCAAGTCCCATCTAGACTTAACTGTGAGTCAACTCACATGCAGTGATTTCAGTCATGTGCCCTTTCACAGTTCAGCTGAACTTCAGAACATAATAGATGCAGCTTTATTTAGACTTACAGTGCAGATCGCTGATTGGAGTGCCTGGCAGATTATCTTATTCCTCATGGTTTTTCTGTTCCAGAATTCAATGGATTCTATATTTGTAAAAGAGGGAATGCAGAAGGCCTAGTCAGAAAGTGGGCTATGACTGGAACTAAACTTATTTATTAACCTATTTGGGCTGCACGTTAAAGAAAGGAAGCTATTATGCTGTCGGTTTGTGGGATGTTAATGGGAGCTCTGGGCATAATTACTCTGTGTTGGTGTGTGTGAATAAACTCCACTGATAAATAAGATGTTTGCCCAGTTGCAAGTTCTCTTTCCTAGAGAATGAAAAGGAAGATGAGGGGAAAAAAAAAAAAGAACTGAAAAAGAGAAAAGGAAAAAAAAAAAGAGAAAAAAAAGAAAATAA
>VZTA01000059.1:0-31506 GCA_013398855.1 Mohoua ochrocephala | reverse complement strand
AAAAAGAAAAAAGAAAAAGAAAAAGAAAAAGAAAAAGAAAAAGAAAAAGAAAAAGAAAAAGAAAAAGAAAAAAAGAAAAAGGCTACATTTTAGGGTTAGGGAAAAGACAAAAAGGAAAACCACAAAGCTTTACTCCTTGCTACATCCTTGGGTAGGAAAAGGTTAAACATCCAACATTTTTCTTTTCTTAGCAAGTTAGAGAACTGTACATCAGACACATTGTCTGCCAAATGCTTCATTTACTACCAGCTGCATTTTTACTTTGTTGAGAGATAGCTGAAATAAAATCACTGTTCTTTGTGCAAACGGCATGCTAAATAATGTACGGCTACAAGATTATTAAATAGCAAAGGCATTTGATAATATTAGAGTCAACCACAAGTCCCACTTCTGCTGATGCACAGAATTTTGAGTAATTAGTCATTGCACAGAGTGTTGTATTTATATCCCCTTGAGCCTCAGACGTTAGGCCACAAAGTCAGGAGACAAAGAATTGCTGTTATTAGGAGGACTGTTTTGGATTTATTTATATTCTAAGGCTTTATTTCAGTGTCCACTTCACTCCTCTGGCTCAGGCTTCCTCCAAACCAGAAGATACAGCTAAGTCAGAGAATTTTAGTGTAAACCATATTTTTACAGACAAGACCTCTCAACTTCAAGCAGAAGCACTTCAACAAGTTTGCAAAGCCCCCAAAGAAGCACAACTGGCCTGAGGTTATATGACAAGCCTGGGAAAAAGGCCTCCCGGGTTCTGTTCTGATCTCTAACAGACTCCTCATGGCTTATATGCAACACATTAATAGCAGCTCCAATTTATGGACAGATAAATTGGGATACAAAGAAGACACGTAACTCTTCCAAGGATTTACAGCAAGTCTTTTGCAGAGCCCTGGAACTCTTAATCAGTCCTTTGTTCAAATTGCTAAACCACACTGCCTTCTTTAGACCACAATTGCTGCACAGGCCCGAATACTGACATATCTAAAATTATATAGCTACACACTTATATGAGGCTTTATTAAAATAAAGGTTGTGTAACATTTTCAGAGTTCAATACAAAGCTTCTCCGTGAGAAATCTACTGTTTAAAGACAGCCTTTATAATTCTCTCTTAGTAAAAGAGACAGGTCTAATAAATTGTAATAAGAAATCTGAGAGAAACAACAGGATTTGAACACAAAACATCTGATGACAATTCCTATTGTAGCAATGAGCCTTTCTTTTGCAGAACTGACACAAAACAATAATGGTAACATTTATGATTATGACAAATAGTATGTATCCTATCTCTGGGAATATTGCACAGAAAAGGACTACACAGAATAAATCATACGCTCATGTCAAATTTCAGGCAAAGATTAAATGCTGAATTTTATCCTGTCTCCTAAATGAGTTTCATGTTTACAAGCATGGCAATTCAACCTGTGAGTTTCTCTTAGTAGGTTGTGCAATCTCTGTATCCAAAAACCACAACCAGACAGGGAAAATGCTGGTAATATAAGAAATTACATGGTAAATGTAATGGTTGTGCTTAGAAATACTGCGAAGCTAAACATTCTAGGTTCTCCATGACATTTAAAAGGGGGACTTACTGTGATTCCTAAGGGCAGCACTGTGAAAAGTGATTCCAAATTTTCATTTAAATATTGTGTGCCCAAGTGCATCCGTGCCTAAGCCAGACATGCAGATGCATGATTTCCTGGCTGTGAGTGTGCCAATGCAGGACTGTTTGCACACAGCATTGGTATGCATAAACCTGGTCAACTGATGAAGAGCTCTTAAGTAGAGCAACAATACCATGCATTTAGAAGAGCAGAAGAGACAAAAATTAGAAAGTCACCCTAACTGGTGCAAGTATATATTGGGCATCTTGATCCGAGCTGGGCTAGGGAGCAAACTAGAGGTTACAAAAACCAACCCTATATGACCTCCTCCCCAAAGTGATCTTGGTGCTGTAATCTAGAAATAGGGGGCCAACAGAGGGGCAGCTCCAGCTTACTTAGAGAGCCTCCTGTTTTCCACTAATGCCGTTGCACAGGAGAGATTCTGCCAGGGCCAGCTCTCCGATTCGAATCGTGGACCCTAGACAGGACACCCCACCTTTAACTGCAAGGAGCAACCACAGAGCAAATCCCAGAGCCAGCAGACACGTTCCAGCCTGCCATAGCCACTGACCACCAGACTGCCCCACCTCCAGAGGAGGCCTGGCGCAGCTCTGAAGCCCAGATCCTGAGTAACCTGGAGCTCCAGACAGCCTGAATGCCTCAGCAAAGTCCACCTGCAGATACCAAGCCCCAGGCAGGCCTCTGGCAGTACCTCAGGGACTTGGTTCCCAGCTGTCACTCGAAGCGCTCAGCTCCATACTATCCCATAGTGCTTTTTTCAAAATGGAAGGGAACTAATCTCACTGCTGGCCGAATTCCAGCTTTGAGTAATTACATTCTTCTGACAAATTTTCCTTGGCAGTTTCAATGGAATATAATTAGTAAATGTAAACAGATGTAAATAGTGCTGTAAATTACACTTTGCGTGATTGTCAGAAGCAGAGGGGGAGAGTGAGGATGAAGGGGCAAAAAGAGCAGAGCTTCATTCTCCAGCGTGGATGATGTTGTGGCCTCCTCTCTCATCAGACCACGTATGCCTCTGCCAAGACGGCTTGTTCGGGGCTACTGCAGCAGCAGATGTCAAAATCCAGGATCATCGTGTGGTTCATCACACAGATCATCCACTTCACCTCAAGTACAATTCTGACACGATGGTGTTCGGTCATGTCCCACAGCTGTTTGTGAGCAGCTGCCGTGCTCCACCTCAGCTGTGCTTCTGCTTCAGCAGCAGGCAAACTGCTTCGCACACACGCAAGTGCAAAATGTGTGTATATAATATTATTGTTTTCTATGAAATGCTTATCAAATTTGTGAATGATTTGTGAAACCTTCTGCTACCAACAGAAGAAGTGTCATATAAATGGAATTATATAATTATCCTTCACAGCTATTTTAACGCAGCTTCATGTTCTAGTTTCACCTAGAGTGGAAATAGGTTCTTCCAAAAATAAAGTAAATGCATATATTTAACTCAATATAGTCAAGTAAATTTAAAAGCAACTATTTAAAGTAATGAAAATAGAATATAATGTATACCTATATTAGTACTTTATTATGTGTCAAATGTCTCATGTACGTCAACTGTTTCAAATACAAATTGATATAGCTAGTGGGCTTAATCAGATCTTTCCGTCACACAGAAAATTTGAGGATTATTTTTCAGTAATTCACTTATTTTTCTGTTTATTCAAAATTTGCATATAGAAAGTACATAGCAGGAACTAGTAAAATGAAGGGAAAGTTAATTTTCTTAACAAAAGCTTATTGCACTATTTAGCTATAACAGGAGAAACAGATGTTTTAGTTTTACAATACCATGTCTTGCAAAATTTCCCTCTGAATGACTATTCGTGCTCTACATGTTTTGGACTGTGTATGGAGAGCTCTGCTAACAGTCATGAGAAGCATTGCATACATTACTAAGGCCCACACTAAGATAATTAGTGCTAAAAAAAAGAATCAACAGGCCTTTTTTCCCTCTTTATAGTATTGATTTAGTGTGGGTGAAAAACGCCAGATTTTCAATCTTGAAGATTCATGTTCCACCATAGAGTGGGAGATGGAGCCAGCTTTTCCCAGTGTTCTGCCAATAAATGCTTAAATTAACCACCTCAAGGGTAGGGAGGAAGAGCCAGGCTCTACAGTCTATGAACTCTTAGTGTCTCTGATGAACCTGTGAACATGGAGTAATGGGGAGCACACAAACTGGGACAAGGAACTCAAATTCTTAATCTCTGTGGCTGTACCTACCCAAGTATTTTGTTGTTCAAAAATTCCTAAAATTGCTGTGGGCAACAGAAATTACCAGGAGTCATTGCTGAAGTTGCAGCGCAGCAGAGAGGACTCTGGGCAGTGGTAGCAGCTATGGAAAAGGGGACTTTGAAGCTAATTTTATATTCTTACATGTGTATCTTCTAAACGGCAAACTCTGTTTTTTAATAAGGACTCTGTAGTCTTTTGCAAATTCTGTGATAGGGTACACACATCGTTTAACTCTTTGTCTGGCAGTAACTTTACTTCCTGCAGATCTAAACAGTACCAATCCAGATACAGGCACATAACCAGATGTGATTGTGCCTAGTCCCTCGAGATGCTGAAGTCAGGGCAGTTTAAGGTAGCAACTTTTTTTTAAGTATCAAATGGCAGGCTAAGAGCATACGCACGAACAACTCTGAATACCCTGTGGGTAGGTGGCTACTTGGTAAGCCACCTTACAGCTTGATCCTTCTCCTGGGGAAGGACCTACTGTGGACATGCCTCGAAGAAAATAACATGTCCGACTAGAATGTTTAATGCTTATTTTAATAATAGAGCAGTCCATGTTAGTTGAGGATGACATTATTTTGCTTAGTGTTTGTAAAGGTTGCTTTAAAACCACTTGCTTTCAGGCAAAGTGATAATCAGGCTAAGCACTGTAAGACTTTTATAATGGAAGGCCAACACATATTTTTTCATTCAGGCTGCAAGAATAAACCAAGCACAGCTGTTTTACTGAAAACAACCCACTGGTATTTAAGTAGATTAACAAAATTAACTGTGAAAATCCTCTGCTATGTGGAAGCCAATAACCTGTTGGCCACAAGGAGGCAGGGCAAGGATTTAGTAAATTAAGAGACACTGTTTTTATTTGAAATAAAAAGAATTTTAAAAAAATAAAAAAGGAGCTTCAGACATGAAACTCCAAACTGCTAGGCAAGATAAAAAGCATTTTTCATCCACAGTGTGTGGTTTCAGCAATGCTGTTTTATTCCAAGAGCAGCAAATCTTTATCTTTAAGATATCAAACAATAGCTGATCTGGAAGCAATTTTCTTCTTTTGAAGAAGCAGATCACACATATTTATTCAACATCACTTCTGTGTGACAGAGAAAAAACTCTAACAGTAAGCTTTGATAGCAGTAGTGGATTTACCAGCTCAGAGCAAGAAGCTGTACTGCCAGGTTCACAAGGTGTTGCTCCCAAGCTAATAAATCCTGCTTCTGGGCAGCTTTGGGAGCTCTGCCTTTCACTTCCTTGGCACTTCTAATTCTGGGCTAAAAGCAAGCAGAGGCAATTTGGGTTCTGCAGTGCCCTACCAAGAACCTTATGCAGAGTACAGTGATGTCTCCTTCCCCTAACTCGAAATTTAAGGCATTCCAAAACCAGCACTAACCCTATGTCAAACTTCTAAATGACAAAGGGGCAAAAGAGGAAAATGAAACCAAAGTATCTCTATTTCGGAGTTATATAGAAAAAGATTATATCGAACAATGAAACAACGCTTTACACAGTATCAGAATATCACAGTCCAAACCTATGAGCGGTCTTCTGACTGAGACAAAGTGACTTTACTCTTAGCTCTGCTACTGCATGCTACTGGCCTAGGTAATTTCAGCTCCCTGTGCCTCTGTTTCCTCATCCTTTAAGCAGTTGCCTTTCTTCTTCATGAATCAGTATGAGGTCCATGGATAAAAAACATGCTACAAGAACTAGTTGTTATTAATGCAATTCAGATATGGAATGTACCAGATGGTAAAATCTCCAGGATTTTAATGAACTATTGTAACAGAACATATGTAATATGACGTTATTATAACAGGCATTTAAATGTATAGTTAGTACATATAACGCGACCTGCTCTGCTCTCAGTAACTCCACTGGAATTATTTTGGATTTATGTCAGATAATACTAGGAACACAAAATAGCCCCATATGTGCAATGTGGTAAGGTTTTCATGGCAATGCTATCTTAACTATTGCCTGTCCTGTTTTTATCTTTTGCTGGGGGTATTTTATTTTGTGGTTTCACAGAGTATGTTTTCTGCACTTGGTTCTGAGCAGGAAGCAAAGAAGTACCCTAATGGCAAAGATTAAAATGTGCCTGACCAAGTATCCCTTACCTAGCATCATAAAACAGTCATCATGAAGCAACAAGAACTTTTTGGAGGGGGGGCGGTTTCCGCTATATTCTGCAAAAATTATGTCTTTAATCACCTTATGCTAGACTTGGTAAGTAATTCATGCTTTGTCAGAAGAATCAAACATTCAGTTTCAGACTGTGAGTAGGATCTCCGTTCTCTCACAGTATCCGAGTTCTGGACAAGATGAATGAAATGACAGGGCAAAGGTGAAAAAACAGGACTGCAGCTCAGGCCAGTGGCATCACACACTACAGTCAGAGACATGCACTTACTTCAGTAAAGGAGGAACATGAGGACACCTTTACTATGTATAATAATTCTAGCTCATCTGCAATACAGACTATAAAACTCAGGTGAACTGACATTTAATAGATGAGACACTGGAAGCAAGATACCAGTTTCACATCATAAATTAGCCTTTGTGCTAGTGCCCAAAGATTTGGCTGATTACTCACTGCTTTCCCCTAGTGCTTAAGCAGTCTTTTCCAAAGCAAGACAGTTAAACCACAAAAACGTACCGTAGTGTCCACAGCCCTGACCTTCCCAGCAGGAACGTGCTTTGGAATGGGTTCTTCTCCTGATATCATCATGCAGCCTTCTGCTCCAAGAGTAACAATTACGAGCTTACACCCTCTTTCTAACAGCATGCGTCCCACCTTTTCAGCATCTTCAAGGTTGCCAACTGGGATGCCCGTTAAAATTTCTGCCTGGAAAACAACCCACGCAAATGAAAATCATAATCTGACAGCATTCATTTTTGGACAACAGTTGCATTTGAAAACAGCATTTAGTAGCTTTTTAAAATGTGTATTGTAGGATGATCATGAAACCACTTCCTACGCTGATATTCAGCTGTGTCTTGCTCCTTGCTTGAAATCAGTGTGTACTTCAAGCACAGCAGACTAATGGAGAGCAGCCTAGGCAGAGAGACACAGGAGGTGTGGGTTCTGTTCCAGCTTCTACAACTTACCTGGCATACAAGCCTTAGTAAAATCACATTTTTCCCACATGCCTCAGTTTTTTCATCCGTGAAATGGACACAATGACACAGTCTTGGCAAAAGCATTTTGTGGTTTAATGTGAAAAAATGCTACATGTCAACTTGGTCACTATTCTTGAGGGATATTTATTACCAAGTGAGAAACTTTTTAAACGCTTTTTAAAATTCTCAGTGTTCAGCTAGAGGAACATCACAAGGGAAAAATCTCTTCCAGGGAAAAAAAAAAAATTGCTCAATTTTGACCACTCTGTTCAATTTCATACATATTTTTGGATGAGAATACCTAAAATTTATCTGAAGCCTTCTTTGGACAAAGGCCCATTAAAGGATTATTATATATTTGTATTATGGCCATGTCCATACGCCTCTGTCAACTGTGCTGGCTCTGTACAAACACAGTTAAACTCTTCTTCTAACTGATGGTGAGCTTAAGTAAACTTCTCCCAGTTGGGTCTTAAATTAATCTCTTCTAGTTCCACCCAACTAAGAGCAAAATTTCCCCAAAGTCTGCAATGAAGACTTCAGAATCAAACATTTTCACCACTTCATACATTTTCTTGATGGCATTGTATTGCCAAGTGTCATGTGCTTTTTCTCTTCTTTTTGGCAGGGAAGAGAACAAGAATGAAACAGGAAGAAAGGGACGAGAATTTGTCTTTTCTCTGAAACAGTCTACCAGGCAGTGCTCCTGCATAATACCGTATGCCTTCAGCTGCAACTAAACAGACATATTACATTTTGCTGGCTTTACTACATTTTGTCCTGCTTGCCTGAGAAAAGGGAAGCCTTGCTGTAGCTTGCATTACAAGGTTGCTACTGGATCTTGAAGAATGCAGTCTGAAGCATTTTCAGACAACTGCTTCATAGCTGAGCAGAACTTCCACACTCCTAGGGCTTATTTTCAGTGGAAAACTTTCTTTGGAACCTATTCAGCAGCTACTCTCCTGACCTTTGCTGCATGGGCAGCTCGGCTTCTTGGGAAACAGCTGCCGAAATATTTCAAACTACCTCCCTCTGCATGACTGAAACTCGAATTCAGCGCTCGTAGTTCTCGATGTAACGAACTGTAAACTGTAGTGATTAAACAAGTGCTTCATGGAGCACAGGCCATGCCTGTAGTAAGGAGAGGGCGGGCAGACAGCTGGGGACAGGAACTACTACAGCCATCTACAAGCAAACCGCCCCCAGCCGTGAGTCAGCGCCCGCTGCTCGCCACTGTCATTTCCTGAGTTTCAGCCTGACCCAGGCGGGAGCAGCCACCCTTGGGCTCTGAAGGGCCACATTGTGCCAGCACACTCCCTAGAGTTTATAGTGTCACTAGCAGAGCACTTACCGGTTTTCATTTTTAAACTTACGTGACCGAGTTCTGCAGTTCCTACTTAGACAAATGCACAAATTATTTCAAGCACTGTTAATCTGATCGCTGTGAGGCAGAGCCTGGTGTGGCAAAGCTTGGTTGTTAAACTTGTGCACTGCAGGGGCAAGGTGTGGTCAACATGAACACGCAATTTAAAATTACTTTTTTTAACCACACTGATCCCAGACAAGAATATAGTAAGCTGTAAATTATAAGAAGGCAACCAAATCTATTCAATTTTCTCTTTGGCATGTCACCATGCTGCTCGGAATTCTCTTGCAGTATAAACTATTTAAGCATATTAAGCATATTTCTGTATTTAAAAGGTTATAAAAGTATTTTCAAGTAAGAAAATTTGTTTTTAAAAGTATCTCACAGAAACTTTTGAATGTATCTTCTTGCAAGGTTTCCAGGGAACCAATACAATAATAATGGTTTTGGAGTAACTACAGGTAGATGACATATAATATTAAGATATATATGTACACTCTATTCAAGTGTCTAAATAGTCCATGTCTCTTCATGAGTTTTAAGATCTCTGGAGCAGGAACTGTGTATTCCTGTATTCAGAACACCTCGTACACTGTGTTACAAGAATAAAAATGCATTAGCACAAACCCTTGAATGAAACAGGCAAACTGAATTTTCAGTGTACTTTATGAGGGGCAATAATTCCAAACATTCTACCTCTGTTGCAAAGTCTCCAGGATGAAAATGGATTTGGTTTTGGTAGAGAAACAGTAAATCTAATATTGGTTTATTTACCTGGTACTTATACTTCTGTGAGCTCATGAGCAAGGTAAGTGAAGTATTTAAATATAATACTCTTCCTAATGAAATGCACATCCTGTATGCTTAGCATGAAGGCAGCACTCCTCTGTGTGCTTCCTATGTCCCAAATTAACAGGATTTTTTGCTTGAGTAGTGAAAGAATTGTTTTGGGACCGATATACGAAAGGTTTTGTAGAAATCTTTCTTTTCATCTTTACAGAGCTTATACCAATAAACAAAATTATTTTGAACAGACAGTCTGTATAAAAGTAGATCTTCGGCTGCTTCAAACCACTATCATCTAACTCATCTACAGCAGGATGGTACAACTAAAAAACACTGGAACAAGCTGGAAGAACCATAAAAGCAGCAGAAGCCAGATAGATTCTGTGCCAATAATTAGAGATTGCGGTAAATGTCAACTGATGTTAAATACTGTGGTGAGTTTTTAAGTTCCTCCCTTCAGTAGAATCTTATTTAAAAAACAAACTGTGGTACAATTGAGGGAAATAACTAATGGTTATGTAAAGAAAAAATTAAATAACAATACTAAAAGCCCAATGTGGACATTTGCCATAGTACTGTACAAAAGAGCAGCACATGAAGAATTTTATTTTTCTGCAGCCAGTCTCATAAAACTACTTAGTTAAATGGACCTATTAAAGCAAGACGACATTCCACACAACTGCCGTCAGAATAAACCTGTGATGGATATTCTATAATTAATCAACAAACTAAATTCATAATTTTGTTTACAAGGGTGGTAGAAAAATTTAAATAAAGTTTTTTATTTCATTGATATGAAGGTTCTTGGCCATAATCCTCACTAATCTTAGTTAAGTCTCCAGTTCTCTTTAGACTGTGGAGTCTTGTCATGGTAGGATGACACAAACCAGAACTGCTACAGAAAAGAAAATGGCTCTGCTTTTTCCCTGCCACTCCTGTCCACATGGCCCATTCTCTTGTGCCAGAACAGCCATTTGTGTGGCCTGGAAACAAACTGGATTGCAAGGCAGATCTGTGTAAAAAATTAACACCACCCCCAGTCCCACATTACCCCCAAAAGTCAATCCAAAACAATTAACTTCTTTCAACAGCAATAGTAATTTACACTGGCTAAAACTGAGAACGATCCTAGCATATGAACATTTGCCAGTTGTTCCTAGCTGTGGTGCATTTGGGGCAGGGAGAGGTTCTGGATCCTCTGATTGGCATTTGCAAGACCAAATCTGCAGCATTGTATCTAGTTTTGGGATCTCTGGCACAAGCAAGACACTGACCTACCACAGCACACTGCACTGGAAGGCCATCAAGACAGCCAGAGGAGCAGAGAGCAGGACATACAAGAGAAGGCTGGGAGAAGCAGCCTTGCTCAGCCTTAAGAACTCCTGGCTAGAGGGAAATCTAATTGCTGTCTAGGGCAATTTAGTAGGTGGGTATAGAGAGGGTGAAGCCAGAGTCTTCTTGAAGGTGCAGAGGGATAGGGCTAGAGACAACAAGCACAAACTAGAACATGGGAAATTCCAATATTAGAACAAGCTTTTCCACCACAAGGGTGATGAAGCAGTGGAACACGTGCCCAGAGGTCACACAGTCTCCAACCTTGGGAGATTCAGAACTTGACTGGACAAAGCCCTGAGCAATCCATCCTAAACTGGACAGGCTTCACCAGGGTGTTGGACTAGTTGAACATCCAGAAGTCTGTTCCTAATGTCCACAGTCCTCTGATCCTCAGCAAATATAACCTGGTGAAATAACAAGAAGTCTTAATTCTTTGGGGAGCAGTCTATCATTTGGACTGGGTTTTGTGCACCTAGCACAATAACAACTTTGCAAATGTTGCCAGGAACTGCTGGAAGAGAAATAATAAATAATAACAGGGAAACTGTCCCAGTTTTAAGGCTAATGCATCTAAAACTACATACGATCCTTTAAAATACTTTTAATTTCAAATATCGAAACACAGTAAGTCAGTTGGCTACAAACTTGGCCTGTACCTTAGGAGATTTCTTTTGAGAATGACAAAATAAGAACTCAATCTCATTAATTCTAACACATGTGAACAGTCCCCAAGAAGCAGTACAACAGATTTAGTGTATAAGAAATTGCAAGGTCAGGCCACAAGCCAAGCTAGTTCCAGTTGTTTCAAATTATAAAATTTTTACATACATACAGGCAGAAATACTTATCGTGCTAGAATAATTAAAAACTGATTGAAATGAATTGGCCCGAAGCTATTAATTTCCCTCCCAAAAGTAACATCTTTCATTTTAGACTAAATATGGGAAAATTCATAGTTTCCAGCCACTGATAAAATGGGGTTTAGAACAAAGATGGAAATAAAATATACTGTGAATTGCTGGCAACTTCTACGTAATGGCAGAATAGTATCTTTCCATTACTTAAAACACAAAAGGCAAATTCAAGAGATGTTCTGAAATATTTTATTTCTGAAGGACTTGGTTTTGTTTCGACCCCTAGAAATATCAATTATATTTTCTTAAGAAAGATTATCCTTAGTATTAATCTCTCTATATTAATAAGCAGTGTCTTAAATGTCCTCATCCCAGACTACAGATAAAGTTTTATAAACTTGATATTCTCTGAATCTTGCAAAAGGCAATAATGTCTCTTGATTCTGGACATACTAACAAATATTTATTCCAAAAAGTATCTATCCTCTGTTAATAGACAGTAACACTTCAAAGGAAACAGTAAGAATGTATCTATTTTTCTGTGTTATTTTTATACATCTTACAGCTTTATTTAACAAAATTAGCAATTAACTTGTACTGCTTTCTCCTATTGAAGCTCCAAAGTATTCTGCTAGCATTTAATTAAATCTTTGCATGGCCTTCTTTAGATCAGAAATCTGATACCCACTTTACATTAGGGAGAAAGTAGTTCCCAATTTTGCATTAAAAATAGCTTGTCAAACTTAATCATTTGCTGTAACCATTCAGGAGTTTTTCTTCTCCTGAAGAGCTCCTCAGCATTCTTTGAACAGAGAAGCAGCTGTTCTTCAAAACGTTTAGGATCAAATTGAAATTGCTGATGTGCAATATATTTTGGTTCCTAACCTGCAGGGCTATGTAACTGCATGCACACGCTAAGAAAGAAAAACAACCCATGAACTGTATTGACATTGTGGTTATGCCTAGAGCCATCTGCAGCAAGGAATCACACGAATACGTGGGAAAATAATGGTAAGTATTCCAAAGAGCTCGTCTCATATAGGGCTGTCTCTTTTTCAACATTTATAGAGGGCTGAAAAGAACAACCATTAGTTTTCACCAGGATGACATTGGATACATTTATTTTTCATTAGAAGAATTAAGGGAATGGAGAACTAGCACATTCCTGCACAAACCTCAGGGATTAGGGCTGTGCTACATCTGGGAATTAACAAACTAGTCTCAACAAGTTTGATCTTTCTGGGAAAAGATAAAACTGAACTACAGGCTAAGCAAAGAAAGAACTGATAACCTTGCAAGATTTGTTCTGACTTCTTTTGTTCATGAACCACATAAAAAGAAAGTAATGCCAGACATAAAAACCCCTGTTATTGCAACAAGCAAGAGTGAAAAGAACAGCTTGTGAGGAGCCTTCTAGACAAACTAATGGTAGATAATTCACTGATAGTGTAATTTTGTTTGCTTCTCTCTAGCACGTAAATCCGTAAGAACAAGATGTGCCGTTTTACCAGATACTGCGTGTGATTTCATTAAATCCTAAGGCACTTAATAAAGAATGGAATATAAAGTGTTGATGTTGTATTTGATATTTGCACGTTTGAGAGGCAACATCCCATGGCTGACACTATAGCTGACATCTTTAAACTTCTATTCTGTGACAAAGGCATTGCAGATCAAGACCTCAGCCTTTAGAGCCGTAACAACAGAAACTTCTGACTCAGTAATAATTCAGCTAATCACAGGGACTATCCTCTTTTTCTCATCTTTAATAATACAAACACTTCACACAGTCTATGAGACGTCTTAAAGTATATGGCTGGTGTTCTGTTTGACAGCCAACATAATTTTCTGTTACAAACACACTGTTCACATATTATCCGCAAACCACAGGATTTTATAATCTAAAAGTAATTCTTGGGGAACAAGAAAGAGAGGGACATTATGATAAAACTGTGATAAATACTTGTAAATGTAAATTACTAAGAAAGGCTAACCAAGTAATAAAATAAAATCTGTGTAAATTTAATCTTGTCTTAGAACGCACATCTGTGTTAAAAAGAATGTTTTAGAAGCAGTTGAACTGGGTAGCTCTAAAGAATTCATCTTCAAACCCAAGGTGATTTATTAACTATTTAAAAGACTTACTAAAGATGAAGCAGAAATACACTTTTTTTTCTGGAAGTAGCTAAAAATACCAGATAAAAAAGAAAAGATTCCAGAAAGGGTAAAGCTGGAACATAAACAGGATTTTGGCTAGAAGGAAGACATTTGAGACTTAGAAATACCAACTAGGAGAGGCACTGGAGCTGGAACAGAACATCTCAGGAAAGCAGTTATAAGCAAGGCATTCAATAAATTTGGCCATAGAGAATAATAATTTTTAAAAATCCAAAAGAATGACCATAGTGTCTTAGAGAAAAAGTCCATCTTATCCAAATGCTCTTTTCTAAATGTGACTATTAGTAAATACTGAGGGAAATTTTAACATAAAATAGATAAAAGGATCTTTTCCCAGTATATGTTCAGGATCACCAAAGTCTTATGTACTTCCTGATTTAAGATGATGATGGAGATGCACATGTAGTTGGTTGAATGGATAAAGTTTAAAAAATTAGAATTATCTTTAAGATTTGTAGAATTAACTTGTTGCTTTTAAGTGCCATACAGAGATGTGACTGCTAACCTTTATTTGAGTGTGTAAACATTTATCTGTATATCGAACTTCTCAAGTGTATTCATTACAGAGATCTGAAATTAAAGGAAGTCATGAAAGAAAACAGAAAACAGATGGTATATGAACATATAACGATTACAAAAAAAATTACTTTCAAACTTGTGACATAAGAAAAACAAATGCTTGATTTTTCCTTTTTTCTCAGCAAAAAGAAAGGAACAATGGTAATAGTTCATCCCTGAAAATCAGTTCAATACAAATCAGACACAGAGAGAGAATGAAATCAAACAAAGTTGAATATTACATTTGTGCTAACATAATCGATTTCATTGCAAAGTTTCAAAAGGTTGTTTTTAAAAACAAAGGTATTTATGTGTCATTGTTGTTCTCAGAATATGCTGTAGGAGTCCTATACTTGGATTTATGCTCCCGTGATGTGGCTGGCAGGAACTTCCATATGTCTAGCATTTCCATAAATTCAGAAGAGATGAGCCTCCTCCATAGCAGAGAGCATATTTCTGTGCCTGACCTTGCATACAGTGATCCTAGCCATCTTCACATGGTAATTACTTTTTAAAAGAAAATAGCAGAAAAGAATGCAACCCCCCAGCTCTGCAGGAAAAGGTAGATGAGTGAGCAGGGATCTATTATAATTATACACCTGTATTTCTTGTTCTCTAAATAGAAGTAATTTTCTTTTCTCCATGTGGTGGTAATAATAATACCCCTGGCTCCAGCAAGCTACCCTTCTCAAAGAATGCCTCTTTCAAGACTGTCCCCTAGCAATAATACACAACAAAAGGAAAACTTTAACATGTGTGATACAAAGAGAGAAAAGTCAGGAACAGACAAGTAATGAAAAACAAAGTTTTGTTTCTAACATATGGGGGATAAGTTTTTGCAGGGGAAAAAATTAACAAGTGGCATTATGAAAAAAGCAAACAACGAATGACATTTACTAAATAGCGGGAGAGTATGGATGTTCTCAGCCCAAAATGCGAGCCATGGCACCATTTAGCCAATCCAGAGGCATAGTCCAGGCATAAGAGCTTTCTGACAGCATTAAGAAAACATGATACTGGTGTTCTGCAAGTCTCCTGAACAAGAATAAATACCTTGCCTTAGCATTCTCTTCACCACATAGAATTGAATTCTGATATCTGTAGGGCAGTGTCTGAGCCACAAATTGTATCACTGCCAGTCACCCTGGAAACTCTGGCTTCCGGAGACCTGAAGTGCCATGGCATCTCCCACCTTGCTATTTTACTAATTCCTGAATTCTCTGGAGTATGTGAACTTGGCAGACACATAACGACACATCCCAGAATAAAATTTAGAGGTCTTTTTGGGTTACTTAGGCTGACCCTTAAATGCTAGAAGACTCACAGACTGAGAACTTCTGATATAGTTGGTGATGGGGTTTAACAGAAATTTCAAAAGAGGGTAATTGAGTATTCAAAAATTTACACTGACAGACATTGTCATCAGACAAAATATGCTACAAGTAAGCAGGGCCACGCTTTTCTCTTAGCTCTTCCCCCTCCTCTCCACCCAAAGGGACCATGTTCATTGCAGAAATCATGTTTCTTAGACATAACTTTAACTCTGTTCAAGGCATGGTTCCTATCCTCTAGGTTACTTCTCCCACATTCCTGTTTATATAAAGAGAGGGTGAGGGGAAGGAACACAGCATGCCTAATGCTAATAAATAGTAAATTTAAACAAAGGCCTTATGAGATGAGGTTAATTTGTCTCTTGTGACAAAACCAATTTCCTTTAGGAGAAATAACACTTGAATTAGAAAAGAGAAGGGAAAGGAGGGGGAAAAAAAGAAAAAAGGAACGCGTACAGTTGAAGGCCAGAGAAGATTCACTGAGAACAGATCTGACAGGAAGAGGCATATGAAGCTACTATTTACCATCAAGTGCAGCAAGCGTGCATCACCTCCTGGCAAGAGAGTTTAAAACTGTCAGAACACTATGGCTAATGCATTCCTGCTAATCATATCAAGGGACCGCAGAACAAGGACAAGGAACTATTTTAATATTTACCACTCAGTGATAACATTTAACAAGTGTCCTTTTTTGGATGTGTTTTGCTGATCTACTCGTAAGGAAGGCTGGACCCAACTTTCTGGCTGCAAACAGCTAACTAATTTCAAGTGCAACCTAAAGTTATTTTAGAATACTCCTCTTTGCTGGTTAGGTCAGGAATCAAACCTGTCACCTCCAAAAGTCCTATGTAAGAGGAGCATGGTTCAATTTTCCTGCTCCCTATGCTGCATTTCTGAGAAGAGTATCCTTCTGAAATTTTCCTGCTTAAGACTCCTTCTTTAACATGACACATGACCATTACCTCAGTTTCATTGCAGCAGAAGATATCAGAATAGGTATAAAACTGTGGATCTAGGTCAGCAAGGGCTGGAGCTGGATTAAACAAAGTCTTTACTGGAAAAAAAAAAAAGAAAAGAAAAAGAAAATCTAAATCTGTAGTGTTTTAGATTCATAAACCATCACTTGAAAGACCATTGTGTTTCAATCACAGACCCCAATGTTGATTATTAACACACAAATGACTCTCAGTTTCTGTATCCTCAACTTACACAACTGCTAAAAGCTTTATTATATTAAAGTTCCATTCAAATTCATGTGCAGGCACCTGTCATGATAGGAACATGAGAAAAGAGTAACAGAAAAAAACTCAAGAAATTATTAAATTTTAAAAAAAGAGTAAAGCCTTAGACATTAATGCAATTTGTTTAACTGATGATGCTTCTTCCACGATATTAATAAGTTTTACAAGAACTGATTTAGTTCTAGAATTTTTCAGTGTCGTTATCTGAGTTCTGTACATGAAGAATCACGAGTTATGGAGTAATGAAGGGCATGTCCAGACAGGGAGTTAAATGTGCTTCTGAATGTGTTACCTAACTTGTTCGAAATGCCACATTATAAAACTGTAGTGTAGACAAGGCACTGTATATTTTTAATATGCTATCTGGCAGAGCTGGACCTAAACTTAACACATGGTAGAATATGTTAGTTAACCTAACTTTAAACTGTAGTAGCCTAAGGCCCTTTGTAGCAGCAGGAAAGGTTTGTCATGAGGACAGTGTAAGTGACTTACTCACTATTAACACAGGAAGTCTGCAGCCTTGGTTTTTCACTTTGCCAATTCTATGATTAATACTTGTGTCTTAACCACAAGGTCATCATTTTTAAATAAAGCACACACTCTTACTTCAGAAATATTCCTTATAGTCAGTGATCAAATCTTCCAAACTGGACGCCTAAATTTTCAGTCCTAAACACATTGTGACTGTAAGCTATAGCATGTCAGACACCCTGAACATCTCTGAATCCCAGTAAATGCCCTAACAGACAAAGATGCACAGAGACTTCTGAAATCTGAGTACCGAGAAGTTTAGGTGATTAACACTTTGAAAGTTTTAGCCTTTGACTTTACAACTTTATCATGCCTCTCTACCTGCCTCATTAAAAACAGTATTAAAGTGACAAAGACTTTTACTCAGAAGTCAGAAAATGCCAGGATTAGGAATTCCAATGAAATCTTAATTTGGCTCCCTTATATTATTACAATACAGTATGTATTATAATAAAGTCTTTAATTATATGATCACATACCACTGAAAAACAGCATGTGATCACATAATTAAAGACTGCAAAATAATACATATGCAGAAAGGAGACAAATTACGGTTTCACAGGCAACCTTAACTCTTGCATTTCCTATTTTCTGAACTGCAACCCTAATGAAGTTTTCTTAAACATAAAACGTTAAGGTATACTTTCCTAGGTAAAACAAAGGAACAGGACATACTGGAAAACAAACTGTCATGTGGCATCATACTGACATATGCATGGGTCAGGAGCAGCACTGGAAGTGTTCCAACTTGGGTTTTAAGTAATACAGACTTGTCATGAACACAACGTAATACACTACTATTAGTTTTCTCCCATATTTACTATCTGCTGAGCATGGAGGGAGATAAAAAAACCCTAAGATCCTCTTTCAGGCTGTGAAGAAGAGCATGGCTTTTGAACAGGGTAATCTGTTTGGTCCTCCTGAGGAACTTATTTTCTGCCCAAATTCTTTCACAGAATCACAGAATCATAGAATGGCCCGGGTTGGATGGCCCTTTCCCCTTGTTCTGTCACTACATGCTTTGTAAAAAGTCTGTCTGAATCTTTCTTGTAGGCTCACTTCAGGTACTGGAAGGCTGCAATTTGCTCACCCCTAAGACTTTTCTTTTCCAGGCGGAACAAACAATATTCTCTTAGCTTTTCCTCGTAGCAGAGGTGCTCCATCCTTCTGATCATCTTGGTGGCTGTAGGCTCTCTCCAACAGGTCCCTGTCTCTCCTATGCTGGTACCCCAGAGCTGGATGCAGTGTTCCAGGTGGGGTCTCAGCAGAGCAGAGCAGAGGGGCAGAATCCCCTCCCTCGCCCTGCTGCCCACGCTGCTTTGGATGCAGCCCAGGACACGTTTGGCTCTCTGGGCTGCGAGTGCACGTGGCTGGGTCTTGTCCAGCCTCTCACCCACCAGCACCCCCAAGTCCTTCTCAGCAGGGCTGCTCTCCATCTGTTCATCCCCCAGCCTGTGTTGCTACCAGGGTTGCTCCATCCAGGTGCAGCACCTTGCACTTAGTTTCGTTAAACCTCATGAGATTCCCATAGGTCTACTCCTTGAGCTTTTCACTTCTCTCTCTTTGCCAAGATCCATTCTCCTCAATGAGTGCCTCCTTGCACAGGAACTATGCAATTTTAACCTTTTTCACTCAGCTTTCACCACATCATATCTCTTTATGGTCTACACTTTCTTTTCCCACTTCCAGTGCCCACAGCCTGCTTCCTGACTCTACCTCCATATTCCAATCTCTATTCAACAAATCCTAATCTCTCTTCCAATTTTGCTTTCAGCTTCTCCTTTCCTTCTGCCTCTGCCACCCCCAAAAATCAAGTAAAACTCTCCTGCATTTTCTTTGTCTGAAATCAACTGTCCATCCCCAGCATTCCCATCCAGCTTTGTCTCTCCTGTATTGAAATCAAGCAGGCTCCTGCTCTGTGCTTCCTGGGCCTACAACAGATCTTTAACAGTATAAAAGAACTTGCCTAAAACCAGATTCAGGAATTACACTGGAAGTCATGCTGCCCAAATGGATAAGTGCTTGTATGGACAGATGCTCAGGTGAAGCTGGCTGTGAAGCTCTTAACAATTTTCTGATGTCTGTGTGAAAGGTACTTATTTTCCAGAGGCCGATAATACAGTTAAAATCAGGCAGGTTTCCATACCACTGTGAAGGCTTATCTTTAAAAGAAAGCTCCTTTGCTATCAAGTCTTAAGTAAATTTTAAGGTAGCTGGTATTCATAATTCAAAAGCTAGGGTAGGGTGGGAGGCATTTTCCATTGCCTGGTTTCTGCAACCACAGTGCTTTGGCAGAAATCACAAAGAGTTTAACCACAGACAAACAGCTGCTATGAAAAATTGCAGCCCAAGATTAGAAACTTGAAGAGTCCAAAAAATAGATCAGTTTCTTTCAAGTGACATGGACCCTTTAACTGAGACTGCTTCCAGCTCATTCTTCATGGCAGTATTAATATGCTGGCCATTATCACCCATCTTTTATGGAGTCTGTCATTAGAGAAGCCCAAAACTAGACTTTTTGGAAGCAGCAGCAGCAGCTTCTCACCATCAACCACTAAAAACCTATAATTGCCCAGTCAGATTTCCACTGCAATTTATACCTACTTCATATAGTTATTCACAACCCTTCCTTCCTTCCTTCCTTCCTTCCTTCCTTCCTTTCTTCCTTCCTTCCTTCCTTCCTTCCTTCCTTTTCCTCTCACCATGATTGTCAGAAGAATAATGAATAATCGGTGCCACAATGAGAGGATGTCATACATGAGATGTCCCTCTCCAGCTTACAGATCCAGATGACCTTCACTGAAGAGAAACAAAGAGTTCTTGCCTGTCTCCATATTCTTTCTCTCTTTTGTTTATTTCTTTCAGTAAGAATGAAGAAAAACAAGTGAAAAAACCCCATTGAAGCAGAGGTTTGAGGCATCTGGGTATGCATCTGTTTTACACAAAAACAGTCAAGTGAACATTCTAACATGAAGTCCTACATAATACATGAGGGTATTGCAAGCTAAAAGAAGGGAAATTGCATTAACAATTTACTGTTGGCTACAGAGAGGTTTTTACAGTGCTACAAACTCAGCTGTTTACTTAGATTTGGTGGCACATGACATTTGAACATGTATACCCTATTGTTTTAAAGCAGAAGCAACCAAACTTCCCTGACAGAAGAGCTGCACAATGATAACACACTGACAGCACAGAACTACAGCTGGCCCACAGTTAACTACTATCTTTTCCTGATAGATTGTGCTATCTACAGTTGCTAAGTGTTTGCATGTCTGTTCTGTGTATCAGGTTTGAATTTTTTCAATTGCTTTTAAAAAATTCTTGTCTTTTCTTCTGTCACAGACCTGTGTCTTGCCATAGGAGGGTGACAAAAGTGTGAAGCATCTTGCCAAAACCATTCATTGAGTTAGAAATATACAAAATAAGTCATGGATATTGATTCATGATTCAATTATAGTCCATTAACCACTAGATTAAGAATGCTGTTATCCATTTTCGTAAAATGTAATGAAAAAAATATAGTGCAACAGGTGCACAACAGGTCATGGTGCAAAAGGTGAACTGGAGAGCCCACAATTCCAGCGTGCTGTGATCTACTGGAGCTAGCCTGGGTCCACCTTCAAGAAACCAGTTAGTTCTGATCCCAGTTCTATCCCTGATCCGCTGCGTGACTGACTAAGCTATGAGCTGTCCCCTCCCAGTCTGATCTTCTGGATAGAAGCAAAAAACATTTTTTTAATCTCATATAGATGCCTCTCTTGCATAATTATTTACTTAGTGTTCAAATACCGTGGTAATTGTGCTTGAGTAACTGAAAGCATTACAGGCACTTAAACAACAAAAACATTATGTTGGTAATGAAAGCCCATCCTGTTCAAGCAAAATGTCAGCTTTCATCTACGTATATGCTACACTGAAGGAACAATGCCATACATTTAAAAGTACAGTACAGTAACAATTTTCTAATAATTTCACAGACCATGACTGTGTCTATGCAATGGCATCGTGCCCAGTCACACTCTAAGAATTTTGGTTAGGAAGAAAAAGCTTTTTTTTTATTTATTTTTTTTTTTTATTTTAAGGATGTAAACTACTATATAAAAAACCACAGCCATACCTATTGCTATGCTGGGAGAACAAGGGCTGGTTTTGAGGTAATTTCATTCACTTTCCTGTGTGTGTAACTTTACTGACTCGCATTCATTATGCCTGTTCTGCTCTGGAGTCACAGCAGAGTCAGACCCATAGCTCCTGACCTACCAACATTATACTGTATTTAGTCACAGCACAAAAATAGGAGGAAAGGCAGCACCAGACATAGACGGGGAGATTATACAGGTATGAGTTGATTTGCTATTCAAGGTTAACACTGCAAAATTTTTAAAGTGAATTCAGTTTTCATTAGCATAGCATGAATTTTTTGGCTATTGTTTCAATTCTAAATAAAACTAATATGACAGAAACCAGAATAGACTACAAGATCTTTATTTAGAAAGCACAATAAAGAGTATTTTTCATGTAGCACAAATGAAAGAGAGAGAACGGCTTATGTTAAATTACCTCCGTTGGCACGTGCCATTTTCAGAGCTTCAAGAGAAACAGCAGGGGTTATTTCTAGCTGGCAAACAACCACTTTGGCTTTACAGATGACATCAGAAGCCCTCTTCAGGTCTTCGAAATTTAAAAGCAGGTTGGCTCCTGGGACTATGACAATCACATTCTGTCCTAAAGAGAAGATAGCGTGTTTTACACTGTAACTTCGGCAATAAAGTATGCAAAACAGTGCCTTGCACTTTTTACATTTCAGATGAGTATTTCAATTTACCTTCCAAAAAACCCCACTAAAATTGTATGCATTGCTGACATTTTCAAATACACAAATATTTCAGAGGATAATCAAAGAGATCAATGTACTAATGAACTAACACTGCACAACAAACGCAATATATATTCCTTTGGAAAAAATCTTGTATGGGCATTCCCCAGTCTTATTTTGGTGTTTTCTGTGAACTCTAAAGAAGCACTGTACTAGTCACAGTGGAGATGGTGGATACAAGCTGAGGGTGATATTTGCATCTTCCTAAAATATTCCAGTAGCATTTGGAAGAGAAAAGCATCAATGTGATTACTGAATTCATATGCCAAAAATGGCATAAAAATTTTAATTTTCCCATCAGCTGGGAACAAAAAGTATTTCACACAGCTAAGAAAATTATGCATGTTCTTTAGATTTCAGAGAAGCACGTTTGCACCATTTACCTGAGACATTTCAAGTTAGGGCTTCTAACCATCATGGAAACCAGAACCAGCTTGTCACCAAAGCCCAGAAAGGTGATGCCTGTGTCTAAGGAAAGTTTTATCAGAAGTGAGTAAACAAGGTGGGCAACACCAGGAGAATGGTCTAAGCAAAGCTGTGCGTGTGGAAGCACCGCAGTGTCTCAAAGCACATCGAAGATCCTTTTTATTCTTGTAGTTTGTTTTACAGTTAGGTGAGGTTCATTTACGTAGGTTCCAAATATTCTTTTGTTTTTCTTCAGACGCACAAATCACCTTCTTTTATTGCAGCTTCTTTCTTTTTTTAATCTCTGTTACAACACTTAGAGACCTTCAGGCATGGGTGCCTTCAAATTAAAATTTATTATTAATCACTCAGGTATTAACTTCAGTAAGTCAGTTGTTCCTTGATTTACAGGCTCAGCCCGCCCCCGCTGAAGATTCCTTTAAGGACTGCCAATCATTAAAGGCTACCAATTCTGTAATGAACTGAATTACTCTGCAAATAAATATTTATGTTTTTAAATACATTATTTTTGTTGAATGTGACTTCAAAGTCCTTTGACTAAGAACGTGCAAAGCTTCTCTCCCTAAATACATTCCGAAAAGAAAGCAGGACAATGGAAAGAATAATATAGTGATCTCAGAGGGAGGGACCCAAGCTTTCCAAAGCAATTCTGCTGTCAATGGTTTGGTACAGAACAGCTGCATATGAAAAGCAAAACCTCAGCACTTAAAGCCAACGCCCTGCTTTTCAACAGACAATGATGGGCATCTTGGATAAAAAAAACAAAAGAAAAGAAAACAAAAAACCTTCTGCAATAAGTAAATGTTACCAAAGATATCTGAATCCTGTTGAGGAAATATTCAAAGGCAAATTGCACCCATTTTGCCAAGCATATATTTTGATAGCTTTAGGGTGCAGCAGTGCAAGAAGCAAAAGGCAGGGAATCAGCGGAACAAGAATCTCTTTCATTTCTGCCTTGCCTCTGTGCTTCCTAGAATCTCAGACTCTATCCACATGCCTTGCTGCATTATCTTGCTGAACTATTTAGCTGTACTGACATGTATATTATTATTAGAATTTAGAGCTAATGGCTCAAGGCAGTAAGGAGGGCTGTTTGCTTAAACCCATATGTGCAAATTCAAGGTAGACCACGCTACACTGGATCACAGTCTGAAGCTTTTCTTCATAACTACAAAAGGTCAGAGGCTTAGAGTCTGCTTTCAAACCTGCCAGGGAAATGCAGTACCTACTGTGGTGCAACAGTCCAGACGGACTAAACCCAAGCTGGAGGGAAACCCCCCCATTCCGTTCCTAGCTACATATACCATGCTTACTGAATGATAAAAGTCACCACAAACTTGCACCAGGCATTCTGCATGAAGGCAGAATCTGGACCCATGCACTCACAATTAATACAAAATTTTTATTAACAGCAACCATTTTGTTGAAAGCAATTATTTCTTGCCAGGGAAATCAGATGGGAATTCAGCATCAGGGACAACAGAGTTAAAGACAGATGGCAAAGAGGGGTGAGATTCATCTTGTCCAACATGAACTAATTTTTTAGGTTTAAAAAAAATCCTACACGCTAGAAAAGTTAGAAAACTAATTTCTAAAAACCGTTTTTCTATGTTCCTTCAACAAGGAGAAGAGACAAATATTTTCAGAGGTTTTTTTAGTCTTACATATCTTAGGTATCTGTTTGAGGAAGAGATAAACTATTGTCCAGAAACGTCTATGTACCTCTGTTAACCTTAGGTGAAGCCTTAAGCTGTAGACCTAACTTCTAAAACTGTTCCAGTGAGGTAAAATGTTATCCACACCAAGAAGGAGAATAATATATTTACTGCATTACAGTCAATTCTAAAATCTCTTTTCTTAGACTAAAAATATCTGTTTTGATGGGAACATCTATATAACTTTGAGTTTTTGCAGACATCAGCTAGAATATTAAGGGCCACATTCACACTTGCTATAAGCTGTAACAGCTAAATGAAACTGATAAGCTTGCACAAGCTTACACCAGATGGGGATTGGGTCCAATCAGGATGAATACTGCATATATAAAAACAGTCCTAAGTTGGGCTTCTAAAACTGCTACTGCCAGTTCTTAGAAAGATGGATAACTCAAGCCAGACTGGATTTTTACAAGGGTCATCTTATAGATGACACCAGATGAGAAGTGCCAGTGGAAAAATCAAATGTCAAACCAGTAAACACCATAGTGTATTAAATATCACTCTTTAAAACTGGATGACAAGCCTAAAAACCATCAGTGTTGCTTACAATTCATCAAAATATCAAACACATCAAACAAGGCAATTGTAACAATAGCTGCAGAGCTTGTGCATAATAATTCATACAGAAGAAAATTATATTTGTGATCAGAAAAGAATGTTACAAGAAAAACATGTGCTGCCAAATCACATAGTTCATGAATATGAGGGTGAGTTTGGGGTATGTTATGGTATCATAATTTCTAGGCAACCACTTAATAGAAGTATTGAAGAGTCTTGCACACAAAACATTCAAGTTCATGAAGAAAGTTAATATGTAGAAAGTCTCTAAAACTGAGGTGACATTTCTTCATAAACCTGAAGGTTCAAACCAAAGATTTTCCTCTATGGAAAGTATAATACAAACAAGCTGGCATATGCAATTCTAAGTTTGCCTTGTTTACTTAGCCTTACCTAAATATATATTTTGAATGTTTTTTTACTACATGTACTTTGGTACTGAAGGTACACTCAACTAACAAAATAATGTCTATTCACTGTTCATGAATGATTAATAACTTTATCGTAAAGCCAGCACAATGCCTGTCTCAAGTGAGGGTTATCTTGCAGTGTTCAGTGTAGGGGAGCTCTAAGTCCTAACTTGCAATAATCAAGAGAATTTTAATCATGACTTGCCAATTTCTGTTGTGCCTCCACTGAATTTTTGCTGTGAATATGAATGTTTGTCAGACTTGTTCAAACCTCTAGTCCAGTTAGGCTAACATAATGGCACCATCAACAGTCAGTACCAGATATGGACAAAGATGCAATAACCTTCAGAGGTAATCATGTACAAAATTATCCACAAAGAGGGTTTTTCCCTCCCTACGTGTGTGCAAAAGTACAACACACATCACTTTATGGAGCTCTTACCATCCAATATCACATTGCTGGCAGAAGGTGTGCTAAGTGACAGAGCTAGTGGCAAGAAGGCAGACTGAAAGGGGAAACAAAACCTGGGGTTCAAAGTGGTGCGATGCACCTCGAAGAAAATGTGTTAAGAAAAGCAGCTGGATGTACCAGCTTTTATCCTTAAGAGAGAAAGTACAGATTTGAAGTGAACAGGGTCCTGGTATACTGAAGCTTGCGTTTAGTCAAATCAGAACTTTCTGAAAAGGCAGTAGCATAAAAGAGAACAACCGAAAGGAACACAAGGTCCCAGAAATATTTCTGCACAGATTTCTGAGACCAGCTCAGAAGGAACCTTTGCAGCATCTCTGGGCTGCACATTTTTCAGTGCAGCTCTATACACTTGTTAAACATCTCTCCACCGTTTTGCATTAAAGCAGAGATTGAATCTCTCTATCTTTTATTGAAACTAATACTGTAATGTCCCAGAATATAATCAACTTCAAGAGTATCAAATGTGCCTGATAATTTTCAAATTTTTAGCACTTTGCCGATTACAACAGCGGGTGAGTTATACTTGTGCAATTCAGTAACCAGTCAAAAACTTCCTAGAAATTCTGCAGCGCCAGTTAGACAGACAGAGGTAACATCAGGGAAGATTTACTTCAGAGCCTCGTCTGACTGTGATCTCTACAGCTTTCTTTTGCTCTGCCTTCACTCATACATCACCGTCTCATACACCCTCTACTTGCATATCTCCTACTTCTCCCTGTAATTTTTCTCAGTTGGTTTGAGTTGGTATTTCTCCCAAGTATCAGTGCTTGTAAAGAATTGGTAAGAAGGATAGGTTAGGCGTGTAACGATACGGCAATGAAAACTTGTCAATTTAAAGAGATGATCGCTATGTTATTTATTTGTCCCTCATCTTAACACAAAACACCATCACCAACCCCAACTTCAAATGCTTCCCTTTTAGGTATAATTTGAACTAGCAGAAATTACTTTACATCAGTCCATTGAGTGCTGTGGTGTTTCAGCTATGCCAGCACAGCCACTGCAGTAAAACATGCATGTGTAGACAAGCCCTTTGAAAACTGCTGTAAAGCCTGTTTAGGTCAAATCAGCCAGGTTTCTACAGAAAAAAAAACCAAAATGTCTCTTGCAACAGCAAAGCACATAAGTACTGCTATTTTACTGCAATTTACTCAATTCAGGCGCCAGATGGTTTTTGAGAGAAGTAACAACGAGAACCATTACCAATTCTGTGCATCTGTTTGCTTTAGAGCATAGTTCTGACCAGGTTTGCTCTTCTACTAGATTTTAAATTAAATTTGAGGCCAGTGCTAACTTAGCATACGATTTTCAGTTACTCAGAGGCACAAACTACATGACATTATGCATTATTCATGTCACTGCGTGACTTACAAGGCTGTCATATACCCTTCACACTGACACTAACACGTAAGATAGCCCACTGTGAACCTCAGGGCCCTGAACAATCCATTTCCCTTTCCTGGTGCTTAGAGAGGTTTTAGATCCACAAGGCTGTTTTGTTCCTTATCCTTCAGAAAAATTCTTGGTGGTAAAATTTTAACAGGTCATCCTCCGTTCATTCCAGTTTAGACTGTTTTTATCTTAGCTGGCCATGCATATGAATTGGGAAATAATAAGACTGGTTCTTATTCCACTACTCTGGACAGCGAGCCTAGTGCAAAACATGTACAAAACAGTGAGGCCCAGGAACGTGACTGGATTCCCACTGTCTCTCCTACTTACAGTGGCCATAGTGACTGTAGGCAGCATAAGAAATAAGTGTCAAGACTTGCTGTGTAATCTACCTGCTGATCCAAACCAAGAAGGAGGTGGAAGTTAACAGGCAGGTATCCAGGTTATCCAATATATTAGCGTTACCTTATTTCTGAATTAGAGCTGTCATGCAAAGCTTGGATTAATCTTACTTAGGGAAAATTAAACTCACATCTCCAACTAATTTGCCTAATTTTCCTGAATATTCCTGTGTAGGCTTGCCTTTAGTCACAGTTCCTTCCCAGTTTTGCTGCGTGAGTAAATAGTTATGTTTCCTTTCCCATTTTGAGCTGTAGCCCAATGTACAACCATCGGGTTACATAGAAGCTTGTTAAGTTGATGTGTCAGCTAAGCTGTGGTAACTGTTCAAATGAAGCCTCTTAGCAACTCCAAAAGTGAACTAATCCAATCACACTTAATTTGTTGTGTTTGCATAAACATTATCAGTCCTGAGCTCTGTTTTTTGATCCAGACACACTTCTTTTAAGGGCTCTCAATAGCTTGAGGAAATAGCTTGAAAAGATGTGGCACTTAGGTAGATGGTTTAATGGTGGACTTGGCAGTGCTGGGTTAATGGTTGGACTCAGTGATCTTAAAGGTCTTTTTCAACCTAAATGATTCTAGAGTAAAAGTGATGGGTAAGTTGTAGTAGGAAAGGAGAGCTTTAACCTTCTAACATACTGTGTGTTCAGGACAATATAAAACTAGGTAGATCAGCTGGCTGATTAAATTATGCTTGAGGAAAAGATACCAAGTTTTCTGAGGATAGTTGAGCAGTCTTGAAAAAGAATATGAAAACAAGCCAAATCTTTATTTCTTCCCCTGCAAAATGAGAGTGAAGGCACAGGCTAAGGAAAACTAACACAGAAAAAAACCATGCCATTTCACTGTGTACTCATCACTGCAGATGCAACTTGAAATCAAGATTTTAAATTTTGTAAAATTACAAAATCAACAGAAATATTTCTACTTATACTGAGGACAATTCCTTTTCCTGATTGAGGGCATAATGACTCACTCGGTGTCCTGAGGAGGCAAACCCTTCCCTCAGAGGACCAGAGGAAATGGCCTCAAGTTACACCAGGGGAGACTTAGATTGGATATTAGGAAAAATTTCTTCACTAAAAGCGTTGTCAAGCACTGGAATAGGATGCACAGGGAAGTGGTTGAGTCACCAATCCTAGAGGTATTGAAAAGACATGGAGATGTGGCACCCAGGTAGATGGTTTAGTGGTAGACTTGGGTTAATGGTTAGACTTGGTGATCTTAAAAGGTCTTTTTCAACCTAAATGATTCCATAGTAAAAGTGATGGGTAAGTTGTAGTGGAAAAGGAGAGCTTTAACCTTCCAATACACTGTGTGTTCAGGAAATGTAAAACTAGATAGATCAGCTGGCTGATTGAATTATGGCTATCACACTGCTAATTTAAGCATCTGATTCTGCTGCTTTTAGGCACCTAATCCTACATCGCCTGCAATAAACAGAAGTGCAATGAAGTGTGAATAAAATCTTGAAAAAAATGAAAAATATAGAAAAAAAAATTCCACAACTAACAGTGACAAGGCAAAGGTTTCTTTTATGGCTGTAAAGGCAGAACAAAGAGGACAACTCAGAGCAGAAATATGTACCTTCACTGTTGACAATTATTGAAGCAGTTCCAGTAGCAGCATCTGTAGTTTGACCTACAAATGCTAAGAAAGGGAAAAGTTAGAGCATGCACTAGTTCAATACATTACTTTCAACCAATAGCATGTGACGCAGTTTAATTGAATTAAATCTAAAATGAACCCATAACCTTCAGCAATTTAAAAATGCTAATTACTCTTTCATGTGCAACAATGCCAGAGAAGCTAACAACAACAAAAAGTGTTAATTTACACCCACAAAACAGAAATACAAGTCCAACATTCTTTAATTTGGCTACGTCTCTGCTTTAGAGAAAGCATGTTATTTATACAGCCATCTCAGGCACTCTACTCCTACTTGGAAGTATTTCTTTTATCCAATGAAACAATAGAGTCAAGGCTAAAGAAAAACTAAAATACTATAACAACCCAGCATCTCATTCTGTGTAGATTTGCATTTCAGCAGTAATATTAACAAGCACTGTGAAGGCAGTGGTGGGGTTATATGTTTCCTCTTTGGATTGTTATTCAGGGAAATTAACATGATGCTGGCAGCACTGTCTGTTAGAAAGATTGTTCCATGTTTACTACTATAAGAACCTGTTTTCAGCTGACAGCAAATTTGTCAGATACTAACCAATGGTAGGAAACTGGTAGTAGAAACCAGTAGCACTGTAGCAGAAAACTGACCAAGAAGCTGAGGGTTTCTTTTTTCTTCCCCAAGAATTGTATTTGAGAAAAATCTACTATTCCATTTGAGGCAAATTCTGGTAACCTTTTGTTTAAGAGCTCTGGTGTTCCAACATTTTAGAACATAGACTTGATGCTGGGCAAAAGTGGGCTTCTTTCTCAAGATGTGCCTTCGTGGCCAGTGTAACAATCTGGTCCAATTTGAACAAGGCTGAAAAAACACCTTACATCAGGCTCATTTGGTTTTGCTAAAGTCTTGCAGGTACTCGCCCTGGAGGTACCCTTGTCTAGCTCAGAGTTTTTAGGGCCAGAGCAGAACCTCCCTTGCAATTACAGCTTCTTTTCACCATGAATTGTCTGCACACTAGAATTGAAAGCAGAGAATGCGTGTCTTCTGTACTCTCAATGCTCTTGCACCATGAGCAGCAAGCTGCCTGGTTCAAATGTGTGAAAGGGAACAACAAATCAATAAAGATCTAAATGGTCTGAGCGGCACTGGCAGCTGTTTGGTTGTGGAAGACAAGAAGACAAGGAAAGGGGAAAATTACAAAATGGATTGGAATTGGAAAGAAAAGGGGTATGCTGATATGCTAGCAAACAAAAGAGCAACATAAAGAAGACATACAACCAGGACCCAAGATATGAGAGCTGGCAGAACTGGCATTACACCAGGGATTTTCATCCAGTACCCAGTATCCTTATGTACAACAACGGGGATAGGCTAGGAAAGGATTAAACCAGGATGAAAAGCCCATGACTGAAATAAGACCATCTTGAGCAAAAAGCTCTGAGCACACTGAATCACCCTTGCCTCAAGAGCTTGGAATACAAGTTAGGATCCTGGATCAGCCTCACCAGCAATACATCTTATTTTTCTCCAGGGCTGATCAATGTAGGAGGTGACAATCAAACACCATTCTGAGATACTTTTAACTCAATCAGCAGAAATTGGTGCCTTGGACCTAAACATCCCAATCCTTCAACTGATCTACCTAGGTATCAATGAACTGCAATATGATGGATTCTGAATTTTTTCCCCTACACTTTTCTTTTGCTGCTATACAGATTATTTAAAAATGCACGTTAAGATTGCAAGATCAATCATTTAAATCAGAAAACATTAAGGTTCTTTGTGGCATATTCATTTTCATCAAGTGCTATGCATTACAATTTCTTTGTTTACACGATCAAAGACGTGAGGTAGGCATGCTTTGGAGACATGCAGAACTGTACACTAACAGACACTGTTTTTATGGTATCCTTGCTTGGTTTCTTGCCTAAGTGGAAAGATACACAGTGAATAAACCTATATATACATTTGTGAAATATATAGATGCTACACTGATAAGCATAATAAAAAAGCCCACAAAATACTGATAGTTTTGTCTTTAAGGCAGGATTTGAATACTACAGTAGATTAAGCTTGTGGACGCACATTAAACAGAAGAGAAAAACAGAATATTGAATTGCCACTTAGTGATTACATCTGTCCATCCTTGTCCACCCCAAAGGAGACAAGAGTTGTGCAGACAAAAATGTGATCAGGTAGTTAAGCAGCACGCAGTAGAGAGGGAATTGGTTTTACAAAGGTGCAAAGATAATAGAATATTGTGGATGCTTAATTTTCCCTTTTTCTGAAAGCCTTTTAACATTGATTTTTGTGTGTATGTGTGCTAACACCAGCTGCAGTCTCTGAAATGACTGCACGGGTCGTTTCACAAAGCAAAGGTGAAATGTAAACTGCGTTTACCATTGAATTTCCACTCCATCCCCCCTCTGACAACGTGAAGTTGAGAAGGAATAATCAGAC